>CM035424.1:143848448-143993448 GCA_020310875.1 Ceratopteris richardii | reverse complement strand
CTCTTCACTCGAGCCTGCCCCTACAGGGAATACTGTCACATGCGCCAATAACTCCTCTTATCCTGTTATAGGAGTTGGTAAGATCATTCTGACTACTGCTGATGGTAGTTCTTTCACTTTGTCAGATGCTTTATTTGTGCCAGGGATCAAAAAGAACCTGTTATCAGTTTCTGCATTAGCCAAGATTGGCTTGGTTGTGAAATTCGTTGATGACAGGTGTACAGTCCATGATCTCTCAAATGGCGATGTGATTATTGCTTCTGGCATTTTATGTCGTGGGCTGTATAAGCTCATAGACTATGAAAGATCTGTGAATGATTCGGCATGTGCAGTTCATGATTCTCAGGCTATGTCAGATGCAAAGCTTTGGCATGCACGGTTTGGTCATCTGAATTTTGCTAGTTTGTTACGCCTGCAGAAATCTGAAATGGTGTCCTCTTTGCCCAAACTTGAGGCACCTGGAAAACATGTTTGTGAAGGCTGTATTTTGGGCAAAATGCAGCGTTCTTCCTTTCCAAAAGATGGTTCAGTTCGGGCTATGCAGAAATTGCAGCTTGTACATAGTGATGTCTGTGGTCCTATGCAGACACCCTCTTTTGGAAATTACCTTTACTTCGTGACTTTCATTGATGATTTTTCCAGGCATGCATGGGTATATCCACTCAAAGCAAAGTCCGAAGTGTTCATGTGCTTCAAACAGTTTTTGGTTTTGGCTGAAAATCTGTCAGCATGTAAAATGGGCACCCTCCGTTCTGATCAAGGGGGGGAATATATGTCTTCAGATTTTAATGCATTTCTGGCTGAACGTGGGATAAAACACCAGTGTACAGTGCCGTATACACCTCAACAGAATGGAGTTGCTGAACGAAAGAACAGGTCACTCATGGAGATGGCGAGGTGCATGGTCAAAAGTCAGGCTTTACCACATAGTTTCTGGCTTGAGGCTGTCATGTGTGCAGCATATGTACTGAACAGGTGTCCCACCAAAGCGTTGCAGTCTATCACTCCATATGAGGCTTGGCATGATCGCAAGCCATCTGTTGCTCATCTGCGTGTTTTTGGTTGTTTGGCATATGCATTAGTGCCTGAACAACATCGCAGAAAATTGGATGATAAGGCAGTAAAATGTATTTTTGTTGGGTACAGTTCTGAAAGTAAAGGCTATCGTCTGTATCATCCACAGACTAAACGCATTCTGGTTAGCCGTGATGTTGTCTTTGTGGAAGATGCTATTCAGCCATTGCTTTCATGTACTAAGGAGACATCTGTTAGCTCCAAAGACATGTATGATACTTTGATGCCTCTTTTTACAGGTGGACAGGCTAGCGCTGGTCCTAATGAGGCAACTTCTCAGCCTTTGCAGGTTTCATATGATGATGCAGATCATTCCATTTCTGATGCAGATTTACATGATGCACTTGTTGATGAGAGAGCTGATATTGAACAGGCAAAAACTATGCCAAAATGGCTGGTGCAAACTTTGCGTGACAGCAAATTAGATGCACCTTTGTCATATCGTACTCGTTCAGGCTCTCATAGTACCTCCTTTGCATCAGATTGCTATGATATGGCTGCATCTAGTCTCTGTGATGAGAATGAGCCTGTTTCTTTTGATGAAGCACAAAATTCAGAAAATTGGATGGCTGCTATGCAATCTGAATATGATGCTATAATGAAGAATGGTACATGGTCTTTATGTGACTTGCCTCCTGGCAAGAAGGCCATTGGCACTAAGTGGGTATACAAGCTGAAGCGTAAACCTGATGGTACAGTTGACAGGTATAAGGCTAGGCTTGTTGCAAAGGGTTATGCGCAGGAAAGAGGCATTGATTTTGATGAGACCTTTGCACCTACATGCCGTATGACTACTGTTCGGAGCATTTGTGCACTTGCAGCCCATCATGGTTGGAATGTACATCATTTGGACATTAAAACAGCATTTCTGAATGGTGACTTGCATGAAGAAGTGTATGTTTTTCAGCCCCGTGGCTTTGTGCAGAAAGGGCATGAAAACCAGGTGTGCAGGTTAAAGAAGGCGTTATATGGTTTAAAGCAAGCACCACGTGCTTGGTATGAGAAAATACATGCCTATCTAATTGCACATGGTTTTGAGAACAGTCCAACTGAAAGCACCTTATATGTTAAGCGTGCTAATGATGTGCTTCTGATCATTGTTGTCTATGTAGACGACATGCTGCTCACTGGTCCTCTTGAGAAGCATATTGCTGATTTCAAGGCTGATTTGCATGCCTCATTTGAGATGTCTGATTTGGGGCATTTGCATCACTATTTGGGCATTCAGTTTATGCAAGTTGATGGTGGAATGGCTTTGTGTCAAACAAAATATATTGACACATTATTGCAGCGTTTTGGCCTTGAAGACTGTAAGCCTATTGCCACTCCTATGGAGACAGGTTTACGATTGAGTCTTCATGATGCTGGAGATGCATTTGATGCTGTTCTCTATCAGCAGGCTGTTGGATGCTTGATTTACTTATGCATTACTCGGCCAGATATTCAGTTTGATGTCTCACAGATGAGCAGGTTTATGCATTGCCCAAGAGTCACGCATTGGAAAGCGGTTAAGCGCATCTTTCGCTACTTGAGTGGTACTCGGCTACTTGGGTTGTTTTATCCCAAGGGGGGATCACTACCGCCAGATTTGCATGCTTTTTCTGACTCAGATTGGGCTGGTTGCTATGACACTCGTGTGTCCACCAGTGGTTTTTGCTTCATGCTTGGTAGCTCATGTATATCTTGGTTGAGCAAGAAGCAGCCTACTGTGGCCACTTCCAGTTGTGAGGCTGAGTATAGGGCAGCTTTCATAGCGATTGTTGAGTGTGTGTGGCTCAGACGCCTTATGGCTGATTTGGGTGTTGGCCAGTCTTCTGCCACCACCATCTTCACAGACAGTCAGAGCGCATTGGCAGTTGCGAGGAACCCTGTGTTCCATGCTCGCACTAAGCACATTGAGGTGCATTATCACTATGTCAGGGAGAGGTTCTCTGCTGGGGAGATCAGCTTGGCATATGTGCCCACGCAGGAGAACATTGCAGACCTTTTCACGAAGGCTCTACCTAGGGAGAAGTTTGAAGCTTTCCGCAAAGCTTTGGGCTTACTTCCTTTTGTGGAGTGATTTCCACATAGCTCGGCACTTCCTTATACATGAGTGCCAGCTCCTTGTTCACCGCATCACTCCCAGGGGGGATTTGTTGATATATTTAGGTAGTGATGTGTGTGAACACTCTAGGACCGCCGGGGCACTTTTTTCCCTCTTTAGGAGGTTTTTTTCCCCCGGCTTGTATATACGCCGATTGCCCTAATGGGCCATTTATCTTTGTACATTCTCTAGTAATACATTCAGTCTTGTGTGTTGTGCTCCAAGCTTCGTCTTCTTCCTTGTGTTGTTCGCGTGCTTCCGCAGAAGTCTATCTCCAACAGTATGTATGTATGTATGTATGTATGTATGTATGTATGTATCTATGTATGTATGTATGTATGTATGCATGTATGTATGAATGTATGTATGTATGTGTGAATGTGTGTGCATATTTTTGTAAGTAAATAAGTAAGTATCCATGTACATACAAGTAAGTAAATATGTATGTATGTGTGTATGTGTATGTGTGCATGTATCTTTATGAATGTATCTCTCTCTCTCTCTTTCTCTCTCTCTCTATCTATCTATCTATCTCTCTCTCTTTTTCTCTCTCTCTCTCTCTCTCTCTCTCTCTATATATATATATATATATATATATATATATATATATATATATATATATATCTGTGTGTGTGTATGTTTGTATGTATGTGTGTGTATGTATATATGTATGTAAGTATGTATATATGTATGTATGTATGTATGTATTGTATTGTATGTATGTATGTATGTATGTATGTATGTATGTATGTATGTATGTATGTATGTATTTATGTATGTATGCGTGCATGCATGCATGTATGTATGTATGTATGTATGTATGTATGTATGTATGTATGTATGTATGTATGTATGCAACTATACTTGTATATTTTATGTATGCATGTATGTATGTATGTATATATGCAAGTAAGTAAATATGTATGTACCCAAGTAATATATGTGGTTATGCGTATGTACTCTTGCTCTCATTCTCTCTTTTAATTTCATTTTAGCCCTCACTTTTACTCTCACTCACATTTTCACTAACTCATATGTACATCTGTATGTGTGTATATGTACTCTCTTTGATCTCTCTCTATCTCTCTCTTGTTCTCTTACATATGAGAGAGGGAGAGGGAAAGAAAAGAACAACAAAAAAAGAGAGAGAAAACAAGAGAGCTTTGAAAAAGAGGGTGTGCCAAGAGAGTTCAAGGCAAGAGTACATTAAAAGAGCACTGTAAGGGTGTGCTTCGTGCTTCAAGAGAGAGAGAGAGAGTGCTTCAAGGGCAAGAGTATGTGAAGAGAGTGCTCCAAAAGTTGAGAGTGTATCAAGGTCCTACTCTTGGTGTTTGTCCAAAGCTCTGTGTGAAAGTTTCTTGCTCACACTATATCTTCGCAAATGCAAAATGTAGAGAACCATGATGTTTTTTTTCATAGTTTAGTCTATATGTAGGATAGTTGACAATGTAGTAGTTAGCTCCATCGGTAGAACAAAAAAATGAAACAATTAATTTTTTTTTGAAAAGTTTGGAATGCTTCAAAGCCACATATCTAGTTCCATTTGTAGCCTAGTTAGTGGCCAAGTAGGTAGGCTAATCGATAAACCATAAACAAGAAGATGCATGCCCATTTGGTACATTTCAATGAATTTTGGAAGGATCCATTGACATGTGCATTCTTCTTCACATTTTGACATCAATAGGCCTAGATTTTGTAGCAATGTTATAAATTCTTTTCCTTGTGACAAGTTTATTTTGAGGATTGACCTTAGCACACATTGGTTGACACTTCTATACATACGAGTGTCAACCCCTTGTTCACTACATAACTTGTAGGGGGATTGTTAGTATGTTTTCATAGTTTTCTTCTTGTCCTATTTGTATGCATTTTGGATCCCTAAACTTTTTTGTCGGTACCCAAATTTCTTGATATGCTTTGCTTGATATGATATATCTTGAGGGTTCCATTTCTTTTGAGATTTTGAGTTTCATTGATATTCATCCTTTTATTGATATTTGATGTAGATGGTTGTGTGTCAATAACGCCTAGAGAAAGTATAATTTCTTATTCATACCCGATGCGAATTCATTGGTGACACTAAGAAGATACAAAGAAGGCTCATCCTTTTTGCGTAAAGAGATTTTGGAGTTGACCTCTTGGATAATTTTTGAGATTAATGTGATTTTTTCTCCCTTTTGAAGATGGTATTGTCTATTTATTCTCATAATAAATATTTGAAAGAGATAGTATTTGAAATATTAAAAAAAAAAACTATAGAATATGATTATTCAAAGAATAATTCTAATTTCACATCCTAAAGAGGGTATGATTCATGCATACATGGTCTACTCTACCTGTTGGAACATGACCTTACAACCATTCATATTTGTATAAAAAACTTGGTGGGTTACATTAACAGGCAATGAGCGGTGACACAATCAATGTTGACCTATAATAAAATTCTCAATGAATTCTTCAACATGGCACATCATGCTCACCATGATGCGTAATTTATTTGGATAGATTTCAGAGTTCCATTTCACTTAAATAATTGATTTGTGCTCCTAGCACTCCTATTATATGGTCTTATAAAAGTTAAAATTCTACTTTTATTTTTTGGGATAGAGAGAACATAATGGTATTTTATGCAACTCGTATGAATGAGTTCATAAGCAAAAATCGCTTTTTCCATCTGATATTCGTTTTTAGATTTTTTTAGATGTTTACTTCTATCAATAAAAAATTTTTCATCTTTTAATCTCCCTCGATAGGTTTCTATTGGTATGAGATCTCATAACTTATACTCAATGGCTTGACTTCTTGCCAGCCTTTGCTTTCTTATTCGATTTAAAGCTTGTGCTTGGGATTATTCAATTTTATTTTCTTCTTTTCATTTTATAATATATTCATAATTTCCTCAAGCACGAGCTCTTGTTTTAGCTTAAATATACACTCACTAATGTAATTGGATAATATGTCTTATACTAGAAAATGTCACTAGATTACATCACTAGCAAATATTTTTATCATAGCCAAAGTTCCATATCCTCGTTTTTTCAACTTTTCCAATTGCTCAAGTGTGATGATCCATATTTTCTCTACTCATAAATTTTTGAAAGTCTTAAAGTTGACACCAAGAAACTAATTTGTGAAATGAAATTTCAACCGTATACCATGTTAAATAGTATACTTTTGTGGTGTCATAAACTACCTTATGTGCCAAAATGGGCTAATGAAATATTTTATCTCAACCAAACCTTTTATTACCTTAGTCAATATTATGCAAACAACTTCATTACTAGCTGTATCTTAGCCATTAGGTTGCAAAAATTATGGTACACACTTTCAATTAACTATCACTTTCATGAGTATAAAGTTTAAAGAATTTACTTCTTCCTCTTTTGTAGAGTTGATTTTCTAGAAGTGCATACATGTTGCTCAATTCTTCTAGAGGTCTATTTCTTACAATATTGATTCTTTTGGTATTTTACTACTCTTCATAAATGCCATTATTTTCCAATTCCATCTAAGGAACATCATTACTTGGTATGATATGGCATGTTCTTATTTGGATTCATATAAAAATTGGAGCCAATTTTTCTAGATGGTGTAAGGCCATAACCCTAACGATTAAGCACCATGTAGAAGAGTGATTTTCTTACATGTCCCTTTTATCTCCTTCTCAAACTTGGCTGAGGATACAATTTGACCACTTAGTTGATGATAAAGAACTTTTAAAAAAATCAACTTGTCTTTGAAGATAGAAGCTTTTGGGCTTATTTTCTAGAATTTCGGTAGCTTTTCTCTTTGAAAATCCACCTATGGATGTCCTTAGCGCTTATTTAATATCCAACCAACTTATTCTATTTGTGATAAATACCTACCTTCTATCTCTGATCAACACTATGTCCATCGAGGAACTCATAAAGCTGATATCTAGCCTAAACAAATAATCCTATCATCTTAGCGACCTCAATTGATATGCGAGAAGGAAAAGTTAAGCTTTGGTAGCTAGCCAATTCTTATTTAACCTTTAAACTTGTGCATCCTTATAATTCTATCAATCTTTGGTTTGGACACTCCGTCCACTAACCAATGTCATTTCCTTATTTTCAAAAGGGATTGGATTTGTTTTGAGCTTAATAGTTTTTCCAGTCTTTGGAGTTTGTTAAGTTTTAAAATCTTAAGCTCCTAACTTGAGAACTTGATGATATCACCATTAAGATCTAAACTTAAAACTTAATCTTTTCTCTAATCTTTGTAATACATTTGACTTCCAAACAGAGGAATTTAATCTATTATCTCAACTACTAGCTTCTAAGGAGATGTCTCAGAAATATTGAAGGTTGTTGTCATACCATTTGCTCTTTAAGAGAGGGAATTTTTTGCTTTAAACCACTTCATTATTAAAAGAAAACCCTCTCCTAAAGCTTGATCTTTACGTCTTCACACTTATTTGAATGTGATTCTCCTTCATGAACTACTCTAGTCCTAGCAAGGAGTAATTACACAATCTTTCTTCAGTGTGTACAACAAGTGGATCAAGATTCGATGATCTAAATCCCTAGTCTATTAATGATTGACTAATAGCCATGTAAAATCAATCTTGTTTATTTAGAATTGAGCTAATCTATAATAGAACATCCATGTCTTGCTATTAAAAAATTGTTATTTGATTTATGTCCAACAAGCCTTAACTAATCTTGAAGGGGTCTTGGAAAGCTTATTACCTCGGACCAACAAGACACTAGAGTTGATCTATAGTCTCCATTTCCATGAAGACTCAAACCATTATTACGAAGGAATAATTCAAACCATCTATTTAGCCACATTCCAATAAATTCTTAGATTGGTCTATTGTTGATATATTTCAGTAGTGATGTGTGTGAACACACTAGGATTGTTGGGGCACTTTTTTTCCCTCTTTAGGAGGTTTTTTTCCTCTACTTGTATATATGCTTGTAACCCTAATGGGTCACTTATCTTTGTACATTCACTTGGTAATACATTCAATATTGTGTGTTGTTCTCCAAGCTTCTTCTTCTTCCATGTGATGTTCGTGTGCTTCCATAGACCTCAAACTCCAACAATTGGTATAAGAGAGGTCATAACTTCATCTAGGCATCATTGACACCCCTCTGATCACAATCTCAAAATCGCATGAAAATTGGTGAGCATACTCAAGGTGATTAGAAGTTCAAAACAACTCTGCTATGTGATGTAAAAATCTTGATCTGAGCTCGTTTCGGCCTCCAAACACACTATCATGATGCCTGTGTAGGCAATTTTGTCCTTTTGTGCCGAACATATAGGCATGTTTTGGTTGGCTAGTACAAGTGCCTCAAAGTGTGCTAAAAGTTTAGAAGAGCTCAATGGGGTATGTCTGTTCAACTTTTTGAGATACAATCATTTTTCTACATCAGGGTATTTTAGTCATTTTTACAGGTGAACAATCAAGTGCTGGTCCAAACAAAGAAATTTTTTCAACCTTTACAAGTTTCACATGATGATGTAGATCATTCCATTTTTTATGTACATTTACATGATGCACTTTTTGATGAGAGGACTAACATAACGGAGGCAAAAATTATTCCAAAATGGTTGGCGTAAACTTTGCAAGATAGAAAATTATATGCACCTCTATCATATCATACTGGTTAAGGCTCTCATAGTGCCTCTATGGCATCAAATTCCTATGCAATGGTTGCCTCTGGTCTTTGTGATGAGAATGAGCCTGTTTCTTTTGATGAAACACAAAATTTAGAAAATTGGATGGTTGTTATGCAATTAGACTATGATGTTATTATGAAGAATGATACTTAGTCTTTATGTGATTCACCCCCAAGCAAAAAGGCCATTGGCACTAAATGGGTATACAAGTTGAATTGTAATCCTGATGGAGCAGATGACAGGTGTAAGGTTGGGCTTGTTGCGAAGGGTTATGCACAAGAAAGAGGCATTGCTTTTGATGAGAGCTTTGCACCCACACACCAAATGACAACTATTCATAGATCTATGCACTTGTAGCTCATCATGGTTTGAATGTACATCAGTTGGATATTAAAATTGCATTTCTTAATGGTGACTTACATGAAGAAATTTATGTATTTCAGACTTGTGGTTTTGTGTAGAAAGGCCATGAAAACAAAGTGTGCAGGCTAAAAAAGGCATTATGCACTTTGAAGCAAGTACCACATGCTTGGTATGAAAAGATACATGCCTACTCCATTCAACATGGTTTTGAGAACAGTCCAACTGAGAGCACCTTATACGTTAAGCATGTAAATGATGTGCTTTTGATCATTGTTGTCTATGTTGATGTCATGCTGCTCATTGGTCCTAATCAGAAGCATATTGCTTATTTTAAGGCTGATTTGTGTGCCTCTTTTGAGATGTAAGATTTGGGGAATTTTCATCATTATTTGGGCATTTAGTTTATGGCAAGTTGATGATGGAATAGCTCTATATCAAGAAATATATATTGACACATTATTGCAATATTTTGTCCTTGGAGATTGCAAACCTATTGCCACTCCTGTGGAAATAGGTTTATGGTTGAGTCTTTCTGATGTTGAAGATGCATTTGGTGTTGTTCTCTATCGGCAAGGTGTTGGATGCTTGATTTACTTATGCATAACCCGGCTTTATATTCAGCTTGTTGTCTCTCAAATGAGTAGATTTATGCATTTCCTAGGTGTCAAGCATTGGCATGCAATTAAGTGCATCTTTTGCTACTTGAGTGGTATGTTGCTATTTGGATTGTTTTATCCCAAGGGGGGATTACTACCGCTAGGTTTACATGCTTTTTTTTTACTTTGAATGAGCTGATTTCTTTGACACTCACGTGTCCACTAGTAGCTTTTGCTTCATGTGTGGCAGCTCATGCATATCTTGGTTGAGCAAGAAGCAGCATACTATTGCCACTTCTAGTTGTGAGGCTGAGTATAGGGCATCTTCCACAATGATTGTCAAGTGTATGTGGTTTAAATGCCTTTTGGATAGTTTGGGTGTTGTTGAATCTTCTACCACTAGCATCTTCACTAATAGTCAGAGCGCATTGGTAGTTGTGAGGAACCCTGTGTTCCATGCTTGCATAAAGCACATTGAAGTGCATTATCATTATTTCAAAGAGAGGTTCTTTGTTAGAGAGATTACTTTGGCATATGTGCCCACACAGGATAACATTGCAAGTCTTTTTATAAAGTCTTTGCCTCAAGAGAATTTCAAAGCTTTTGGGAAAGCTTTGGGCTTACTTCCTTTTGTGGATTGATCGCTTTCCACATAGCTTGGTACTTCCTTATACATGAGTGCCACCTCCTTGTTCACCGCATCACTCATAGGGGCGATTTGTTGATATATTTTGGTAATGATGTGTGTGAACATAATAAGACTATTGGGGTAATTTTTTCCCTCTTTAGGGGGTTTTTTCCCTTGGCTTGTATATACGCTGATAACCCTAATGCAAGGCCACTTATTTTTGTACATTCGCTTGGTAATACATACAATATTGTGTGTTGTGCCCCAAGCTTCTTTTGTCAGACATTGGTCTACAAAGACCACTCCACGTGCGTGTGGGACAAGGGCTAGCCATAGCCAAGGTCCTAAGGTTGGGGGATATCCTAAGGTATTCAATGGTAAGGGGGATGAGTGTTGTATGATGGCCACACAGTGGCACTAGACCATTCTAGATGATTACTATTTTGGATGCAAGAGGATATATTGGATGGGAGGAGAGTGGCACACACATCATTCAAAAGTATTTGGCCTTCTATTTCTCACATTTGGTATTTAGATCATTTTCTTGGGAAAATTCGACGTGTGAGAATTTTGGGGAATCGATCGCCGACTGAGTCATCATCATCTTCATCAATTGCCACCGGTCATGCAGTTGTAGCAGAGAATAGATAACTCAAAAAGGGTGTTCTTGAGCCCCCAAGGGGAACTCGAGTGAGGCATAGAAGGATGCAAAACCATAGCTACTTGTGTGGTTTCCTGAAGGACTCAATATCTGCCCGTGTGGTTGCTCAAAGGACTCAATATCTACCCGCGTGCACATGGGAGCTTCCCAAGGTTGGAGGAGCTCATAGAAACTCCTCTTCTCAAGTGTTGGGAGCAATAAGCCATCCCTCGGCTTCTTATACCTACTCTAGGCACCTCAAACATTGTATCTGGGATAATTTAAAGTTTGCATGCTCTGTGTTGAAGAAGAGAAAAAAAATCAAACTCTTTTGTGACCTCCATAACTAATCTAGCTTATTTAGACTACCTATCTCCACTTAATTGGCCATGTCTTGATCATTTCAACTCCAAACTGAGTGATTTTTTCTTGTTATGGATTCCTCACTAGGAGTTCTTGCCATTGGTTGCAAGCTACTTTTTGGGATCCACTTTCAAAACTATACAAAGATTCAAACATGGCTATTCGACATCGAGGACCCCCGTTGGATCACTTCTTTGATGCAATAATCATCAGGGGACTCTTGGAGAAGCAAAAGAGTGTGTAGATCATCTCTAACACTTGCACATCAAGTTTTTGGACTCTAAGATAAGTTCTCTAGTCAATTTTGATGCATTCTTGCTCTCTTCATGCATCATAGTGCACATGCATTTTGCACGACATACATGGTATACAATTAGTTAGAAGCTTGTTCAACTCTGCACTTTGCATGAAACTAGTGTTGCAGGTACAACTAGCACTTGTTTTTGCAGGTACAACCAAGAAAATATAAGAACTTGTAGTGTTCTTATTATTCTACCATTCTGCAAGCACAAGGATTATTGCAACGGTGTGTAGCGCCCTTTGGTATCTTTGTATATATATTGTGCCTTCTGACATCGTTTGTTTGGAGAAGTGTGTGCAGTGTACTTAGTTTCATTTTTCTAATTTTCATTTTTACGTTGTTATGCTATCAAAATTTTTAAAATTTAGCATGCATGTGCATAAAAGGTAAGAAAAGCAATAAAAGTTTCATGTTTTATCATTTCTTTATGCAAAGGCTTGTGATTTGTCTATTTCTACCACCACTCGGATATCTTAGGTGTACGTAGAGCATAAAAACTTAAAAAAAAACATAAAAATAAAAAAAACCATAAAAAGAGACTTACACCTTATCCTAACATGGATTTAGGACCCCCTTCACTAGTTAGGACTGATACACATGAATGATTGCACCCCATAGAGACCATGAGTGTTAGGATATTACATTTAAAGAGCACAGTTCATGACATCTTGGAACATGTGTGTGGTTAAAAGAAAGAGGAAGTGACGCTTGATACTTATTTTCCACGGATGGAGGTAGATGATCTGGGTGAGCATCAACCTCCAAAAGTCCCTAGAGAGCATACTAGTCAAAGAGGCCTGATGGAAGCTTAAGGACCTTAAGCTGCCTAGATATCATGACTTGACTAGTGCTAACACTACAGATGTTGTTGAACAATGGCTCAACAAGTGGGAGTGTTGCTTCCGCTGATGCCACATCATGGAAGATAGGCATAAAATTCAACAAGGCACTTATAACCTCATGGAGGTCACCCATAGGTGGTGGTGCAAGATAGAACAAGAAAAGAAAGAGCCCATGACTTGGGAATAGTTTAAAGTCTTGTTCTATAATAACTTTGTACCACTTGACAAGAGGCTAGAGTGCTAGACACTTGGTTCTTCATCAACCAGAAGAACCAAAATGTTCAAGAGTACTTGAATAAGTATAGAGAGGTACTTCTTAAAGTATGTGATACTATCCTTGAGTTTCTCCAGGTCCACAAGTTCATCTTGGGACTGAGGAAAACTATTAGAACTTTGGTGAGGAAGGAGAGATGTCACTCCTTGGCACAGGCCATGGAGATGGCTTTAGTCTATGAGGATGGCCACAGGGGCATAGCCTCCCAGGGTGAGAGGTCCTCATGGACTAAAATAAGCCGACCCTTCTCCACATCCACTCTTGGCTCGATCAATGCATAGCCGCCTAGAGAGGCTAAGCAACTGCATATAATCAAGACAGTTTCAAGAGGGAAAAGGAATGTGTCTGCTCTGGTTGAGAGGGCATATAATAAGTCTATTCTTACCCCTCGACATAAAGAGAAGGCAATGAAATAGAGGTTATGCTATGGGTGTCTAGGGCAACACCTTTTCAAGGACTATCCTAAGAAAAAGAGAATAGCAACAACCATAGTTATTAATCCCACTCAAGCAGGGAGTGATAGAGATAAGGACTTTGGACATTCCCCATCCCAGATATCATCTCCCATAGCGGCCATGATGGTCATGAAGAAGGTTCCTATTGTGCCAAACATTGTGCTTTCACCAGTGACACAAAAAGAATACTAGTCCCCAGACATCGAGCTCATTGTCATGAGGGGAGCCATGGCAAGACAGCTTGTCAAGGTACTCACTGACATTGGGCTGATGCATGATGTGATTAGTTCTCAACTAATCAGGAGGCTACACTTAGAGACTGTGCAATCAGACTATGCCTACATAGTAGAGTTAGCTGGTGGGAAGAGAACTAAGACATGGGACTGACGAGTGGTAGGTTTCCCCATTCAGATCTTATCCTATGAGGATATATTGGATTTCAAGATCAATCATTGACTTTGCTTTGCATGTGTATCAGTTTGAGCATGAGGGGAGGTGACTACTGATCTGTGGAGAGCAAGATCTCCAAGAGACCCGATTGTTAACCGCAACCAAGTTGCTCAAGATTGATTGTAAGTATATTTACTTTCTTCATTTTGTATACTCTTCATATATTATGATGGATTTCAATCATGGAAACTCTAGTCGGAGTGCTCAAGTACTTTCAAAGAAAGTAGGAGCAGAATTCCAAGAGTTATTCTTGAAAGAATTACCTTCAGGTTTAGCTCCTTGTAGAAACATTGAACATAGGATTGAATTGTCACTAGGAGCAAGTCCAACTGCTTGGACACCATTTTGAATGAGTTTGCAGGAAGAGAATGAATTCCTCAAGGTCGTGGACGAGTACCTATAGAAAGGGCTGATCAAACCAAGCTATTTTCCCTTTGCAGCACCAATTCTTCTTGTGAAGAAGAAAGATGGATCTTATAGGATGTGCATCATCTATCGACCACTCAATAAGAATACCATCAAGCACAGATATACCATGCCTAGGATAGATGATCTTTTAGATGCTCTAGGTGGAGCTACTGTACATAGCAAAATAGATTTAAAGAGTGGCTACCATCAAACTAGGGTAAAAGATCAAGATGTATATAAAATAGCTTTCAGGACCTGTTTGGGGAATTATGAGTACTTAATTACACCATTTGTTTTGACTAATGCACTTGCTACTTTTATGATGTTAATGAATGATATTCTACGACCATTCATTGGAAAGTGTGCTGGTGATTTTTTTGATGAGTTGCTAGTGTATAGTAGGTCTATACATGAGCATGAAAGTCATTTGAGATTAGTCTTAAATAAGTTGAAAGAAAATTAGTTGTATGTAAATCCAGATAAGATTCAATGTTTCTTCTAGAGATAGAGTATTTAGGGCATGTGGTATTGGCTAATGGGGTCCATATGGATCCCAAGAAGGTCTCAATCATTCTAGCTTGGCTTACTCCTCAGGATGAGAGGAAATTATGATCATTTTTAGGACTTTCCAATTTCTATCGAACATTCATCTCTTCATATTCATTGATGCCTGTGAACTTTCTTCAAGGCAAAGTGCCATTTGCATGGAAACAAGAGCAACAAGAAAGTTTTGATACTATGAAACAAGCTCTTTTCGAGGATCCTATACTAAAAGTGGTAGATCCGCAAAAACAATTTGAGTTGTAGATAGATGCTAGTGGTGTAGCCATAGGGGAAAACTTGAGCCAAGATGGCATGCCAATAGCTTTTGAAAGTAAGAAGTTGAGTAGTGCACAACGCAATTGGCCAGTGCATGAATAGGAGTTGTATGCAATGGTGCATGCTCTTAAAGTCTGGAGACACTATCTTTATGGTGCAAACTTTAAGGTGTACATAGATCACCAAACACTCAAATATTGTAGTCAACTAGATCTTCGAGGCAGACAGGCTTGTTGGGCTGAGCTCATGCAAGACTTTCACATGGAAATCATGTATGGAAGAGGCAAAGAGATTATAGTAGCTAATACATTATCACGGATAGTGTATCAAATGAGCTTTAGAGTTCTAGAAAGCTCATTGCTTCAAGAAATAAAGGAAGCACAAGTGGAAGATCCACATTTATTACATATTATTAGAGTCATTAATGATGACTCTATCATAGGAGATGAGGTAGTTCTAGCTGTTTCTTCCCCTAGTAGAGAAAAAAAATCCATTTTGTATTTCAATTTCTCAAAGGAGAATGGAATAGTCAAACGGAAAGGAAAGGTTTACGTACTAGATTCCCAGGACTTGAGAAGAAAAGTCATGCATGATAACCATGATGTTCCTTGCGGAGGGCATCCTGGTGTTGACAAGACAATACACCTTGTTAGAAGAACATTTTGGTGGCTTGGATTAGCCAGAGATGTCCACACTTATGTTCAACAATGCTTTATGTGTCAAGTCAACAAGGCAAAAAGGGTAAAGACACCAAGTCTTTTACATCCTTTACAGATTCCATATCATAACTGGGACATTGTATCCATGGACTTCATAATGGGGTTACTATGGACCCAAAGGAAGCGGGATACTATCCTAGTTCTGGTAGATAGATTGAAAAAGATGGCTTGTTTTATACCCACACAGGAGACAATAGAAGCTCCACAGGTAGTGAAGTTTCTTTTATCCATCATGTCTTTAGATTGCATGGGTTACCAACATCCATAGTTTTAGATAGGGATGTTAGATTCGCAGACACTTTTGGAAGTTTGTATTTGACAAATTGAAGGTGTCATTGAAGATGAGTAGTGATGATCATCCACAGACAGATGGTCAGACTAAGATGGTCAACTAGATTCTAGAGGACATGTTGAGGGCATATGTGTCTGAGAGGCAGACAAATTGGGATAATTACTTGCCACTAGTAGAGTTTGCTTATAGAAATAGACCTCATAAAATGATAGGAATATCTCCTTTTGAGAGTAATTATGGCATGAATCCCATTGTTCCTAGTACCATAGGAATGCCAAGGAAATGTCCTAGTGCTTTGGAGTTCTTAGTGAACCTCCAAGAAAATTAGAAATAGCTAAAGCCAAGATGAAGCAAGTAGCTGATAGGGCAAAAGAATATGCTGATAGGAAGAGATCTCCTAGAAGCATTGACTAAGGAGATATATTTTTTCTTCAAGTGCTAGCTAGATCTACTTCACTATCCACAGGGAAGTGTACTAAGCTTTCACCAAGGTTTTGTGGACCTTGGATGATAGTTAAGAAGCTTAGTGGTGTTGCATAACGATTAGAGCTTCCTCTAGATTGCAAAGTCCATCTAGTGTTTTGTGTCAGTAAACTTAGAAAGTATATTTCCAGGGAGGATAATCTAATAGAGGGTATTGTTTCTTTGCAAGAAAGTGATAGCATAGATCATTCTCAAGATAGGATACTAGATCGAATACATAAGTTGTTGAGAAACCATATCATCAAGGAGTATCTAGTAGCCTAGAGAGGATTACCGCTTACAGATGCTACTTAGAAATCAGAAGCTCTGGTTCGCAATTACTTTCCCTCATTGATCATTGAGGACAGTGATCTTTAGAAGGGGAAGAGAGTGTCAGACATTTGTCTAGAGATACCACTCCATGTGTGTGTGGGACAAGGGCCATCCATAGCCAAGGTCCCAAGCTCGGGGGATATCCTAAGGTATTCAATGGTAATGGGGATGAGTGCTACATGATGGCCACATGAAAGCACTAGACCACTTCATATCATTACTATTTTGGATGCAAGAGGATATATTGGATGGGAGGAGAGTGGCATACACATCATTCTCAAGTTTTTAGCCTTCTAGCTCTAACGTCTTCTTCTTCCTTGTGTTGTTTGTGTGCTGCTGTGGACCTCATTAAACTCTGACATATATAACCTCAATGGGTTTAGAAAATTCCCTTTCACAAGTCTGAGAGCTTTTTTTTACTGTCTTTGGAAATCCTTCATAGGATTTCTTTCAAAAATATTCCCTTTAAACTTAAGTTCCAATGTCCAAACATTCTTAATGTCTATCCAAGACATATGTTCTAGAACTTACAAGGAAATATAGCAATACTTTTTTAGGCTTGAATCTCTATGAAAGAATTTTTTAGTTATTGTTTTTTTTTATGATCATGCTTAACCTTTGAACATTCCATGCGTCAATTAAACTTTCATCACCCTTGGAATTTCTTCGCCTTGATTCAACCCTTCACCCATGTTGGTTTGAAAATCAATTTTTATTAATGATGCTTTCCACTGAATGTTGAGTCTTACTCTTCCTGGCTAGTGAAGAATGATTTTCAAATGGAGTCATTCTCTACTATCCCATACGTGTAGATTCTTTCTCCCATTCACTAAAACTTATCCTAATTTTAATGGCTCTTTCTTTTATATTTTCTATGCTCATTTAGATCATCAATATGTCTTCTCAACGAACTTCTTGCTGCCACTTGAGAGAAAGGATTAAGATGCTACTTTGTTCATAACTCGTTCACTAGCTCCTTTGGACAAACCCATCTTCATTGAATCTTTTTAGAAAATGCATCTAAATGGTGTGTATTACTTGACCAAAACCCATTAGGTTTTGATTAGATCCAATACTTGGACCCTATCCATTCTATCCATAGATTTCATGAGTTATATCTCTTTAAACGTTTTTTGAAAGCCTTCATTAGCTATATAAATTTCGTTTCCTCTTTGAAAATTCTCATCCTAGAAACTAGCACTGATGATAAGAATCTTGTCCTTTGATTGAAACGTGTGACTTAATAGTCAGTGTCTAGTTGTAAGGATATTGCAACCATATTGATGTGGAGAGACCTACCTACTGAATATTCTCATGCAAAGACTCACACCATGTAGATAAAGTTGATGTTGCACATTCTCTAGAAAACCCCTAAATAGGTCCTAGTTCTTGTTGAGCAACTCCCTTAGCCACACTTTCAATGCCCACTTTCCTACTCAAAGGAATAGTGTACAATGCTAACTTTCCTACCCCTAAAATCCAACTCTAAAGTTGAAGTCTTAGCATAATGTAACAATTCCCTCCCCTTAATTCCGTTTTGTCCTCCAAACGGGATAAGAAGGCATATCAAAAAGTGCCACTAATGGTCGATCCCAATCTCCTTTATGTACTAAATACATAATCATCTATATGTGTTGTTTCCTTTTATGCTTTACCTTAAGAGAACAATTGGGAAGGCAAAATAAATATGAGAATCTATCTATGAATTGTACTTTCCCTTTACCATGTAGCACTATCTCCTAAATCATCTTTACAATTCACTAAAAAATCATTGTATAAATGACTCCTAGTTTGTTTCTCGAAAGTGCAAAGAATTCTTTTTGGTTCATGTGGAACATATTGAATCGAAATAGGCTCAATAGACTCGTCTCTTGAGATGTGCTTATCAAATTCTCCCATCTTTCTTGTTAGCCAAACATGAAAGACTTCATGAATTTGACTACCTTCTAGAACTTGGAGGTGATAAGCCATTGTCCCTATTTGCTTAAGTATTGTGAATAGACCACAATACAAAGTTGATAACTTTGGACATGGTCTTGTTCTCTTGGTTTCAAATCTAGGAGGTAATTTAACATCTTGGCCTACTTTAAAACTTATATCTCGTTTGTGATGACTTAAATAAGCTCTAGATCTATCTTGAGTTTTCCTAATACTATCTTTAGCCAACTTAATCATATCATTCATATATTCTAAAAAACCTTTTGTAGCTTGGACTCTCGCATTTTGTAGTCATACTACATACAAATCTCTCGGTTGAAACCAATACATATGCATAAATGGACTATATCCCATAGCAAAATTCTTAGCATTGTTACATGAAAACTAAAAAAATGGGGAAATGCTCTTTAAATTTAGTCTTCCTTTCACTACCATAAGAATGAAGCATGTTTTTCAATGCTTTGTTAACTTATTTAGTTTGCCCATCCATTTGTGGACGTTTGATTGTCCCTCATTACACTTATGTGTTCCTCAAGTAGCTTTGATGTGAACCTTTTCCCTATATATAAGCACTTTTTACTCTAGTGCTCACTTGAGGTTTTTCCCCATGTTACCACATACATGAGTCATTCATATGTGGTGGTAGTTTGAACTTAGGGATATTAATCAGCTCTTACTTGAGTTCTGATCATTGTCAATCGAGAGAGCTATTCCAATTATCCATCTGCTTCGTATGTCTTGTTGCATTTGTGCTCCTTGTGTGTGCTTTTTGTGTGTCTCTCACACCTCTAGACAAACCCAAAAGTGATATCAGAGTAGGCTTATCTCCTTTTCAAGTTTTAGTTTTTTGTGTAATGGTGCATGCACAATTTTAGCAGTGCAAATCAACTTTGGAGAATAGAACAATGATTTTCAATAGTCAAGAAACATGTCCATGAGCTATGTTAGGGTTTCACCCCCATTTAGAAGCCATTCATGTAGTCAATATTGTCATCAAAGTGATGGATTGTGAATTGAAATTTCAACATTCATTTCATCTTTCATTGAAGTAAAGATTTTGTCACATTCTTGTTCTTTAGTGAAATGGCGGGCAACAATGACTTGTTTGGCATGCTTCAAGTTGAAGATAAGCTTGATGGGACCAACTATCCGATGTGAACTTACATGATGAAACATGTCCTTTTTGCGAAACAACTATGGACCATAATGGAAAATGTAGATCAAAGATCTTCATGTTCTTCTACTTCAGAGTCTACTATCACAAATGGAGCTTCCTCTTCTAGTACAATGGTTACTTCACCTACATAGAAGGAACTTAGATGGGATGAAAAGATGCTCAATCTCATGCATTGATTATGCTTTCTATGAAGTGTAATATGGTTCCACACATTTAGTCATGCTCTACATCAAGATAGCCATGGGACACTCTTGATTCTTTCTATGCCATGCATAATGAAGCACATGTTGTGTACTCAAGGAAGCAAATTGAATAGGTGTGTATGACTGAAAATGAGTCTATGGACGTGTATGTGACACACATCAAGGACTTGAAAGAGCAATTGGCAAACATAGATGAGATTATTCCAGATGCATCACTCATCTCTACATTGTTGGAAGGATTACCAAAATCTTTTCAAAGCTTTGCCACTACACTCTGTTTGGTTGCAAAAGAGCATCCCAATATGTATGCATTTGATGAGTTTGTGTCTCTTCTTTTGCAAGAAGAACAATCTAGAGTGAATAGGAGTGGTTTGATTGAGGGAACGCAAGCACTTGCCATCTCACAAAAAGGGAAAAGCAAGTATGCTTTAGCTTTGGATTCATCAAAACCAAAGACTCAACCTTCCTCTTCACTCATTCCTCTAATGATGCTAATTTGCACTCATTCCTCTAATGATGATGATTTGCAAAAGAAGAAGAGGTGCAAATATTGTCGGAAGGCTAGTCATACTATTGATGAGTGTAGACAACTTGCTAAGTGCAATGAAAAGAAGAAGGAATCCGGCCTGTCTATTGCTGAAAATTCTTCAAATGCAAAGAATGATGAAGCCAACATGGCTCAATATTTTTGGGCATGTGTTGTTACATATCATTATGATGCATCATTCCATTGTAAATGTACAATTGTGAGTGAGGCTGATTAAGATTGGTTATTTGATACTGGTGATTCAAAGCACACAACTTCATGCAAAAGGTTTTTTGCATCTTTGAAAGATGCACCCAAAGGAGGACATGTGGTGTGTGCAAACAATGCCCCTTATCCTATCATTGGAGTAGGAGAGCTTGAGCTTATCATTTCAAATGGAGGTGTTATTCTCTTGAAATATGCATTGTATGTAAAAGGTATCAAGAAGAACTTAATTTCAGTTCCATTGATTGCCAAAGCTATACTTCACATACACTTTGTTGATGATAACTGTATGGTTCAGGAACATACTATGCCAAAATGACTGAAACAAACTTTGTAGGAAAAGAAAGTGAGTGCAGCTTACTTGGTAGAACAAGATCAATCTCTCACCATGCACCAAGTAATTTTGTGGATAATTCTCTTAATTCAATAACATGTAATGAAGAGACACTTACTTTTGAGGATGCACGCGACAATCCACATTGGATGAGTGATATGCAATCAAAAATGGATTCCATACCTAGGAATGATACTTGGGAGTTATGTGAATTAACAAAAGAAAAAAATGCCAGTGATACAAAGTGGGTTTACAAGATTAAGAGAAATCAGATGGTAGCATCAATCGCCACAACGCTAGATTGGTTGCGAAAGATTTGCGCAACAATATGACATTGGCTATGAGGAAACTTTTGCACCTACTTCACACATGACTACAATTCATACCATGGTTGCATTCGTTGCCCAACGAGATTAGAAAGTACATCAGTTGGACATAAAAATGACTTTCTTGAATGGTGATTTGCAAGAAACAGTTTATGTCAAGCAACCTCTTCGATTTTCTATGAAAGGGCAAGAGCATATGGTTTTTCACATGCATAAAGCCTTGTATGGCCTCCAACAAGCTCGACGTGCATGGTATGAGAAAATCCATACGCACTTGATCACTCTTGGCTTCATATGTAGTCCAATTGAAAGCACACTCTATATACGATGGGGCTGATCTTACAAAGCTTGTTCTTTATCTTGATGAGGTACTCTTGATTGGGTCATGTGATGCAAGACTTGAGATCCTTATGGTCGATTTGAAGTATACTTTTGATGTCACTTATCTTGGTCTTTTGAGCTACTATCTTGGTATCCAATTTGTATCCATTGAGAGATGTCTTATATATGCATGCAACACAAGTTCAAATATACAATATGCAGATTTTTGATTGAGTTGATTCATGCATAGCCCTAACAATAAGCATTGGCAAACACTTTGTGCTTAGGTCTCTTTTATGGTAGAGATATTAAGCCATGCTTGCATGCTTTTACAAATAGTGATTGGGCTGGTTGTTATGATACTTGCATGTCCAGTACTGGTAATTGATTTTTCCTTTGAGGCTCATGCATATCTTGGTTGAGTAAGAAGCAACCTGCAGTAGCGATGATGTACTCTTGATTGGGTCATGTGATGCAAGACTTGACATCCTTATGGTCGATTTGAAGTATACTTTTGATGTCACTTATCTTGGTCTTTTGAGCTACTATTTTGGTATCCAATTTGTATCCATTGAGAGGGAAATTGTTATGCATCAAGCAAAGTATGTTGAAAAACTACTTCAAAGTTTTTACTTTGAGGATTGCAAGCCAATTTCTACACTGGTTGAGACAGGATTTAGGTTCTCAGTTGAGGATTCCAATGATGCATTTGACACTTCTCTTTATCAGCAAGATGTGGGATGTCTTATATATGCATGAAACACAAGTTCAGATATACAATATGCAGATTTTTGATTGATCATGAGTTGATTCATGCATAGCCCTAACAATAAGCATAGGCAAGCACTTTGAGCTTAGGTCTCTTTTATGGTAGAGATATTAAGCCATGCTTGCATGCTTTTACAAATAGTGATTGGGCTGGTTGTTATGATACTTGCATGTCCACTACTAGTAATTGCTTTTTCCTTTGAGGCTCATGCATATCTTGGTTGAGTAAGAAGTAACCTGCAGTAGCGACATCGAGTTGTGAAGCTGAGTAAAGGATAGTTTTCATGGCTACAATGGAGTGTATATGGTTGAGACTACTATTGATGGATCTTTTCATGGAGATTGATGTTGTAATGCATATTCTCACTGATAGTCAGAGTGCATTGGCTATTGCACGAAACTCAGTGTTTCATGCACGAACCAAACATATTGAGGTGCATTATCACTATGTGAGAGAGCGCCTTTATGGAGGAGATATTGATTTGGTATATGTGCCTACATGAGAGAATATGGCAGACATATTCACCCAAGCATTTCCACAAGAAAAGCTTGAAGTTGCTCGCAAAGCTTTAGGCTTATTGCCTAGTGGGGGTTGTTCTATCACTCCCAGTATGCATTCACATCATTTGCTCTAGGGGGATTTGTTACATTTATGTGTTCTTTAAGTAGCTTTGATGTGAACCTTTTCCCTATACATGGGTACTTTTTACTCTAGTGTTTGTTAAGGGTTTTTTCCCCATGTTACCGCATACATGATTCACTCATATGTGATGGTACTTTGTACTTAGATATTATTCAACTCTTACTTCAGTTATGATATTCATCAATAGAGAAAGCTATTACAACCATTTGTTTTATCCATGTGTCTTGTTGCATTTGTGCTCCTTGTGTGTGTTTCTCATGTGTCTCTCACACTTCTTCACACACCCAACATCCTTAACTTAAGCTTGGTAGCCAATTGCTTGAAGACCACTCTCCCAAATAACTAGTGAACTTTCTATCGTGATGAAACTATGTATGAAGGAAGATCATATAATCAATATAAGTGTCCCACAAAAAGTCTACCCAATTCAGGTGTCCTCATAGAAGTATCTGTCAAAATCAATGGAGCCATTTTCATTAACCTATCTACTAAACTCTAGATAGAGTCATATTCGTGTCCATTGATAATTAATCAGAAAAGAAGTTATGTCCATGCATGCATTGGTAGAGAGCCTTGCGCCTTAACCTCTATCATTTCTTTGAATGCAGCATTTATATGATCCGGAGTACGGCGTAGAGGAAGAAGTCGCCACCTTGTGAAGTTGTGACATTTCATGCAGCGAGGTATTACAGGCCTACAAGTTACAAACATTTGCCTTTCTCTTCTATCTCTGCGGACCTCATGCTCAGAGCGCCAATGGGTTCTGATGTCTGTGCTTGGGGGCTCATTGCTCACATGACAAAGAATGGTGGAGAGAGAAGTAAAACAAATCAATTGAGGTGGCACTGAAATTGAAAGCAACGACTGCCCAGAGCTTAAAAATGTCCGGATAATGGAACGGAGCACTCGCTGAAGCTGCAGCTCAAGGCATCTGAGAGCACTCCTCTCAGTCTCAGCAACCGCTGTTACGACAATAACGAGGTGGGTCCTTAAGCCCACTTAGTGGACATCAAATACAAGCCTTGAGGGCTCTTACCAGGATGTTTCATTTCATCTCATTGTCTTTTAATTTTCTCGATAAAGTTTCTGTTATTTCTGGTGCCTAGAGCTGAAGAAGAACGCACAGAGGGGATATCAAGAGCTCTCAAACCCTTGTATGGATGAACATTGAGGCCAGTATTGAATCGATTAGAGCTAAGATTGACGCTGATGTCAGACCTACTAATAATGAAAAACTCAGGCCAAGAGTGTAGAAATATACTTTTATATGATCCATAGGGGACATGTTTACTTAGGTTTTTTCTCAAATAGGTGCGGGTATGTGAAGAAAGCCTCCTAATGAAAGTTTTAATTCTGGAACCGAACTTCAATAAAATTGCATATCCACATACCTCATTCATCATTTGTCCATCCCCTTCTTGAGTACAATGTCTGCGCTGTTATGAAGAGCTCCTAATAATGATAATAGCAAATTTACATTAATGTATATGGCTGATGGCCATCAAGAACGTTTACTTATCCCATTCTTGAGTTGTCTGTGTCGTTTTTTGTTACAAAGCCTACGCTATTATGAAAAGCACTTTTTAATGATGTTACCATGGCTGTATCAAGGTATATGGTGAAAGATTTAATGGATTTGCACGTGCACAAACACCAGTTTTGAGTTGTCCATCCTTTTCAAGGTCACATTTCTTGTGTTAGAGGAGCACCTGATAGTGATGACAGTATGGGTGCATTAGTGTACATTCGACTCGTTTTTGTGAAGGCTTTTCATTACTTCGGTAATCGAATAATCTCGGCGTCATTAAATACCTTTCTGGTGAAACTGGTTCTACAGTTATAACTTCTCCATTAGATATTCTTCATATGCTAGAGTCATCTGGACATTCTCATTCCTGTGTTGTGCCACACACATAGGGCAGTTCTGGTTGATTTTAAGTAAATCAAATAGAATGAAAAGCTTCCATTGAACTATATATGCTCATTCCTGGTGGCATTCAACATGAGTTTATACGTTGACTTGGCTGGATTGTATATTTAATTGGAGATCTTAGTTATATAATTTGGATAATCTTTTCAATGTAAGAAAATAACAGCACAGTGGAATAGACCAGTAGATAGAGTTGAGAGAAAAATGAAGACACAAATAGATGCAGACTGAGAGATAGAGAACTCAAATTCTCATATTGCCAAACTTAATGCAGTTACAATGATGGTGTTGTCCACCCGTGCGCTCCCAATGTGGAGCTTAGATGGTCATCTAGAGGGACTCTACATGAAGAGTTACTAGTGTGCAATGCTAAAAGCTCAGCCTGTGCCATGCTTATATAGCTTTTACAAGGGGAATTGGTATAGATAAATGTAGTTGGGAGATACACAATAGACGGCAACATATACAATCCGATAATATTTCCGAGACCAGAAGTCCTACCGTCTCGGCCTTACGGGCTGGGCTGATAGGCCCCGTGGACCCCGCAAAAGGGGGCAAGCCTCCTTTTGCACTCCCCCTATTAAGGTTCTATGGGGAAACTGCGCGAAGCCATAGGGCCTTTATTTTCGCCTTGAATGGAAATCCAATGGCCGGGAAGTTTATGCCTTACCTAACCTAATGGTTAAGCTCACGAAGATCATCTATAACGGTCACACTTAGACCTCATCTAACTTAGAAGTTAGGGTTCGAGAAATGTCTGGGCTCTCACAATGGTTTCTCCTCATAATGGGGGCCTTACAACTTAGAGCACCGTGGATCATTTGTGGTCACTTGAGGGTGGAGTATTGAGCATATCTAACACCCCCTTTCAATGTCCACGTTGCGGTCAAGTACCTCCTTGGTTCAATCCCAAGCTTTGGAAAGTGTCGAAGAAGTTGCTCTCTCCCAAGAGCCTTGGTGAAGATGTCTGCTCCATTTTCTTTGGTTGGGACAATAGCTTATCTCCACGACCCCATCCTCAATCAACTCACACACATAGTGATATTGAATTTCTATGTGCTTGGTACGCGCATGAAAAAACAAGATTCTTGGCAATGGCCATGCAACTTTGGTTGTCACACTTCAACTCTGTAGCCTCTTTACCTTGTATTCCTATGTGCCATAGGATCCTCCTCAACCATACTGCATCACATGCTACAACACATGCAGCCTTGTACTCAGCTTCATTAGAAGATAATGCTATAGTCGGTTGCTTCTTACTGATCCAAGAGAAAATCCTTGATCCTAAAGAAAAGCAATATCCAAAAACTGATTTTCTGGAATCAATATCTCCTTCCCAATCTGAGTCACAGTATCCAATCAAGATGATCCTTCTTCATAAAGAATACCATAATCAGTGGTTCCTTCCTTCCAATGAGTTTTGCAAGGCTTATTAGAGAACTTGGTTACTACTCCATATCTGGTCTTCTATTGCACAAGTAGATTAGACTTCAAACTACTTTCTTACATCTTCCAATATCCACTGGAGATGAAGTATCTTCAATAGATAGTTTTGTGTTGACCTCCATAGGTGTAGAGATTTCCTTGCAATTCTCCATGTCGAATGCCTTCAATATTTTTCTTGCATATTTTTGTTGAGAGATGAAAACCTTCCCTGGTACCTTCCAGGCCTTCCCCGGTACCTTCCAGGCCTTCCCCGGTACCTTCCAGGCCTTCCCCGGTACCTTCCAGGCCTTCCCCGGTACCTTCCAGGCCTTCCCCGGTACCTTCCAGGCCTTCCCCGGTACCTTCCAGGCCTTCCCCGGTACCTTCCAGGCCTTCCCCGGTACCTTCCAGGCCTTCCCCGGTACCTTCCAGGCCTTCCCCGGTACCTTCCAGGCCTTCCCCGGTACCTTCCAGGCCTTCCCCGGTACCTTCCAGGCCTTCCCCGGTACCTTCCAGGCCTTCCCCGGTACCTTCCAGGCCTTCCCCGGTACCTTCCAGGCCTTCCCCGGTACCTTCCAGGCCTTCCCCGGTACCTTCCAGGCCTTCCCCGGTACCTTCCAGGCCTTCCCCGGTACCTTCCAGGCCTTCCCCGATACCTTCCAGGCCTTCCCCGGTACCTTCCAGGCCTAAGCAATAATGCATTAAGCCCAAGTCTGTCATTTCAAATTCTGAACTCAAGGCATCTTTTGTTTGTTGAAGAAGAGCATCGTCATTTTTTGTAATTACAAGGTCATCTACATAGAGTACAAGCACACTTGTCTTCCCTCCTCTCTTTAGAACATACAAGCTAGCATCAGAAGCACATCTTTTGAAACCTAGATCCAAGAGATACTTATCTATCCGTTGGTATCATGCTCTAGGGGCTTGTTTCAGCCATAGTACAAAGAGAGTTTTAAAAATGAGTTCTAAAAACTGGTTTAAAATGATTAGTACATAGGGTACTAAAAAAATGGAAATAAAAAATGAGTATTTTATTTTGTTGCAACGTTTCAATTTTTTTTTCAATATCCATGAATAATGCATATCTAGCATTCATTTACATATCTAGTGCTAAAAACACAAAAAACTTAATCTACTATCAGTACAGTGACATGGAGTTAGGAAGGTCGAAAATGAATTTGGTTAAATTAAACAACAAATGGGAATGAAGTCTTAAACAAGGGATTGATGAGCTTAAAGCCCCACATAAAGCACATTAAAACTCTTAAGACTATTATACAACAAACTCCAATTTTGGAGCCAACGGAAGAAACTAAAAACAATGCATTTAGAGTGATAGACTCCGGGATGGATCAAAACAATGTGAACAATTTAATGATGTCCTTACTCCTTGCTAGATGAAATATCTTTTGGAATCGAAATAGGGACTTTTTTTTGAACCAAATAGGAGGGACTTTTGGTTTAGAATTTGGTAGAGAAGGAAAGAAAGCCATATATTGTCATAATGTGTTCATGAAGCAAAAATAAAAGTTGAAGATGATCTTAAAAAAAAAAACTCCCAAAAAAACGTATTAGGATGTTCGGAACGTCCGAACGTCCTAAACGTTTTTTATTTTGCGAAAAAACACGTTTTTTTGTTTTACTATGTAGTATGGTTTCAACCCATATAATGCCTTCTTTGGCTTACATATCTTGTTCTCTGAATGGGGAGCCTCAAACCCTGTGGCTGGTTAGACACATATACCTCCTCCTTGAGGTCTTCATTTAGGAACGTTGATTTGACATTCACGTGATAGACTGACCAACGCTTATGTGCACCCACAGCTAGTACTACGCGGATAGTAGTCATCCTTGTAGTAGGGGCAAATGATTCACAAAAGTCAATGCCTTCAACTTGTGAGTAGCCTTGTGCAACAAGTCTTGCTTTGTACTTTTCTAGAGTACCATCAGCCTTGTACTTTAGCTTCCAAGCCCACTTGGTGCCAACGACTTTACGTTTAGGGGGTCGATCCACTAGCTCCAAAGTTCCATTTTTCATGATATTGTTCTATTCGGTTTGCATGGAAGCCCTCCAATTCGGATCGTGGAGTGCCTCTTCCACATTGGTTGGTTCCTTTGCTTGTTCTTGAATGAGATCAGCCATCATGACTATTTTACAATATGGGCGCTTTCTTGTCTCTGTTCCTTTATTCTCTGTGATTGCCTCGGTCCATATGCAACCTGTTCTACTGACTGTGGGATAGGGTTTGCAAAATCATAGAGCTGCCTCACCCAACATGGCAATGGCTTTTCCACTTGGGGTGACGACATGTTGGTGACTTTCAGACTCATCATCTGAAGATGATGCTTCCTTCTCTTGTGTAGAAGGGATAGTTCTTTGGCAAGTTCATAGTGGACTGCCCCTTCGCCTGATAAAGTGGAAGCTCTCTTTTCTTCCTCCATTGCATGTGGCTGCTCCTTCATAAACACCACATGGCGACTCACCATGATCTTCTTAGCTTGAGGGTCATAAAGCTTATAAACCTTCTTATCTTCGTTGTACCCTAGGAAGATACGTTTGATGCTTTTTGGTTGAAGCTTGTTTCTCTCCCTATCTGGAATATGTACATAACATTCACTTCCAAATACTTTGAAATGCGAAACAGAAGGCTTTTTAACCAGTATAGGCTTCTTGTGGAGTCTTTCCATCAAGTGCCTTGGTGTAGCTTCGATTCAAGATGTAAACAGCAGTGTTTACAGCCTCTGCCCAAAATTGATTAGGCAAACCCTTTCTCTTCAACATGCACCTTGCCATCTCCATGATGGTTCGATTCCGACATTCTGCAACACCGTTCTGTTGAGGGTTATGTGCCACTATGAGTTGATGCTTGATTCCCTTACTCTTGCAGAAATCTTCAAACTCTGTTGATGTGAACTCACCATTGTTGTCTGTCTTGAATTTCTTCATCTTCTTCCTTGCTGAAGCCATTCTTTAAACTTATCAAAACCTCGAGCCTTATCGTGAAGGAAGTACACCCAGTGCTGTATTTTGACGGTCTGCCATGGCCTTCAATTCTGAAGGTTATCTACAGGTAATAGCTGTATTTCAGATTTTTAGTGTAATTTCTGAAGGTCTAAAAAAATTTGTGACCTTGTTTTACGGTCCAAAATGGCCAAAACGGGCAATACGACCATAAAAAATCAACACTGAGTACACCCACATCTTCCCGCTATAGTCATAGATAAGTAACATGAAGTAGGAAGATCCACCCAAGGCTTGTGTAGACATTTTTTTGCACAAGTCAGCATGCACCAACTCTAGAGAATAGCTTGCCCTATTCTTGCTTTCTTGTGGAAATGCCTTCCTTTGTTGTTTGCCCATCATGAACATGGTTCTTTCATTTCCGCAATCGACGATAGGTGTGCAACCATACCCCTTCGATGCATCTCTTTCAGTACAGGGTATCTGATGTGGCCGAATCTCTCATGCCATAGCTTACTTGTGTCCACACTTTTAGTGGTTGTAAGAGCACACAACTCATACATGTTGTTCCTCCTTATGCAAGTCCCAACAATGTTGTTGTTATTGTCCATAATCTTAGCCCTGTCTTACTGAAAGATACTTGATGACCTTGATATGCATGAATTAGAAGAGCACTCAAGGATAGCTTGTTAGACATCATTTTTCTCTTGATTTTGTTATCCATATAGAAAGAGAATGGCATTTCAAACAACCTCAATAGCTCATCTTGGATTTTTTTCTTTTACAATTTTGAGGAACTCGTAGTTAGAGCTTATGCATTATCTTGTGCATTCTGGTTTATAAAAGAAAAAAGAAGAGACCTTAGAAGTTAGACTACACAATGAGAGGTATATAAAGCACATTAATCTCTTTGAGAGGGCTAATCAGCCTATGAAGCCAAAGGTTTTATATGATGATGGATTTGCTATAATAGTCTAGTCGAAAGGAAGGATTCAAGTAATTAGTGAAATTGCCTGCTATAGAAAAATATGGTAGCTTAAAACTATGGGAAAGGTTATAGTGTTAGACATCCGACGAAGAGAAGGCATGTCTTGGATTTAGATGGCAAAAATCAATCATGGAACTAAAAGAATTTGAAGTAAATTGTTAGAACAGCCTATGAAGCCATAGAATTCGCACTATGTGAATATGATATGGTTTTTCAATGGATAAGTGAAACTCCCTGGAAAATAATAAAATGGAATGGCTTGGAAGTTGGAACTTTGGGAAAGGTTGTAGGCATTTAGCATCTCATTGAGAGCGGTATCTTTATGATGTGAGATGTAAGAACCTTTAGAGTTTTAAGGAATACTTAAATAAAGCAATCATGCCAATAAACTATTAATGTCAATAAACTATTAAATATGCACACATTCATCTGTATTAGCCTTTGATGAAATGCTATCAAGTTACTTGGAAAAAATTTAGGTTTTCTTTTGTTTCTCTCTAGGGATTGATTCTTCTACATGTCAGTATAAAATCTAGCACTAAGAGGATCTTGGGTCTCATGTCACGTGAGACTCATGATCAAGCATGAATTGATACTTTCAATTTAAAACCACACATGTGGAGGCATGATTGGAAGAGTTTTGATCGGGAGTTCTCTCACTAAAAGAAGTGACCCTCTATAATGATAGATGACACAACACAAGTTCGTCTCTATGTTATTGTGAGTTTCGTCTCATATAGTGTTGTGTGCGTATCCTCACTTAAATGAGTCTCATATCGGCTTTCATTACGAGGGTGTCAACGAGGTTTAAATAGCATCGCTTATGTGATGTTACAAAATTGTCGCACATATGATGGCATCACATAAGTGACGCTAATAGTAGCGTTGCTTATGCAACGTTGAGAGCATCGCTTATGTGATGTTCTAGGCATCGCTTATGTGATGTCAATAATAATTGCAAATCACTGCATATTTATTTGTTTATACGACCCTTTAGCATCGCTCATGCGACATGTATTTCTGATCATAACAAAAAAAAAGTGTATCGCTCTTCGATCGTCATTCTATGTGTGTGATACAAGAGCAAACAAATGTTCATATTTGTGTTGTGCATACGATCTCTCTCTGTGTTTCTTTCTCTCTCTCTATTTCTCTTTATTTTTCTCTGTCTTTCTCTCTCTCTTTCTATTGCAGGTTATTGAAGAAGTTTATTGAACGAAATATATGGTTAATTATTGTAAATATAATTTTTGTTGTTTCTATACCAATTGAATTGTTTTCTTTTCATAAATTAACATACAAATGCATACATACATGAATTAATGACATTCACATGCACATGCACATGCACACGCATGCGCACGCGCACACACGCTCAGACTCGCGCACGCTCAGACTCGCGCACTCTCAGACTCGCGCACGCTCAGACTCGCGCACGCACAGACTCGCGCACGCATAGACTCACACACGCACACACACACACGCACGCACACACACATACTCACACACGCACACACACACACACACACACACACAGACTCACACACATGCACACACACGCACACATGCACACACACACACAGACACACACACATGCACACACACACACACAGACTCACACACATGCACATACACATACACATACACACACTCATGCACATACACATACACATACACATACACATACACATACACATACACATACACATACACATACACATACACATACACATACACATACACATACACATACACATACACATACACATACACATACACATACACATACACATACACATACACATACACATACACATAACACATACACATACATACCTAAATTAGTATACACACACATACATAAGTTAATACATATAGCACATACACAAATACACACATACATACATAAATCAATATACATACGTACACACACATACACACAAAAACACATAGACACACAAAGGCACACAGAGACACACACACACACACACACACACACACACACACACACACACATACACACACACACACACACATACAGGCACATACATACATACAAGTTAGGACAACAAGTTCGTTAGCCTTCATAAAAAAGATCTCCAATTCTATCTGAGATGCAAAAAATCAGATTTTCTTCACCCAAAGCCAGTTGGAAGTGAAGTTTCACTGCACAGCTGTTTGTCAAAGCAAGCCATTGCTAGGTTAGTCAATTCTGGCCAAAGCTGCACATGCACAGACTAGTCAAATAGGCTAAATCTGGACAAATTGGTTAACCGATCAGCTTAGTCAATCTATTTTGTTGCTGTTGGGCCAACCTTACTACAGCTGATGAAAATGTAATTATTGTTGCACCTAAGGTCAGTTCATATACCAAGATAAGTGATGCTTGGGTTTGTTCTTTCTTGAGCTAAAAAGACATAGACACCACCTCCGCATGAGCCTAGAAGGAGAGATTAAAAGGAAGGTTAAATACTATTTCGGGAAGTTCTACCACTCATCAGCATATCTCAGATCCACTTCCACTAGACTTAAATTGATTGACCGCACAATGGACCTAGGGAGAAGTTAGAACCAAGCACCCATGACTACAAAGGAGAGCATCCCAACATAGACAAAAGCTACAGAGAGGGTTCAAGTCATTTTGGCATGCCATGCTCAATACCCAACTAGGGTCTTCACCATGGAGAGGTGGTCCAACATCGGCCAATGCTCAATTTCCTCTAAAATGGACTATCCCTCTCTCCGTTCATGTTTTTGTACCCTCAATATCTCCAATTCATCATATTGCCCAAGTTGTTAGGCTCTATGCTTCATCATTGTATTGAATAGTGACTTTGGTCCAACCACTATTTCCACCCCTCATCCACGATAGTACTCAGCTTAGATTTTTTAGTTTTTAGATTTTTAGCATTTTTTAACTCAAACACATTGTGTCGTAATCACAATTTGTAACTCTTTTTGGTATCGTATGTCATTTTGGCCTTTTGAAAAGCTTGATATACTCTCTCTATCTCTCTCTCTCTCTCTCTCTCTCTCTCCTCCCCTCCCCCCCCCCTCCCTCCCCCCCCCTCCCTCCCCCCCTTCCCCCACCCTCCCTCCCTCCCTCCCCCCCTTCTCTCTCTCTCTCTCTCTCTCTCTCTCTTCCCCCCCCCCCCCCCCCCCCCCCCCTCCCCACACGCCTACACTACCCCAATCAAAGTTTCAGCCTTTCGAGCTTGCTCATCAACTTGAATTCAATTGTAGTGGGATATCATGATGTCCCCTTTCTACAATACTAAATAAAGTTTTGTTACAAATGGACGTGAAATATTTTTTACTCTACTTTAGCTCTAGGAAACTGAAGCCGTTCTTCAATTTAATAAAGGTTATTCGTGGAAAGTTTATGTCTTGGTTCCATTTTCCATAGGTCATAGGGAATCCTAATCATTGCAATTTCTCCATTTATAACATACATACATATACAAATGAGTGTGACTGCACCAATGTAGGTCATGCACACCATGTACAATTATACTATTCATACATTGTTTGTGTGTGTTGTGGTGGTGGTGGAAGGGGTTTTGGGGTTTGGGTGGCATGTTGCAATTTACAATAGCCAAGACAAAGCAACATTTATCATTTAAAAGAACAAACGAGTTACGAGAATAGGTTTGCAATCCTCAAAACATAAGCTTTTCGTCTCAAGTGTATTGAATCACGTTTCAGTCCAAGTATGGAACTTACCTTCCTAAATGCATGGGAGCTGTGAGTCCCCCTAATCCATACATGCCAAAATAAGGCTGCAAATGTTTGTCTATCATAAAATACATAAGAGTAAATATTTAAAAGACAAATATATCATCATGAATTTGCAAGTCCTTTTCTACATGCAAAAAAGGAGGCTTTCCACCAATGGCTAAGATCCAAACATTTCTATCTTTTGCATCAAAATTGGCAAACCATTTAGCAATAAAGTTTTTAATCGAGCCATCTATCCCTTGACCACTATAAAAAATTGTTATCTTGCCTTTCATAAGGGTGACTCTGCATAATGCAAAAATTATTCTCTTTCAGAGCCTCGCCACAAAATTTCCTATCAATGTTACAACAAGTGGACAAACAAAACCTTATCAAGCATCTTTCATTAGGTAAATTTGCCCACACTACTTGGAGAGAGTTGTCTCGAAGATAAAAGCACCATGAGAACGCTGATAAATTATAACTTACCCAATCTACAGGAAACATGAATGTAAATATGTTTTGGTGAGGTGAAGTCTTTCATTTCATACACTATCTTTTTTCAGTGAATTGGGAAGTGAGTTCATCCTTGAGGAGGAAAAAACCTAAGAAAAAATCAACGGATGGTGGCACAGAGTGTTCGCTTTAGATAAGTGATCGGTTGGAAAACGGTTTTCATGTCTTAAATGATCACCCAAGGCAACCACCTTGCAGCCCAAATGTACGAAACAAAAAGGGTTGTGCAAGTCCGATGTGGAAGAAAGAAGCAAGCAGATTACCTAAATGATCCAACTTGAGCCGCGAGCATGGACATGTTTGGTCCGATGTGGAAGATGACTCGGCATTTGGCGGCTTGCGTAGCAACATGTGCGAAAGCGTTGACATGAAGCTCTTCAAAAAAGCCAAGCAGCTTTGAAATGTTTGCCACTACTTTAATGCCATGTGTCCTATGCTTGGAAAACACTACACCAAAATGGTTTCATGGAAAGAAAGGTGGAGGTAAAATTCTCCTTAAGCACACTCTATTAGTCGTGCCTCCCTCTGCTTCCACGATCTTTCAGCCATCGCCGATATGACTTCATCAAACTTCAATGCATGCACTCTGTCTTTAGTGAGTTGTGGTCCATGGAACTGGGAGAGAGAACTCTTGGATTGGGGAACTTGGATGCTCTAGCAAAAGGGAGAGAAGAGTCTATCTGTGCCACCTACAAGTCGCACAATCCATGCACGCTAATGATTGATGAGCTTTCCTCTATATTTCCAAAGTTTTAACTTCCATCCCATAGGTATATGCACACAGAAGGTGTTTGGAGGTAATTAGTGGGAGGGATGACAATGTTTGGATCTTTGAGGTGTCTAAATGAGCACCCACTATTCTCTTTCTAATACACATACACAAGTGATTATCCAGCCTTCTCTCTCTCTCTCTCTCTCTCCCCCCCCCCTCTCTTGCAGAGGCAATAAGCTTTGCTGAATATCCTATGGTCCAATCACAACATAGGTCCTAGGTACTACGCACTACACCGGGCACCCCGAGCTATTTGGATGATGACCTCACATGGATGCAGGTAGAGCATAGACGGGCATGCATGCTTAGTGTCCTTCAGGCCCGATGGGAGGGACATCATGCCCTATACAAAGACGGTCTTGTCATCATCGACGGACGACCTATTGACTAGGGATTCGCGGCTTATGAGACAACACAGCAGGAGGTGCACATTGCAGTCTTGAACTGCAATGGATCTTTGTGGACACATCCAGGGCGCCTCAAGGAGGTGATGGATCATGGAGGGCAGGGATATGATCTTCTTGACAGAGACACACGAGAGCCGGGGAGGAGCCTATCGAGGATTGAGGGCTACAGGTAGGAGTCAGCTCGGGGTTGACAGATGCGACAACACACTACACGAGGATCAGGAGGAGTAGCCGTGCTTTATAGACAACCTCTTCAGCACATGGTACAAGTTGTAACCAGAGACCTAGAGGCACATTTTATGTGGATACGCCTCCAGCTATCAGAGAGAGCTTCGTATTTTGAAGTCTGCTATATTGCACCCATCAACTTGTGTTTCACACATATCCCCGAGCAGTCCTCCGAGGGAGAGGGACCAAACACTCAGTCGCCATATGACTCCCTCAGTGCTACCATTATACACCGGGATGGGCGAAGTCTTCCTTGTAGGAGACTTCAACGCCCGCACTCAGAGCCATCAGTGTGATATCTACGACTTTGACGATCCTGAGATGCTTCGCACCATGGAGGACGTGTCTACACTCAGAGCCTCAGCCGACACCGCCACTCACCTCATACGGCCAACACCTACTCCAGATGGGAGAAGCACACCGTCTCATTATCCCACCCACGACATCGGATGGAGGCAGTGTGGTAGAATATGTTATTGGAACCCCGGAAGAGACACATCTCATCACCTCATTCACCATCCCATCCATGCCGATTGGATCTGATCACACATACCTCGCCCTATCCATACGCTGCTCACCATGCTTACCCCACCCCACCATACCACCACATGCCCATCCCACCATTCACTTTTGACATGAGCTAGCACACATCTATTGCTCACATGTTCGAGAGGGCATCTACTCCCTTGATCCCTCCGCCCCATTGGACACCCTCATTGCCTACTCCTCTGTCCTCCACACATCCTCTACCTTGAGCTTCCCATACACCACCCACGACACCACACATTCGACATGGCTAGGACATAAACCCCAGAATAGATGGTACGATGAGGAGTGCAGACAACTATACCGACACCTCAGAGCACAGAGTATCTTGGGATCCATCACGGAGACGGAGGTATGACGATAGATGCGAGCTCTCACACGTCGGAAGCGGCGAGCTTTTGAGGAGCGACAGGAGGCAGAGCTATTTGACCTACTCATGAGTAGGGATTGTGCCACATCGTGGAGGACCCTATGTGAGCCACACCCACCTACACCCATAGCAGATCCTAAGATTTGGCACACCTACGCTCAAAGGTTATATGGCGTCCAAGGACAGGCCCCATTGCCGACTCCCTCCCCCCTCCCCCAACACTGCGTCCAGTGATATTCACACTATTCACGGCACGCATGGTATGACATGCCATCCATAGGCTATAGCATGGCCGCTCAGCAGACCACATGGGACTATAGGGTGCACTTTGTATATGAAGTCGATGTAGTTTCCCACCTGATCGGCCACCTCTTCAACCATGCTTTGGTTGAGGGGTTACCTGACTCTTGGACTATGCATACCATTGCGCCTATCCACAAGTCCGGGAGATGATGGATCAGGGGAACTACAAGTCTATCGTGATAGGCCATATCTTGGCCAAGATCTATGGGGCAATACTAGAGGGAGAGCTTAGTTCACATGCTTACGCAGTCGGGACCAGAGCGCCCAGTGAGGCAGGCTTCCGCCGCACTTTCTCTACTATCGACCATATCTTCGTACTTCGTTGCCTGATCGAGAGAGCGAAGGCGAGGAAGCAGAGACTCTAATGCTTCTTTGTGGATTTCCGCAAAGCCTTCGATATGGTCCCTCGAGAGAGACTACTACGGAGACTCCAAGAGTTAAAGCTACCATCAGACATGCTATGGGCCATCCGTGCTTTGTATGCACGAGTCACAGGAAGGGGACGTTGCCCTTGCGGCCTATCAGACAACCTTGTTAGCACCATTGGTGTGAAACAAGGTTTCCCTCTCTCATCCACTCTATTCGGTCTCTACATCGACGAGATCACGGAGTATATACAGCGAGCAGGAGGTCTAGGAGGAGACCTTGGAGGTACGCCAATACACATCCTATTATATGCTTATGACATTGTCTTGCTTTCAGAGTCACAGGAGGGGTTGTAGTCACATTTATAGGCGCTCGATACCTTTTGCATGGAGAGAGGACTCACAGTGAACCTTGGCAAGACCAAGGTCATGATCTTCCACACCTCTAGGACAGTACGCCGTCGAGCCTCTTTCACTGCAGCTTGAGGACAAATAGAGGTAGTGGACTCCTACATCTACTTAGGTGTCATCTTCTCTGGCAGCACAGGGGTGTTCTCCATGGCACAGACATCGAGAGATAGATTGACGCGAGGCTATGCTGCGCTTGCTGGATTGGAGAGACACTGCTTTCAGGCACATTTCCAGGAGCTCCGGACTAAGGGGTGGCTCTTTGATACTTTAGTGACACCCGCACTAATGTACGCAGCGGTAGTATGGGCACAAGGCATCCGGGGGGCAATGTGGACGTTGATTGAAAGGCCCTAGGTCACCATGATCTCACACTTGCTCAACAACAAGCTCTCAGTTCCACATGACATTATACGAGCTTAGCTTGGCATACCACCGATGTTGGTGGAGGCCCTCTTTGAGCTTGTGACCTTCATCCTTAGAGTCAGGGAGCTTCCTACCAGTCGACTCACACGGATTGCATTTGAGAGCTCTAGACATTTGGCAGAGACAGGGCATGAGAGAGTATGATATGCACATACCTATTGATGGTTGGAAGACCATGGCATGAGCATTACTGACCTCCCCCCTTTCCAATAGGAACTCTCTTCCCCGTGCATTACCCTCTCCCGTTCGGAGAGGAACAGGATCATCCGTGAGGACCTACTACAGATACACGTCAGAGAGACATTTATAGCACCACGGGAGCCTCTTCCCACAAAGAGGCAACACTACAGAGAGCACTTCCTGACAGTGACAGCTGATGGTTTCATTCAGAGATCACGATACATGGATACATACATGGCACCAGCCGAGAGAGTGGCCATTGGGAAGCTGAGAGTATCATCACACTAGCTCTAGATTGAGGCTGGGTGAGCGACACACACCCCCAGGGACGAGAGACTATGCAAGATATGCCGAGAGGAGGTGGAGGACGAGGAGCACTACACATGTAGATGCGAGGCATATGAGGATATCAGAGATCGCTACCCATAGCTTGGGGCCCAAAGAGATCAGGGCTTTATTGGAGACTGAGGACCAATGCCCTCTAGGTCATATCCTAGTGGAGCTCCAACGCCGTCGTGCCTCACTTTTCTAGTAGATGGGGATACACCCAATCCCACAGACTCATATTACATATCAAACCCACAGCCTCCTTGAGTCCAGCTCGACGCGGGGTGTTGCATTACAGAGAGCAGCGGAGCTTAGATGACAGCACCGAGGACCGAGACCCCACTCCGAAGAGTCCCTCCCCATGAGAGAGAGATTCAGACGATTCATGAAGGCCATGACATGGAGATACAGAGACGTCAGTGGTGCACCCCCGTCGATCTCGACGTGCAGAGCATTTTGAGGCTTGCCACGATGCCTTGTCCACCGATGCATTATATCTTACACCGAGTCCAAGTCATAGTTACCTGGGACCCAGGACGGGTCCCAGGACGGGGCCGACTCATAAGAGGGGTCTCGAAATGGGGCCCGGGACGGGAAGGGGGTGGGGGGAGGGGGCAAGTGTAAAGCTCAAAGAGAAGGAAAAGGGGCGACATTAGATAGTAGAGAGAATAAGCATTAACAATATAAAATGGAAATCATAGAGTATGGTGTTGCATATGCTACATTCATTTGAGTCTTTCAGCTTTGACATATATGATCTTTAGACTTACATGAAAGATTAAATCTATATTATTGATTTTCAAGAATCAAAATTCAAATTCTATGATTCATTTCCTATTATATATGTAATATTCTATCTAGGCCTCTTGATTTTTGGCTTAGAAATGTGCAAAAAAAAAAGAGTTTGGGGCTTGGGCCATCCGACTAAGCCGTCCGTGACATGGGACGGGGCATCCCGGGCAATCCGAGACTCGTCCCCTGTCTGGGATGCTTGGCTTGGACGGAGCCCGTCCTCGACCCACATTTTTGAGTATGGGACGGCCAGGATGCACATCCCTGGCCATTTTGGCGCGCATCCCCAATCCCTTGTCACTATGGTCCAAGCATCTAGAGGGCTATGACATCACCCACCCTCCTCTTCCTATGGATATCATATTTGTATCTCACCTTCTCAGCATTTAGAGTGCATACCCATAGCATCCCACACCCTCGGCACCAGCTATTATCCACTCCTTTATACTTTGTGATGTACTCACATTTGATTTTATTTTCCTTTTGGGATCACAGTGGATTGGATCATGCTGATGTATATGTTTTGTCTCATAGGCCGATTTTGGCCTCTAATAGACGTTAAAAATCTTTCTTTCTTTGTGTGTGTCTCTCTCTCTCTCTCTCTCTCTCTCTCCCCTCTCTTGCAGAGGCAATAAGCTTTGTTGAATTTCCTATGGCCCAATCACAACATAGGTCCTAGGTAGGCTCCTCTACTCTTTTTCTCTCTCTTCTATCACTTTTTCCTTTACTTACCCTCCTTTCCCTTTCTCCCCCACTTCCTCGCCCTTTCTCCCATGCAACATGCTCTTCTTGAGCCATAACTAGGGAGTGCAAGAGCTATTGGATGTTGATCGTCAAGCTTCATCTTCCTCAACTTTTCCCTAATCAGATGAGCTGATTTCCTCACTACCGCACTCCGATTCCCTTGCGTGCACACAAAGAGGCATGATCATCTTAGCCATAATCAGAGCCTTGACATAGACTATTGGACTGTGCAACGATGAACAACAACATGGCCTCGTTTTTTTCCTCTCATTTTCAGTGAGAAGTCGATTCTAGGCATTGAGTTCTTGCTGAAAATTGAAGGGGAAGAATTTAGCTTTTTGTTGTATGCAAGTAAGGAATATATCTTTCCATTAAGAAAAGCTATAAGGAAGAGTAGATGTAAGATCGAAGTTCCTCTAAAAAAGAATATATTTTCTTGCTTTTTAACTTCAACCATGAGAGAGAGAGAGAGAGAGAGAGAGAGAGAGAGAGAGAGAGAGAGAGAGAGAGAGAGAGAGAGAGAGAGAGAGAGAGAGAGAGAGAGAGAGAGAGAGAGAGAGAGAGAGAGAGAGAGAGAGAGAGAGAGAGAGAGAGAGAGAGAGAGAGAGAGAGAGAGAGAGAGAGAGAGAGAGAGAGAGAGAGAAAGTCATATTAACGTCTTCTTGAGGCCAAACTTGGCCTATGAGACAAAACCATGTACAAGTGTAGTAACCCTGTGTAGAAAATGAAATGAAATAAAAAGTACTCGCTACACAAAGCTATATAGGATTGGAGAAGGCTAGGGAGACGCGGCGCTGACTCTGCAGATAATGGCCACCTAATACATGGGGGATCCATAATGTGAGTGAGTAAAATACCCTAGCTACTGGTGATGGGTGGCGGTGGGTGTAGTATGTGGTATATCGGTGGTGGTCTGAGTGCCTCCTGAAGGAAGACAACCAAGGGGGTGGTGGTACGCCTCTGCTCCATCATACGGTCGTAGGCTGTCCTGATGCGTGAGATATCCTCCGGATATAGTCGTGGTCGACAATATCCAACCATGCGTGGTCGACGTCGTGCTCTTTGTGCTGCTTCCTGGTGGAGCGTAAGCCCTATAGATGGACCTCTCTGATGCGGATCTCATCCAGCTGTCACAAAAGTAAAACAAGATAAAAAAAGCTAATACAATCTAGTCTCAAACACGTGTGGTAGAATACTAAGGCTGATGGAGCCCTCTCTTTGGGGGTATATGCATGTCTATATGCAGAGGGAAGTACAATCATGAAGATGCATCTGTCTACTGGCTCCATCCAGTGGTAATGGAGGGGTGGAGGATGTGATACATAGGAGGAGCCCGTGCTAGAGCTTCCTGTATGAAAGCTATAGGATCTTCTCTCATCAGGGCTACTCGCTCCGCAGTTGTCGTGTGATGTGGGGCTCGAATCTCCTCTATTTGGCGATGGTATAGCCTCACTCCTCTGAGCGCTGTGACTCGTGGTCGTTGTCTAGCTCGACTCACCTCAGCCTGTTGTAGTGTCACTCCTTGCAGGGAATCAGGTGGGGAGGGGGCTCTAGACCTTTGGAAAAAATTAGTGAACTGTAATAGTGGTAATAGTGCATCTCTGCTCCGTCTGTGTAGCTGTGTGTGTTAGTGGTAATAGTGCATCTCTATGCCTTTGAATCTCTATCAAGAAATGTCCTAACTGACTCTGATCTTGGGAGTCCATAATCTCTCATAGGGTGGGTTGCCCCTTGAACAAAGTCTCATATCTACCTCTAATCTCAGTGTATGCTCTGCATCGACATACGAAATGCTCCTCGGTCTCCACCTCCTCCCTACATAGTTTGCATATCCTTTCTTCTCTCGAGACCCCACTGTGTCTCCCACTCTTGATCTCTAGTTTGTGTGATGCGACCCTCAGTTGGCCAATTGCCACTCATGAACTTTGTGGCATATAGATATCCATGTGTCGTGAACCAAGTTGTGACCTGTGAGTACGAGGCTCTATCATGTCCAGTGTGAGATAACTATATAGCTGCCTCAAAAGCTCTACGAGTGAGTCTATCGTGTGGCAACTCCCTCACCCTCTGAATGAAACTCAGTGTTTGGAATAGTGCCTCGAAGACCATGCTTGGTGCAGAGAGCTCTGCTTGGATGATGTCATGTGGTATGGTCTTCTTGCTACGAAACAAGTGTGAGATTATACATATCCGTGGCCTCTCAATCTGTGCCCATTGATCGACCGTCAAGTCTGGTGCCCATACTGTCACTAAATACATCAAGGCAGGGGTGACTAGTGTGTTGAAAAGCCACCCCTTCGTGCGGGGTTCCTGGAAGTGTGCTTGGTGGCACCTCTGCTCTAACATGGCCAGGGCTGCATACCCTCGGGTGAGTCTATCAATAGCTTCTTGCCTCATGGTGAATGGTTTTGGTAGACTGGTGAAAGTAACTCCCAAATAGACGTATGAAGTAACTACCTCGATGTGCCCTCATGCTATGGTGAAGAGGTTCCACTCCTCACTACACTGGATGTGTGAAAGATCATGACCTTGGTCTTGCCAAGGCTCACAACCAATCCTCTATGTGAACAAAAATCATCCAAGGCTCCGAGGTGGCATTGGAGCCCCTCTAGTGATTCTGAAATCAAAACAATATCATTCGCATATAAAAGAATGTGAACTTGGGTATCTCCAATGTCTCTCCCCTCGCCGCCTGCTCGTAGTATGTAATCGAAGATCTCATCAATGTAGAGCCCAAAAAGTGTTGGGGAGAACGGATAGCCTTGCTTAACACCAATGGTGCTAGCAGTGGGATCTGATAAACCTCTAGGGCATAGAAATCGACCAAACACCTTCACGTAGAGAGTGTAGATGGCCCATATCATCTCTGTTGGGATCCCAAGGCTCAGTAGGCGTTGGAACAACCTCTCACGTGGAACTGTATCAAAAGCCTTGCGGAAGTCCACAAAGCAACAATCAAGCCTCTTCTTCCTTGCGTTTGCCCCATCAATGAGACAACGCAGGATGAAGATATGGTCGATAGTGGAAAAAGCTCGTCTGAACCCGGCTTGGTCCTCGGAGGCCTTCTTCCTCTGCATATGAGCTAAGCTCTGCCTCAAGAACTGCTCCATATAACTTGGCCATTGTGTGGCCAATCATGATAGTCCTGTAGGTACTTGGATCTAGAGCATGGCCAGATTTGTGGATAGGCACGATAGTATGCTTTGTCCACTCCTCTAGGAAACCGTCCCCTATAGCCCGCTTGAAGACGTGCAATCAACGGGGCTATAGTGGAGGTTGCATTGATGAGGTGCTCAGTCTGTAAACTGATGAGGTGCTCAGTCTGTAAACCAATATGGTCGGCAGCCCGCCTGTGCTGCATACGACGTATGGCCTTCTCCACCACCGCTGTAGTGAAGAAAGAGGAGTGTGTGGGTCGAGGCCTCAAGTGGCTATGGGATGGGTGGCTGCCGAGGCACATCATATAATCATGCTACTCAATCTTGCTAGATGTGTGGGTCCTCAATGGGTCGCACCCTAGGCATACATGCATGCCTATGTGCGACTTGCATTTCGGTGAGGTCATCATCGAGATAGATGGGTGGACCTTCGAGTCCTCAGAGGATTATCCTCTTGCGAAGGAAAGAAGATCGTGATTCGCCGTCGGGGAAGTGGAGGATGAGGGCTCGCTTTTTAGTGGCATCTTTGCTGACTCTCCAAGCTTTAGTGAAAGGAGATGGTTCCCCCTCCTTATATCCGAGTTTGGCGCATAACATCCTTCCATCTCCCTCTAGAGTGGATTCTCCCCTTTCTCCCATTCGTGTGACTCGTACGTTGAGGCGTCGAGCTTGCCTCATCCTCTCTTCCTCGATATTGTTGTGTACAAGGAGAGTCTCTTCTTTATGTGCTTCTTCTCGGCCCCCGGGCCTCTTTGTTGATGTTTTTTTTAACGGCTTCCACCCAACCTTCTTTAGTGGCTTCGAGTTTGTCTTCCATGTGCTTGTGATTTATGCTTTGGGAGCTTCCTTGGTGACAGTATGAATCTCACCTTCTTCTGGGGAGAGTGATGCCACCGTTTCCTTGAGGAGAGCTATATCTCCCTTCAAGATATCTCGTTCCTTCTTCCATTCCTCTTGTGCCTCTTCCCAAGTTTCTTTATATGGGCATATCTTCTAACTCTTGTAGTTAGGGTTAGGTTTTTGGAAATTAGGAGTAGGGTTACGGTTAAGCAATCACATCATGGCGTTTCATGGCTTCGATTTGGGAGGTAGTCGAGCACAAATTTTAGGGTTTCGAATGACGCCTGATGGTGGCAGAGAGCAACTGACGCTCGAGGCAGGGATGCCGACGAGGGCAGAGGAGAGAGGCCGATTGTTAGGGTTCGACGGGACGACGAGACAGAGCTCACGGGTAGGGGGCTAGGGTTTCACATAGCAGCAAGGGGGTAGTGGGTCGATAGATGGGGTGGGAGAGAAGCAGGTCGGTGGCGGGTTAGGGTTCGACGGACGAGGCAAGAGCAGCCCGTCGACGGCGGGTTAGGGTTCAATGGACGGGGCAAGAGCAGGTCGACGGCGGGTTAGGATTTGACGAGAGAGAGAGAGAGAGAGAGAGAGAGAGAGAGAGAGAGAGAGAGAGAGAGAGAGAGAGAGAGAGAGAGAGAGAGAGAGAGAGAGAGAGAGAGAGAGAGAGAGAGAGAGAGAGAGAGAGAGAGAGAGAGAGAGAGAGAGAGAGAGAGAGAGAGAGAGAGAGAGAGAGAGAGAGAGAAGAAGAAGAAGAAGAAGAAGAAGAAGAAGAAAGAAAGTCATATTAACGTCTTCTGGAGGCCAAACTTGGCCTATGAGACAAAAACCATGTACAAGTGTAGTAACCCTGTGTACAAGATGAAATGAAATAAAAAGTATATCGCTACACAAAGCTATATAGGGCTGAAAAGGGTTGGGGAGATGTGGCTCTGACTCTGCAGATAGTGGCCACCTAATACATGAGGGATCCATGATGTGAGTAAAACACCCTAGCTACTGGTGATGGGTGGAGGTGGGTGTAGTATGTGGTACATCGGTGGTGGTCTGAGTGCCTCCTGAAGGAAGACAACCCAGGGGGCCCGGAGTGGTGGTATGCCTATGCTCCATCATGTGGTCGTAGGCTGTCCTGATGCGTGAGATATCCTCATGATATAGTCGTGGTCGACGATATCCATCCATGCGTGGTCGGCGCCGTGCTCTCTGTGCGGCTGCCTGGTGGAGTGTGAGCCCTATGGATGGACCTCTCTGATGTAGCTCAACTCGCTGAAAGAACTGGGTAATGGTCTGTTGGGTACTCACCCGTGGCTGATGTGTGGGCTGTAGTGACCGCTCTCGCCTCTCGTATGATGCTGTGAGGAAGAGTCCCAAGCGTCGCTTGTCTCCCATAGTCATGCACAACTGGAGTGACTCCTCTATCTAGAACTGTGCTCGTAGGTCTAAGTATGCTGGGCATCTGATGACAAAATGCTCCTCACTCTCTACCTCTGTCTCGCATACTGGACACCACCTCTCCTCATGTGGGACTCCCCTGGACCGACCCCTCTCGATCTCGAGCTGATGTGATGAAACCCGGAGCTGCCCAATGACGACTCGAAGGTGGTGGGGTAGATATGTATCTCAGAATCTCGATGAAGCCCTCATCCAATATATGTAGAAAATGCTCACGGTAATAGAGCATTTTCGGCGGCAATGTATCCCTAGGACTCACCCATGTCCTCTGTATGTATGTATGCCATATCTCTTGACAAATGACCCTATTCCTCTCTTGATGAGAGAGCGAGTAAGTGGGTGCATGTGAGTCGTACTGTAGTGGTGGTAGCCTGGCTATGTCAAAGCCATGGTGGGCGAGCCAGTCTCGTGTCTGTGCATACCATGAGGAGGTGTCGCCTGCTAATGCCATATCACGTGATGCCTGGAAAGCACGATAAGCAATGCGCTTTGTATCCATGCTTCGGAGTCTGTGTAATAGGCATACTGTCTGGAATAGTGCCTCAACTAACATCGGTGGTGTAGCGAGCTCTGCTCTAATGATATCATGTGGTACTGAAGGCTTACTGTGTATAAGTTTGGAAATCATGAGAATCTGTGGCCTCTCTAATGCTGTCCATACTGATGTAGCTAATCCTGGTTCCCATATGGCTGCCCCATACATAAGCGCTTGCGTAACCAAAGTGTCGAAGAGCCACCCCTTTGTGCGGGGCTCCTAAAAATATGCCTGGTGGCACTGTCTCTCCATCAAAGCTAGTGCTGCATACCCACGTGTGATGCGGTCACGGGCTGCCTGAGACATAGAGAAGACCCCCGATGCTTCTGTAAATGTCACTCCCAAGTAAACATATGATCCGACCACCTCAATCGGTCCACCTGCTACTGTGAACAAACTATGTCTACGTACCTATGCTGATGTATGAAAGATCATGACCTTGGTTTTACCAAGGTTCACAAATAATCCTAATCCTCTGTGTCTGCAAAAGTCATCTAGGCCATGTAGATGATGACCTTCTACAGACTCTGAAACCAGTACAATATCATCGGCGTATAAAAGAATATGGACGGTGGACCCGCGTACCTCAATGCCATCACCCCCTTGCTTCTGTATGTAGTCCACTATCTCATCAATGTAGAGACCAAAGAGGGTGGGTGAAAGAGGGCATCCTTGCTTCACCCCGATAGTGCTAGCAAGTGGATGAGATAAGCCCCCCGGACATCTGACTTGACCAGATACTCTCTCGTATAAGGAGTAGATCCCCCATATCATCTCCTCGAGCTCCGATATCATCTCTTTCTCTCCTCTGGAGAGAAAGAGAGAGAAGCAATTTTTCAAAGGCCAAAGACTCGGGGCAAGGAAAAATGATGTCTTAGAATATTTGATTAAAGTATCTTGGGTAAAATCTTATTGAAGTTGAGCTTTGGCCTTAGAGCATATAAAAATTGATCGAGATTATCTTAGATAGATGCAAAAGAGACTCAAAATTTATAATCTCAACCAATTCAATTTGCACCAAACAAAATCAAGCTCAATCTTCTTGTTAGATAGTAAATGATCTCATACAAATACAAATAATTTTTATTCATAGATACACATTGACACTATTAATTGTTGTTCCTGAAATTATCTAATTCGATTCAAGTAGTAGGATCATATTGTAGTCTTTTCTTGCTCGTTTCCTCCGGGTAGAAATGAGTATTCGCATAAAATAATGCTTTTTTTGGTCCATTTCATAGTTTTCTCTTGAAAGTATCAAATAAGGTATTGTAAAATTAGTGAAATTTGGCTACATTAAGTATTCAAAATTTTTACAATTTGTCCGAAGTTTGCATAATTTTTGAGTGCTTTTGAAAACCTTTTATACTGGTATAAAGATTTTTGAGAAACATGCAAAAAAAAAGGTTATTTAGCACAAAGTTTCTCTTTCAACGACATACTTCTTGTTTGTTAAGATTTAGTGTTACGACTTAGGTATGATGAATGGAATATTAAACTATTCTTGCATCTTTATAGGTTAATTTTTCTTAGTGTGTATTGTTAATGGTATATAATCAATATTAATAAATAAGTACTCTTCTTCGAAAAGAGTTTCTATTAATTAGAGTTTTCATTGAAGCACAGAGATATGTCTACAAATGATCATGGAATCTATACAGAGTATTCAATGTAAACAATTTAGAGATCGTAAGGGAGCAAGTCACCTGAATATTGTATGTCTCGATCAAAGCAAGTGCCTTGTGCTAATACATGGTCGCTAGCTCTAAGCGTTCCACACTCATCCCTCCAGCCATGCCTAGCTCCTCCTCTTGCATGCAGCCCTCTCTCAAGGGCAAGCAAAAAAGAGCACTTAGAGATGGACAATTTCCAACATTGCTTGCACCTCCCTTAAGAGCGCAACAAGGGGTCCTTGCTTTTGTCACACCCAATGATGCACCTTTCGAAGCGAAGGCAGAGCCTGAATTTGAGTTTAACATGTTGTTGCCCGATGGAAACAACATAGTGCTTCACGAGAAGCTTGATAAAAAGTTCAAAGTTCAAAACTTTGTCTTCAAAGTTACAAAGGAGTTAGCAAGGAAGGCTTTAGGTCATCTATAAAATGGGAGAATCAAATTTATCTAGAAGATTGTGAAGGTGTCCAAATCAAAGATGGAAAAATATTCTATGCCAAAGAGCTGAAGAGGATTCTCTTCTTAAAGGTGCCTTTCATTTTTTTCATGTTCTATTATTTTAGGTACTTTTCTTACCTCTTAGGCTTTTCAAGGATTGGTAATGATATGCTTGTACGATTATGTGATTGCTATCTTGTGTAGTTCAAGTTTGTTGCACCTATCGAGGGTTGAAATAAATAAGTTGTCAAATTGATTGATGTTTTTTATTCTAGATGATGTAAACTTGCTTTGGTTTTCCCATCATTTTCATCTATAGGATGGGTTGACGAAAAGTAGGTGATGTGTCACCTTAGGTTTTATCACTTTGGCCTTACTTTCATAGCTTTTAATGTGGAGAAATGGTTCATGTCGTCATGCAGGAGATGTGAAATGGGACTCCGGATCTAGAGCTCCTTGTTTCTTTACCTCAAGAATACACATTAGAAACAACATTAGCATACCTTCCTGTAAAAGCTATTTCGTGAATATAAACTTCTGTCATCGAGAATTGATGGCTGAAGAGAAAATTTCAGTTATTAAATTTGGGGGACCTTTATTTTAACTCTTGGGTCATTGATACTTCATAGATATAGAAAGACAACGGGTTTATTGACCTCAAGCTTGTACTTTGAGGAGCCAGGTGACTTCGGGTAGGACTCTTTATTGCACCTCTACTCTCTTGGAGTCAAAGTAGCCTAGAAAGTAGTCTTTTAACATATCCTTGTCATTAACAATTAACTCTAGCACAGTCACTTGAGTTTTTCCCTTGTCAAAGGCAAATACTTGATTCCAAGTAGGGTTGAGAACTTATCGATAACTCGCGTCTTGGTAGAGAGATTGCTGACCTTCACCAATACATTAGGATCAAGAAGGGAAGAATGGATCTTTCTTCATAAGCACATGGAGAAGAAGGGGGAGACATGTGGTAAGGCTGGATTGCCTTTGAGCCATGGGCATATGCATCACGTTGTAGCAGAGAAGCATAATCGAGGTAGAAGATGGAAGACAAAAGGGTTAGAAATATAGAGGCTTATTTGGTGGTAGATGGAGACAAGGGAAGTTTGTTTCGAGACCCAGTCTTTTTTGTCAATGCCATCAGAGAATCTCAAGATCAAATTATTTAAAAGAGTGATGGCCCCATAAAAAGGAAACTAAGATAGAATTAATTTAGGAACGGAGAATAAATTTAGAAATAGAGAAGGGGAAAAAGGCGGGATAATCCACTTCCCCGAATTATTGTAACATCTACAAAAGAGATGGAAGAAGTGGATTGAAGCCTAAAATCATGTGGAGAGTGAATAATGATACAGATAGGGGATTGAGAGGAGGTTAAAAGATTGAAGTTTCTTCAATGTCAACAAGGGACAAGAGGGGTGGAGGGATGCTTAGTACTCAATAATCCTACTCCTCCTAAACTAAGAAGAAATGTGGAGTGTTGTCGAAGTAGTATTTGTAGGATGATCGCAACTAGGGTGTAAATTTGACCAGTAGGAAAAAATGACATATGACAAGATTTTTTTTTTTTTTTTTTGTTGTTGTTGTTGTTGTTGTTGTTGTTTTTGAGAGTACAATGAATTGGAAATACACACTCACACACCCATCATCATCTTCTAATGAACATCTGTTTAGCTTTTTGGCTGATCAATCTCTTAAGTTTAGTGATTTTAAAAGAAGATCAATTTTCTTGGATAGAATTATGCAAGAGGGGTCTTTTTCTTTCAAAATCTTTGAAAAGTATAACAAAAGAGTCCTCTTTAAACTTCTATATATCTTGGAAAATTTTTCTCATGAGGATTTGAGTCTTAGAAAATCCCATAGTTTTCAACTTCGAATTCTCATATCCAAATTTCTAAAATCCTCTTGTGTTTCTCTAATCCTTTGATTTCAAGAAGAGTTTTACTAATTACTATCTTTACTTCTCCAGAAATGGATAAAGTTGGTTTGAACTCTATTTTGAAATCAAAAGAAGTGATAGAATCTCTTCCTTCTCATGTTAGAAAGCTTTGGGTCCATCCTTTGGTTACATACAAATATTTGAAAACTTTGGGTCAAAAAGCTTTTAATTACAATGATATTGGAAGAAATATGAGAGAGCAAGATAGATTGTCGATTTCTAGAAGATCTTGTTGTTGCAATAATGGTTCCTTTTCCTCTTTCGTAAACAAGGATCTGGGTCATATAGTTTCTGCCGATTGTTCTATTCTTCCTACTAGTAGCTTGAAAGAACTTTTTTCTAGAGGAACAAAATATAGACTTCATACCTCTAAGGATGCTTGCATCCTTAAAGATATAGAAAAGGGCATTGATAATTTCATTCTAAAATTTGAAGAATCTTTAGGTATTCGTGGAATTTTTACACATTGGAAATCAATAGTAATGAAGAAAGTTTCTATGAAGGTTGATATAGCTTTAGGGAGGAATTCCCCTTCATTAGATAGCGTAAGTGATTCGACTTCACGAAAATATTTTCATAGAAACTTTGTGATTTCTTATGTGGATAAATTTCCAAATAATTTTGTTTTTACTTGTAAAAAGTTTTATGTAGAGTGTCTTATGAAAGAAACTCAATCCTCTACATATCAATTTTGCAATGTTTCTTCTGGAGAAGTTATTTCAAGTCATCAAGATTTTTGTAAATCTTATGGTTTCAAATTGTATCAAAATTTACCATTTTTATATACAGTTTGGAAATTCCATAAGAACCCCATCAAACCGAGATTTATAGATGCATCTTGTAATACTTCTCTCACGGATGTTTCCAAATGGTTAAGCAATTGTTTTAAAGCCATTTTACCTACTATTCATGATATTTGGAAGGAATTACTCAAAGATGTAGATGTGCCAACTTCCTCTAGTTGGATCTTAGATAATTCTCTAGGTGTTGTTCTTGTAATAAAGTCTCTCAACTCTTCAAGAACTATAGAAGAAAAATATGTTCCTTTGGGGCTTCAAACTTTTGACTTCACCACTTTGTATACAAAGTTAGATTTGAATGATTTAAAACATAGGATTTCTTCTCTAGTTAGGAAAGTTTTCTCTTTTAAATTCACCAAAGATAGATGTAAGGCTCTTTTGGTAGAAAAATCTGCATTACATTTTGATTATTTATGGTTGAAATCCAAGTCTGTAGATATAGATAGTAAAAAGAAATGTTACACTAGAATAGTAGATGAAACCGACATTCTTCTTTGGTTAGATTTTCTTTTAGAAAACTTGTATATTTCAGTTGGTGATACTTTATTCAAACAATGTATTGGAATTCCTATGGGTACAAATTGTGCTGTCTTTCTTGCGAATTTTTATCTTTTTACTTATGAATTTGAATTTATGGAAAGGCTTGTTTTAGCTAATACCTGTCCTATCATTATACACAAACTTTCTAATATTGAACGCTTTGTAGATGATCTGTTTGTTCCTGATTTTAGTTCTTTTCAAGATTTTATGTATTTAGACAATGATGCTTTTGGTGGTGGTATTTATCCCAAAACTTTTTGTGAGCTGAATTGTACTTCACATGGTGATTCTTGTGCTTTTCTAGATCTAAAAATATTTCAGTCTCCTTTTGGTTTGGAAGTAGACATTTATGATAAAAGATTAGAACCAGAATTTGCTAGCATTAACATGATACGTATGCCTCATATTGATTCAAATATTTCTCATTTAGCAAAGTACGGCGTTGTTTGCTCTCAATTGTTTAGATTTTCTCGTCTATGTTCAAGCTTGTCTTCATTTGTAATTCAATGTTGTCAACTAATTTCTTTGCTTGTCCAAAAAGGGTATTTATTCAAGAAAGTTTCAAAGAAGGTAAGGACTTTCTTACTTCGTAACAAGTTCATTCATGGTTCTTCTTCTTTTCATGTGTTCAAATTAATCATTAGTAAATTCAATAGAAAAGGGGAACACTATTTGGGTTAATGATAAGGTATTTTGTGGTTCCTTCCCCCCCCCTCCCCCTCCCCCTTCTTTTTCACTCTTTATTTATAGCTTCTTTCTAGTCTTTTGTTCTTTTATGTTTATTATTATTATTATTATTTTTACTTTTATTATTATTTTAGCTATTTCTTTATATTTATTATTATTTTTTTAATATATTTTTTTAAAAATTATTTTTATTTTTTATTTATTTATTATTCATATATTTATTAATTTATTTATCTATATGTTTATTAATTTTAATTTTAATTTTTTATAATTCTAATTCCTTTCTTCTTATTATTTGTTTCTTCTTTGTGCAAGACTTTTATCATGGCTGAGTTTGCCCTTCACTTCCAGAAGTGATAGAAACTCAGTTCGTTGACTTTGTTAGAGATCTTGATTTAGAAAGACTCTATTAAAGTCTGCACCTAATCTAGGGCACTGATGACGTGAGTAGGGATGTCATAGCTATTTGTCCAAGCTATGCATGATAAAGTTTAATTCTGATGCTTCTTGTTTAGGACAGACATAGAAGTTGACGATGCACATTTTATTTCGTTTTGTTTTTGTTTAATTTGCTTATATACATATATTTATATATATATATATATATATATAATCATTATTTATTTATGGAATTATTATTTTTTATTTATTTTCTTTTAATTTAAATTCTATTTTTATATATTTATATTTTTTATTTTTTATTTTAATTTGTTTCTTTTTTAATTTATTATTATTTAATTATTTATTATTTTTTTATTTTTTATTTTTTATTTTATTTTTATTATTTATTTATTTTTTGTTTTGTGTGTGTGTGTGTATGTGTGTTTGTGTTCATGTGAGTGTGTGTGCATCTCTTTTTGTATTGGTTTTCTTTCTTGGTTTTTTCTTTCTTGGTTGTATTTTTCATGTCTTATATTGGTCTTAAGTCTCTTGCTTTTGTTTGTTATTTTTTCCAATGTGTATGTGTTTGTGTTCTCTATCTTGAGTTCGTAAGTTTGGATAACTCTGAACTTATGAAGGTATATATACTCACACACCCAACCTCGTAAGGTAGAGGCACCCATCATGAGAGACTCATGGACATGTCCAGCCAATACTTGAACTCAAGACATCCTCCCATAGCTTCACGGCGTCAGCCACTAGGCTACGCGGGCTCGGACATGACAAGTAAAATATTGCTTCTACCTTTCATATGAGGAATTTTAATATATCTATAGGAGACTTACACATATAATATACATATAGATGTATAAAAAACCACATGCAAAGTACCAATCTCAACTTGACATTTGACAAGAAGTTTCAAAAAATACCCATTTTTGAGAGCCAAAATAGCCCTTCATGGGCAAAATGCTTGTCAATTTTAGGCCTTGATCACAACTCTATGACCCTTGCCCGAAGGCGATGAGGATAGGTGCACTTGGTCATATGAATATTTGAAACTTTAGATCCGAAGTACTCTAACGCATGACATATAGAAGTACGTAAGTAGCCAAAAGTTAGGGTCTTTTATTAATTATGGCGATTACAAAAAGCTCACATCCCTCCATAACCCTACTTAGCCAAGAGGTCTCACTCCCCTCAAGACCCAAATAATCTCCCTCTTGAAATGAGTGCCAACCTTCTTTATATAGGCTTCCTAAGATAAGACATGTGGTCAAAAAGGCTTTTCAACCACATGTGCGAAAAACCAAAGGAGATTCTCAAGATCAAAAAGCTACTAAGGGGTATTCTCTAAGGTGGCTCCCATGCAAATGTACAAAAATAGAAATAAAAGGATGCTTTCTCATCCATATCTTTTGGAAAAAAAAATTGTAGAGCTACCCATGCTCCAAGAATAAGTATAGGGTATTATCATAATGTAGAAAAATCTAGAAATATAGTTACTAGAAACATATTCTCCATAAGGTTTTCTTACCCCATTATTGAAAATAGCTTGTTGTCAAAGTCCGTTTCTTTACATGCTTTTGTATTATTGTCTTAGGCCTAAGTTATTTAATTAGAGAGAATATATCCATGAGTAGATAGATGGCTTGAGACTACTTCGAAGTTATCTACACAAGGATGAATAGTAGAATTATATGAGACAAATACATGCTCAAATGATTCCTTAAACATCTAGAGAACTAGTGTTAGTAACAGTACACTACTTAATCAAAGTTGATAGTACTTATGATCTATAACCAAAGGAGCTGATAGTGGCACATTTTAGCCAATGATGCTAATATTGATGCTTTTTTAAAAACATTGGTCAATGATGCTAATATTAATGCGTTCTAAAAAAATTATCGATACTAACAGCATTACTAAGAATGAACTCTCAACAAAAGTTCTTGGTGTACATTTGTTTAAAAAAATATACAAACCCAGAGAGCTTTTCTTGATGCGTAAGTGAACGAACATACCTTATCCAGGCATATTGTAGCAAGATGAGTACTAAGCTCTACTCACATGTTATGGGCAAGATTTTGAGAAAAGGTATTGATTTGGATATGTGTATCTATCAAATATAAGGGATACCATGTTGTCTTTGAATAATGTCTCAATAAGTTCTTTAGGTGTAGTATTAATAGAAAACAATTTTTTATATAGAGTTTTTTCTATTTTTTGGTCCTTTCTAAACATGGGAGCCAAGCCAAAACATAATGTTCAAATACATCTCGATGATCAGGTTTAGGATTGTCTCAATATACAAATGAGTAGTTGCTTGTAGAATAGATGTGTAGATAAGCATGTTGATTCCCAGGGCATACCCAATGAGGGCATGGGTATGAAGTATCCATGAAATACCATTTTGGAGCATATGGAATGCCTTAGTGAGGAGTTAGGTTCTCCAAGAGACAAAGGTGGTAGTAGACCTCTTTGTGGTTGAGAACCTAGAGATAAGAAGCAAGATCGTTTGATAATCATCCTATAAGTTATTGAAAGCATCATGAAGCTTCTATTTTATCAAGGAATCCAATGTCATAACACTATCCTCTCATATTATATACCTACCTCTTAAGATATATTGACATGAAGATGATGAGATAAGGATATTTTTACTCCATATTTGAGACATTGCATCATGAGAAACTCCTTGATTTGCAAGGATACAAACTCTATCTCGATCTACATACTGTGTAAGTATTGAAAAAAAATAAAAAATAAAAATTATACATACCTACATACAGACATGCATAGTTCTTTCATACGACAACCGTACTGCAAATGCATATGGGTATGAAAGTACTAAAAAAGTATGATTGAAAATACCATATATGACCATACATGACCTCAATGATTAAAGAATTGTTGCAAGTGTAGTACAATATTTAACACATATGTTATGTATTGTACTATATTGTACTATATTCTAAAATATACAAGATATATAAAACTAAAAAGTAATTAATTGAATTTAGACATTGAGATTTCGAACCGGAATTCAAATCGCAACTAAATAATGAACCCAAATAAGTACACCACATAGAGAGGGGATACTGGTCGCAAGGGTCCTACTTCATTGGTCTTTTGCGATTTTTGTTGTTGCTAGCATTGAGAACAAGAGCCATGGCTTTGCTTGTGGAGGTAGAAGATCGATTCCATAATTGTTTGATAGGCCTTGTTTGGAGGAATTTTGGACTTCAAAAAAAGAATCTACCAAATAACATATGATATGGTGCTTTGCTTTTTCAATTCATTCAATGGGTTGATAATGTAGCAAGCATCACTTATCAAAGTTAGCAACATGTCAAAAACCTCTATGTGGTATTGAAACATCTTGTAAGTATGAATTTTTTAACTCTTCATGATACGTGAGTCTACGATGGTAAAGACCTTGTTTGTATTGCTACTATTTGGCATCTTGATGTTGTCTAGATCCATAACTATCCTACTGTGCCATCACGTTGATTGAATCATCACAGTACCTAATCTTAACTACCACTCTTGGATGTGTACAATTTGCAATGTGCTTTCGCAATGATTACTATTTTGCATGGAGTGTAATCAAGACTGCATATGGGTCGGCCATCATGAAAAAAGAGATAAAAGTAAATCGAAGAAAGAAAGTAAACGAGCCATGCTTTTGGTGTATTCTTACAATTTATAGTTTTCTTTTTATTCAAGTACAATTCTTATACTTTTCTTAATAGCTCCAAGTTTCATGTCCTAGAAGAAACCAATATAGGGGGAACTATTAATGAACTTGTTAGAAATTAAGAGATAAATTACCTTTTCTAGAGATTTTTTAAGGAAATTATTTTTTTTAGCAAGTAAAGGGATTGATTAAAAGCATTGTACTACAAACGATGAAACGCTTGAACAAAAACAAGAGAATCCAAAGGATTTAGATAGAATAACACCATACATTATCGAAGCACGTATACTTGATTTAAAATGGGGCATTCATATGATGCGAATTGAGCATATGATATATGTAGATTCTAATTTTTTATTCTAGGTATCATTTCAAACTAAAAGGAGATTGAAATAATCATGGATCTAAGTAGGAACACTCACTATTTGAAGTACAATCCGCTCATGATAGTTGTTTTGATGAATTACATCATTGAAGCATCATCATTCAAATATAAGAAATCTTTGGAAGAAGTATGATTAGAAATGAAAAGTTAATCTATGAGGTGTCCAATGTTAGAAAGTTTTTGTGAAATGACAAGAAAAGTTTTAGATAAAACAAAAAGTATTTTGATAGATTCGAATTTAATATGTGAAAAGGAAGAGCTTCTCATGAGAGGAAGATAGTTCGTACCAACAAGAATTTTGCTCGATTGTCAAAATAGAAGATCATGAATAAAAATTGACAAGTTTTTTTTAAAGAAGTTTACTTGAACAAGATTATTGATTTCATCCACTATATTGAAGTGTTTCATTCTACTGTTTATGTCTATAGAGTTGGATATCACTAATAAAAAAAATTAAAATGTGGTGCAAATATTTCTATTCATAGAGTTACATCTATCTTTCTTAGGTTTAATTAAAATCTCTCCCAATGAAAGAAGTAATTCCTTGTTTGACATTTGTAGCGTCTCCTCAATCACAAGATATCCTCAATTATTAGCTTTTGATCACTCAAGAATAGAAAAGGAGAGAAAAAACGCAGAACTTGCACAAGATAATAGAAAATCCAACGCGGAAGAGTAGATAAGATATACTCAGAGAAAGAGAAGTTCTGGTATTATAGATTCGAATCAATCGATACAATAGCTTTGGAAAATAGCTTCTTGACGAAGCCTCTATCTCTCGACCACCTCCGAGCTATCACAATCTCATTCGCACTCGCACTCTCATTCACACTCACTCTCACTCTCACTCTCACTCTCAATCGCAAGATATCACAATCTCTGATTTTCGCACTCCCCCTTGCTTGAGGCAGCGAATCTCCTTCAAAACAGAGTTTATCGACCCCAAGGAAGTGCATGATCCACCAAATATGGAAAAAGTCGGCTCTCCCCGTTTTGCATGCAAAACTTTTGCAAAAGCATGTATTTGTAGTAGTCAAGTGCTTTCTTTAGTGGTGCCTTCCAAAAAATAGAAGAAAAGCAATGAAAAGATATATCCGAAAACATGCCATAATGTGCATGACAACATGTAAGCATCAAAATCACCGATTTGAATAGAAATAGAGGAGCCATCTTTTATTTATTTATTTATTTTTATTATTTTTTAAAGTACCTAAAGAAATGACACTTTTCGAAGCTTTGTAACTCAAAAACGGTGAGGAATTAGCTTAAGCTTATGAGACTCAAAAATGTTCAATAGTTTGATTTGCACAATGATATTAGAGTATCTAAACAAACGGCACTTTTCCAAGCTTTGTAACTCAAAAACGGTGAGGAATTAGCTTAAGCTTATGAGACACAAAAATGTTCAACTGTTTGATTGTCGTATTAATGGACATTGGGTTTTTGCTTGTGGATTCTTCACCCAAGTTGCAACTAGTTGATAGGTGTACTTATCCTATCAACTATGCATTTTCTTAACTATTCCTATTTCTTCTTTCATATTTGTGCTAGGCTTCATTATATATGAGTTTTCCCATCACTTTTGAAATTTATAAAAGCGTGGTTCTTAGAGTTTCTTTTTAGTTCATGCTCACGGTGTGTTTGTTGTGGGGCCCTCATGTGTCAGCATGCATTCATTTCAGATCTATATCACTATCTCAGAATGTTGACATTAGTGGGGATGTTGTAGTATTGAGTCGATATTGTGCATAATGGAAGGAGAGAGGGAGGGAGGGAGGGAGATCATAAAAAACACATAAACATAAACAATGAAGTACAAGTTGGTCAAATATGAAATAAAAACAATAGAACAATTCAAACAGAAAGATAAATTCGAAGTGAATAGAAATTCGTATTAGATAAAGAATATGATTCTTTATATAAGATTTTAGTTTTGATAATTGATAATATAATTCAGTTTAAAACAAAGAAGTAAGAAGAAAACTGAATACAGAACTAAAAATCGTTGCATTTTTCTCGTATTCTTTCAATTTGCAATTTTCTTCTTTATCCAACTATGATTTGCATAAACTTTTTAATAACTCTTTATAGGGTTTCATGTTCTACAAGAAACTAGAATATGGAGAACTATGAATTTAGTTTTAATGATTGATAATAGAATTAAGTTTGAAACAAAGAATTAAGAAGAATCTGAATAAAGAAACCAAAGTACTGTATTTTTCTTTGTTTTCTTCAAATTTGCAGTTTTCTTCTTTATCCAACTATGATTTGCATAAGCTTTTTAATAGCTCTTTGTAAGATTTCATTTTCTAGAAAAAACCAAAACATGGAGAATTATGCAGTTGTCACAAATTAAGAAAGATCTTACCTATTCTACAATCGTCTTGATGAAACAACCTTTTGATCAAAGAGATTTATTGAAAACATTGGACAACAAGTGAAGAAATTCTTGAAGAAAGGAAAGAAAATGTAAATTATTGAGACAAAATAATACCGCATATTATTGAATCAGATATAATTGATAAAAACAAAGACATTGAATCTACAACTTGAATCTACAATTTGAATGCGAGCATATGTAGATTTTGATCTTTTATTTTAAATATCTACTTCGAACAAGTAGGAGATTGATAACTTCAAATTTAAATTAGTACAACGAGATTAATATAATTTTAATTTAAAATAATTTCAACAATCCCTATTTGAAGTACAATTCGGTTCATGATAGTTCTTGTGATAAATGTCATCATTGAAGAATCATTATTTAAGTACAGAAAATCTTTGGAAGAAGTATGATTAGAAATAAAAAGATAATGTACGAGATGTTTAATAGTGGAAATTTGTTGGAAATGACAAGAAAAGTTTTAGATAAAGCAAGTCTTTTGATAAATTCAAATTCATATGCAAAAAGAAAAAACTTTATAAGGACAAAACCATAGTTTGTAACCCTAAGAATTTTAATTGGTTGTCGAAATAGATCATGAATAGAAATTTTCAAGTTTTTTTGAAATAGAATATTATTGAACAAGAGCTTGAGTGTATCTACTATGGTTAAGTGTTTCTTTCTATTATATTTATTTCTATAGAATTAGATATCAAGAATAATATAAGAAGTTAAAATGTTGTACAGTTATCTCTATTAATAGTGTTACATCTATCTTTGTTGGATTGAAGAGAAATCTTTCTCAATAAAAGACGCAATTCCTTATTTGATGTTATTCAAGTCTAAATTGATATCTATAAGAATAATGCTTATGGGAAATTCGGGAAATAAGATAAAGGAGAAGATTGTAATGATGGTAGGAGAGCTTGATATTGGGGTGCTTGAAGTCACTACATGCCTCCCAGAAGGGGAGAGAGTTATGTCCTATAAGTAGAAAAGTCTAGGAGTGAACACTCAAGAAAGGCAAGAAAGACTTAGGGTATTCAATTGATGAGTACGTACACTTGGTGCACTCTCTTGTTGTAAGTTACCTTGAATGGTTCATGTATTTCTTTTTTGCTCCTTATTGATGGGAATACCCTCTAATTTGAAACTGTAAGCAATCACATTTGGTTTGGTAGCAAAAACATTAGACACACAAAATTTGCCCCCACTTGACAAGATGAATGGCACACACATTCGCCTTTTCAAATGGAACACAATTACAACCTATGTCACAATATTTATTGAAGATCGAATAGAGGCTTGGGTATCCAATCAATTGTATTTATTGACATTAAAGTTTGTGGGCCTTTGTATTATCTCATGTATGCCAAATTTTTCTATGGACCAAAACACTCAAAGGAAGACCTTCCGCACATGTAACAACACCATTGATTGTGCCTTCACATTACAATCTCTTCCAAGCAAAAAACAACAGATCCACTCCCCTTGAGTACCATAATCATCAGAAGGATGCTCAAGGAAGAGGTTGCATTTGCATTATCGTATGGCATGACAACCAAGTCTTAGGAACACTCTCTTTTGAAGGTTGCGACCACACAAAGATATTCTGGAGACATCTCATTTTGACCTCGAAATCCCCATCCCTTTCTTCCACATCTTCTCGTTCCACTTCTTCTCGCAAAGGAGCAAACCTTTTTTCAAGGATCACAACATTCCATTGTGATTCCCTCTTCCCCATAAACTTTTGTTCGATAATCATCATGGAGGCTTCCTCCTAAGTCCTGTAGCACATATTGTACCACTTGTTCCTCCTATTTCATCACCAATGCCACCTCCATCTTAGAAGGTTCCTCATCCTAAACTCCCCACTATCCCATCACTATCTCGAATATACCATCCTCTTCACATGCTTGAGTTCGAGATGCAATTAGAACAGAAAACAGGGCGAGGAACGATCCTACCTCTACTTCCAACAATATAATGCAAAGAATACGATCGTACGCATCAAATTTGCCATATTGTAGTCCATACACATAAGATGTGTTTGGAGTACCCCTTCACAAGCCCACAAGCACACAAGCACACAAGCATACAAGAGTCTCCTACATCGATGAATCCCAATCTCAATCAATGTTCTGTAGATGAAAAATTCTCCCTTGCGAGTTGTCCACATAATGCTACCCATCTTGCTAAACTTCTTATAGACCTCATCAAAGGCCAGTTTTGAATTGTTATCACCCTTGTCTCACAAGATCGAAAAATTATTCTTTATGTTTTGCTACTCTAAGTAGTTTTTGAAAATCATGAGGATTCAATTCGTTGGCACCAAGCTTGCTATGAAGGACTATGGAACTTAAATCGCCTATCTCAGGAGCTAAGTCCTAGGATTTGCGGGGGATTTTGGAAGGTGCTCTTCAAGAAATCGACAGCCTATGCCACAAGTTGGACCTGTATAAACAAGATATCGGTGCCTCTAGGGAGACTTTCTTGTAGGACGATCACAGTGCACACTCAAGGGCATGCCATGGTGTGAAAGTGAAAAGGAATGGCAAGCAACAAGGACGGGTCCTAGTTAGCAAATGAGGATGCTACTTTGCATCTAGATTGCATAATGAGGTTGAAAACCAATAGGCTTACATAAAGAGTTGGCCATTGACTTAACCCTTCACAATTTTGCTACAATGCAATTTATTGTGTTACTCTTCCATTTGATGATATATAAAAAGTTCTGTTGTAATCCTTGTATCTCTATCATATATCTATACAAACCAACTGAGCTAATGATGACAGTGGATATGTAGCGTTTCAGAACTTTTATAGTGCTTTATTTTGTGGGTTTTTGATAATGATGATAGTGAATTATTCTCAGTTTCAAAGATGTATGGCATTTTCACTCAATAAGGAAGTATTGCAGCTGAAATGGTGGCTAAACAATTAAAATTCACAATAGACACAATGCAGCAAGTTAAGATATAAAATCATACAACCATGGAGTAGTATAGATTCTAGTATTCAGAAAAGTGGATGGTTTGCCAAAACACATTAAAGTCAAAGATCTGAACCCCAATCCAGTCAGTTATGATTTGGCTCTTGGAGAAGTATAAATGAGTGTTTAATACAGTAACAAAAAGGACTATTCGGTTACATGTCATACATATTAGAAATGTAAAAATAATAATAAAAGAAGTCTATTCTTGTTCAAGGAGAATCTTGGGGTTGCAACGATGATCCTGAAATACAACTCTCTTTGATTTACTTGTTGCAAAAGAGAAGATAGAAACATAGAGGAAGAATCTCAAAAAACTCTAGATTGTAATTGTAGAGGGCTGTGATACTTTGTAGCAAGAAGAAAGAACAATATTGAAGGCATTGTATTCAGAGTGGTGAACTCCTTGGTAGTCATAATCCTGGCTTCCTTATGCAGTCCTGCAATTGTGCCCTGTTTGATAGTTCGGGAGGCATCAAAGTTTTTGTGGGTATTTGCATGGGTGAGTACACTAGATATGGTAATACAGGACACAGTGTTGGGAATCGGGATCGTAGCTCTGACTGAAACTGCAGCCTACAGTCTTCATCATCTCTATTGTACCAAAAGAAATGACCCTCCCTAGAGGGAAGGGCTTCTATTGTGGGATTGCATGTTGTGTCTGAGTTCTCGCGGCTGGAATTCTTATTGCTGATGTTGAATAGCACCAGAATTCCTTGTAGCTGAAAGATGACAGAGCTACTGCCGTATAGAAGAGAGTCAAAGAGAAGGAGTAGATGGGTTGGCTGATGATGATGTATTATGTTCGTTTTTTTCAATTCTTTCTAGGTCATGTCCTATCAATTTCAGAATTGAACTGACCATCCTGAATGTCTCCAAACAGTGTTTGCTTAGTGACGTGTGTCAGATCATTGAATGTGGAGTCTCTAGTCCCACTTAGCTCTTACATAAGTGGACAAGAAAACAGTTTGTAGCTGGATTTCATATTGAAAAAAATTAGTCTCCTGTTGTTATACACTCTGTTTTCACGAAAGGCTCTGTTCCGTAACTATGAGGTTGTGGGTCATGCAAACATCATTAATGATGGAAGTCCAAAGTTCAAAGCTTGTGGTACTTACTGGAGTGCACAAAACCGTTTCAAAATGAGAAGTGGCCAGAGCTGCTAGTTATGGATAGTGGATGAGAAATAGCCCTTCACATGCATATAAATCCATCTATGCAGGAGTGGAATCCACTTTTGCGAAGGTTTAAGTTAATTATGGATGCTGGATGACAAGTAGCTCCTGATATTCATATAGATCCACCTAGACACGAGTGGAGTCAGGTTTTGTGCAGTTTTTAGTAAAACTTGGTCAAATGGGCTAAGAAAGAACTATCAATGGAGTTTCTTAACCGTTTGCTGCCAAATGGATTTACAGAAGCATCAATAATAATGAAATCTTTGCATCTTTTATGTTTTATGGGGATCCTTTGCAGGATAGCTTACAAGAAACCTGGAGGTGCTTGGATGTTCTTAATAGAATCTTGTATCATATAAATTGTTCATGATTCATTGTTTATTTCTAAACGGATACACTCAAATCTGAACAAACAAGTAGGTGATTTACTTAAGAATTGACAAAGAAGAGGATGCCAATGTGGAATGATCATTTGTGTAACAGTTTCTGCAATTTTCATGCCTTTTTAGTGAGTAGACATGGGAATAATCAAACTGACCCATTCTGCATAACTCTCGATATTTCAACATGTCTTGCTTCGAATGTTATTTGGATGTAAAAATCTTTTATATCCTCGCTTATGCTAGTTTTGATGCCTCTCTCTAGTCTTCTTCGTACTTTTTTGAAAATGAACTCTCGACCAACCAGACTTGTAACCTATTTATTTAACACAAATGGATACTTTTTTGTTTTTGATTGGCTACTAAAGACGTTCTTGTGTGCAGGATGGCAGCCTGGCAATATGTGGCTGACTTAATGGAGAACTTAAGAAGCATTGATGTCTGACAGCATCGTTATCTGATCTATGAAAATTCAGAGGATATGAAGTGCCCTACTATTTGTTGTACTAAAATGTGCCACATATTCTTGGCTTTATGAACACAGATCAATGTTCAGGAGGTTTATTTCACTCAATGTGCTGTTGTCAGTAGCTATATATTTCTTGTAACTGTCGTTTTGATTCACCTGTCAGCACTATAGAGGTGAGTAACGATCTGACTTGTAGATTGAGAGAGAATTTGTGGCAGTTTGGGTTTGGGGAACGTGTATCTTATCTGATTTATACATATTGTTTCTGTTAGTGTCTGCTCGAGAAAATATCATTAATGGGACAAATGCATTGTCCATGACCTTCCACAAGAGCTAAATACGGGAGGTGTTTGGGAAAGAAGTACATTAACGCTCTGATTAAGAGAAAACAACATCAAGATCGATGACTGGGAGATTAATGAATTAGGCCATCCCTCTAGACTGGAGCGTATTTATTGCATGGAGGAGAATTGTCATCACATTAGACCAAAGAGTTTCTTCTGATGTTTTTTTTTTTCTAATACCAGTTGTGGATAAAACGAATGAAATATTGGCAACTCCTTTTTTTAGAAGAACATGGGCGACCACAAATCGTACTAGCCCCCCTTATACTTGGGTGACCAACAATTGGGCACTTAGGCGGCTTCAAGAAGCATGGGTAAATGCCAATCAACACTTGAGTGATTGCATGTGTAAGTTGGACGGGCTTATAATGAGCCTCGAGGACTTATCCTCTTCGAGTTGTGGTCTCGAGGACTCACGCTTGCTCTTTTGCTCTTATTATGTTTGCTTTCACTGCTTGGATACTCCTTTAGGATTCAGTCTTGAATTGTCCAATGGAGGACCACCAATTGGGCAATTAGGCGATTTCAAGTTGCATGGGCGAGTGCCAATCTGCAATTGGGTGATTGCGTGTGTAACCAGTATAAGCTTATGATGAGCCTCGATGACTTCATTCTCCTGGAATCGTGTACTTTGGCAAGTTCATCTCTACCATCAAGGTGAGTTTATCTGCTATTGCTTTCTGTAAACTTGGGTGATTGGTGCAAACCTGGGTGACTTCAATTATGTAGTTGGGCAAGTTCTCGTCATGGAAGGGACATGGGCGAGCTTTGCACAAGTGCAAGCTGGACTATTTGCAGACATAGGGGACTACAAACACATGTCTTGAGTGACTTATCACTTGTACACCAAGGTGCACTTTTGGGCTATATTAACACTCTCGATGCAGTCTTCTTTATGCTTTACTTATAGTCTTCGACAGAAACATGTAGCGAATTTCGAAAGTACTGAATAACAATGCTAAAATGGAATTGGTGATATGTAAAATAAAGTGATTATTCATGTGCATGTCTCAAGTGTAATAGATTCTCATTTTGGAAATGATAACCGAAGGCATCATAAGTCCAGCCAAGTCTTCATTGTTCAAGTTGAAGAGCACCTTGAGGCAGCATTTGTAAGACTTACGCAAGAGCCCGACCACTTAGGTGCCAGTTTGGTTGCATAGGTGGAAACTGATTTAGTACGACAAGAGACCCTTTATAAAGGTCTGAGCACGTAGGTTCCAGTTTGGTTCAACAGGTGGAAACCGAGGTTCTAGGATGAGAGACACTTGTGTTAACCCATTTCGCTCTTAGGTGCCTGTTCTAGACTCTTGCTCTCTTGCCTTTGTTGTAGTCTTCCCATCACCTCTTCTTTGCATTCTTCTAAGGCTGCTAGTCTTATTATGTGTGGATCAATGTTGTCAGCAGATCTTTCATCCATCCCCTTTTTTATTATGAATTCAAAAAGAACAAGCACTTTTCCATATGGTATGAAAAACGGACCTTCGCTTATAGTGCCCATTTATGGTGGTTGAGTAGGTGAGATAACCTTCTCTTGTTCTTCGATGGGTGACATCTCCACCATGTCAGTTGAATATTGTTTCTTTGTTAATAACCTCTCCTTCGGGATGAGACTGATGCTCACAATCACTCTTACTAGATGTATCATCATGTGATTTGGCAAGATTCTACAAAGAAGAATGCAATTTGTGAGACGTGGTCAAGCACTAAGTGCGTAGACAAAACAATGATGATTAAAGCAAGGTAATATACCATGCATGTTTGTGTTTTCTATGATAACATATCCTTATGCAAAATTGACCAATGCTAAATGCTTTGGCAACCATTCTCTCCCTAGTCTTCGTCAATCACTAAGAATTCTTCTAAAGAGTCTAACCTTTCTATGTTTAAGAGTATAATTGTTTCTCTTATATAAGCTAGCTCTTTTTTGTCAACTTTGGTTACAAGAACATCAATTTGATATATGGCCTCCTACATACACTACACTAAATTAGGGTTTATACATGTTTGGATGCACTAATGTCTATGAGGACCAATGTTTCCAATGGGTTGGACCTAAGACTGCATATGCCATGGATTCTTGTGCATTTGTTCACTCTCATGAATACCTATTGTAAAAACTTTGAAAATAGGGATTGATGGGCTTGAATCAGAAAACCCTTGCACCAATCATTTATGAGGAAGGATCCTTTGCGTAGCATCATGCTGAGCTTTTGCACATATTATCTCCTCGTTGTTCCTTCTATTTTTATAATTTTTGACTCTTGTCAATGTTTTATCTATCAATGGTTCTAGACATCTTTTGGCATGGCATTCATGAATATAGTTAGGTGAGATTTCACCTTTAAAAGTTGCTAAAAAGAACGCTCCTCCTGTTGAGATATTATTGATAGCAAAGAATCCATGGCCTCTTTTTTTAACCTTCTTGGCATGTTTTAATGTACATACTAGAACAAAGTAACCTTCCAACTTTATCCTTTATGTGCGTATAGTCTTTCTATCTATGTTTACCAGCATGTATACCTACTTGGCTCTAAGCTTGGTTTCTTGTAACTACTCATAAAGCTCAGTGGCTTGATAACTCATCTCCGATCCACTCATATGATTATGGCACTTTCAATGTAGAAATTAATAATTCTAAGAGAGAGAATTGCATTCTATCCATATACCAAACTGAATGTAGTACCTAACACTATTTTATATGCCATTGAATAGTCCCAAACAACTTGACTTTAGAATCATCAGCTTCCTTTTCATGGAAGATCTCCTTTATTTGAGGAAGCCTTTATTATTTAAGGGAATGAATAGAAACCATTTTATTATATCGAGATTTCTCTCCTTATTCCTATATTTAAGATTTGGAAATAGTTTCTATGGGTCCATATCAGGTTAATATTTCTCTCTAACTCTCATGATTACAAAGTTCTCTTGGAGGTCATAGTGGAGCTAACACTAGGTTCCTTTGGTTTCACATAAGGTCTTACTTATTCTCTTTTTGTCCTTTGATCTCTTGATGTTAGTTTGTTCGATTCTTCATCTTTTACCAAGATGGCTTATCTCGACTAGAATAATCCTTTCAAATAAGTCAAGAAAACATTTAAGCATTACAAATATTATATCCATCTTTCTAGGTGGACTATTTGAAGTCTTGTTCATTGTCAAGGTTGACTTCCTACACCAATGTCTCTTCTTTGAAACTTTGATTAAAGTGATCAATGGGATATGCAATCAAATCACATGTTTGATATTTTATATGATGCTCCTTGGTCTGTTGTTGAAGGATTTCTTGCATGCTTTTGATGTGCATAAGCTTCTCCTGCATCAATAAGATCATCAAAATTTCTTAAATATCCTCACCCCCTTGACTGATCTTGACACATTAGCCCACACATCCGCATGGTCTTTTGATATAGTTGGTTTATGTTACACTGATCCTTTAGTATACGTGGTCTAGTTTGTGTACTTATCCAACTTGGTCATCTAATTTCAATTGTTCTTTGGTGGATTGGACTATGTTGATCCGATTTTGGATGGGTGGACTCATCCAACTTTGTCTAATTGACTACCTAGGAGGAGTCACCCAAGTCGGTAAATTTTTCTCATCCTAGCATAATTTGGTTGCTTTTGTAGAACCCTCCTTTGTTAAAGATTAGAGGATTGTGGAAGCACACAAACAACACAAGGGAGAGGAAGATGCTTGGAGAACAACACAAGAGTGATTGCACTAGCAAGTGAATGTTAAAAGATAAGTGAATCATTAGGGTTATAGGCGTGTATACAAGCCAAAGAAAAAGTGTCCCAACAGTCCTAAGTGTGTTCAAACGCATTGTTATCAAAATACATTAAAAAATCCCCCTTAGGAGTAATGCCTTGAACAAGGAGATGGCATTCATGCATGCGGAAGTGCCAAGCTATGTGGAATGAAATTAATCCACAAAAGGAAGTAAGATCTAAGCTTTGTGAAAAGCTTCAAACTTCTCCCTAGACATAGCCTTTGTGCAAAAAGTCGATGACATTATCCTGTGTGGGCACATAAGCCAAAATGATCTTTCTAGCAGAGGTTCTCTTCTTGACATAATGGTAGTGCACCTCAATGTGCTTTGTGCTAGCATGGAACATAGGGTTTCTCACAACTGCCAATGTGCTTGTATGTCAGTGAAGATGGCGGCAAAAGAGTGACCAACACCGAAATCAGAAAAAAGTTATCTAGCCACACACACTCAACAATCATTGTGAACAATCATTGTGAAAGCTTCTGTATACTCAGCCTCACAAGTGAAAGTGGTCACAATAGGCTTCATCTTGCTCTACCAAGATCTGCATGAACTACCAAGAATGAAGCGCATTGGAAGATTTCATAGGTCTAACAAAAATAGGCGTTGCCAACATTATGGTGGTGATCACATAACCAATTTTTGTCCTAGGAAAAATGAGGCTTTAGACCTCATCCAACACAACAATCTAACACCTCTTAGTGGTGTGAGATTGAACAAAAAATGATAAATCACTCCACCACAGATTGGTACTATAATATACAAGCTGACTTGGAGCCACAACCTAATATGAGGCCTCATAACTATCAAAATACATTAGAGTATCAAAATAATCAAGCACAATATTAGCCAAATATGAATAAGAATCCACAATTTAATACCCAAGTGCCAAGACCATATCCAAATAGGGATATCTTATGTGGCCAAAAGCAATAGGAATTTGTGCAAGGGCCACCACACAACTTTAATGGTAAAAAACCCAACACAACATGTGCTAGGGCAACAACTCCTTGAGCTTGACCAGGTCATTCCATGAAGTTATATAGTGCAGGAGAACCATGAGAGAGCTTTGGTACTAGTTGGTTCACCAATTGACTTAGGGAGTAATGAAGAATCATACAACTATGGTTATCATGCCTATCATTAAGAGTAAGGGGGTTACACCCAAGGACATAGTTCTCTATGGTATCAAGCTCAAAGTACTTATGATTATAATATATTGGAATCCACAGGATAATGGTATGCTAGTCTAGCACCACAAGGTCCTAGACAAACTACTCCACCATTAAGACCTCTAGTTCCTAAGGGCATGTGCTTCAAGTGCAATGGTGATAACTATGTTCACTAATGCCCTATTCTCTAAGTTGAGATCATCGCCTATACACAAAAAAATGCAATTTGGAAGTTTCCCACGATGTGATGTGGAACATGCACTTAAAAATTATCCTAAGAATTCCTTATTCATAAAGATAACTCCTTTGAATGTTTTATCACAGATTCCTTTGGGAAGTGAGTGTGATCAGCCAAAACCTGTTCAAGTGGTTAGTGGGACACACGCCAAAGCGTAAGAAGAGGAAAAGAATTGAAATCTTGATTCTGATAAAGACATGTCTAATTCTCGTGCACTAAGTTCAAAGATAACTCAAGGCCAAAGAAAAAGGAAAGACACATCAAAGAAGAAGTGTTATATTGAAAAACTTGCTTATTTTTTGTGCAACAATGCGGTTTCTTATTATTAGTTAAGTAGTTGCCAATGTGCAATTGAGCCTTATGTTAAAGGAAATCGTGTGGGTTTTTTCACAAATGTGTTCACTAAATCATTGTGTTCCTATGTGATATGTTAACTCATACATACACATACACATACATACATATATATATATATATATATATATATATATATATATATATATATATATATATATATATATATATATATATATATATATATATATATATATATATTTTTGTGTGTTTGTGTGTGGGTGTGTGTGTGTGTGTACATATATGTTCATTTGTGAATGGCATGATGAAAAGAGAAGACATGATTGAGTCTAGCAACGATGGAAGGATTAAAAAGAAAAATTCATGTGCTTAAAAAAGGGGATCGAAAAAAATTCACGCAGTTGGTTTTTTTTGTAGGAATCAAAAAGAGCATAATTGAATTTGTCCACTTCTTTGTTTTTTGGGAAGTTATTTTGGCAGGTGACCAATGTGTTGCAAATAACAAAATTTTTCTTGACCTTTTATTTGTTTTGAGACGTCTGACAAATATTGAAAGGGACAATGCTTTCCAGCTAACTTTAAGGAGATGTGCAAACTTTTGTGGGGGGCATTCAACACGCGCAAAGCAGAAGCCCTTCTTGTTTGTTTTTTTTTTTGGGGGATTTCATCATCCAATTGGAGAGAGCTTCATGCTGTGTATTGGCTGGTTTGTACGAGAGAAGAAGGAGAGATCAAGGGCTTCTGGAGGCACACTCAATATTTTTGTTCCCATGCGTATACCTTATTGATGGAGATCTTTTCTCTCTCTTTCTCTATCTGCTTGAAACGTTTGAGTCAATATTCATTGTCTACTCATAAGGATATTGCAACCATATTGCTTTGGAGAGACCTACCTCCTGAAGATTCTCATGCATAGACTCACACATGTAGATAAAGTTGATTCTCTACCTTCTCTATACAACCCCTATATAGGCCCTAGTTCTTGTTGAGCAACTCCCTTAGTCATGCTTTCAATGCCCACTTTCCTATTCAAAGGATTAGTGTACAATGCTAACTTTCCTAGCCCTACAATCCAATTCTAAATTTGAAATCTTAACATAATGTACTAATTCCTTCCCCTTAATTCCGTTTTGTTCTCTAAATGGATAGAAATCCATATCAAAAAGTGTCGCTAATGGTCAATCCCACTCTCCCTTATCTACTAAATACATATAGTTATGTACTAAATACATAATCATCTATATGTGTTGTTTCCTTGTATGCTTCACCATTTGAGAACTCTTGGGAAGGCAAAATAAATGTGGGAATCTCTCTATGGATTGTACTTTCCCTTTACCATGTAGCACTATCTATCTAATCAATATAAGTGTCCCACAAAAAGTCTACCCAATTCCGGTGTCTTCATAGAAGTATGCGTCAAAACCAATGGAGCCATTTTCATTAACTTATCTACTAAACCCTAGATAGAATCATATTCTCACTGAGTTCTTGGTATTCTTAGTACAATGAAATCCATAGATATACGTTTCGAGTTGCCATCACACACCTCAAGTGGATAAAGGGATCCTCCTAATGTCAATCTTTTAATTTTATTTACCTCAAATTTAGTGCACTTAAGTACATAATCCTATACCTGCTTATGTAATCCAAACTAATATAACTATCTTTTAATGATATGTCTTGCTAATTGCAAGATGTCCCACACTAGGCATGTTGTGACACTCATGTAACACTTCGTTCCGTAACTCAATGCCTTTTAGGCACATGCATTTCCTTTATAGATCAAGTATTCATCATGAATACTATAAGTTTTCCACTTGAGTTCCACTTCAGTGTTCATCAACATCCCATCTTCACTAGAAACTCATAACTTTGGATCCTAACTTGTAGTGCTTTTCTGAATAAGAGAATAAATAGGATCTTTCCTACATTTCCCTTTAATTGAATCAACCAATTCATTAGTGATTTAAGTAAAAATAAATGTTCATAATTGGCATGCAACCAAGTGAGTTCCTATAATATCAAATTTTTGTAATCTATCCACCCATCTGACCCTTCCTTCCTTTTGAATATGTTTGATTAGAGAACCATTTAATGCTCTTTTAATCAAAGACGATAGTGATTTTAGCTCCATATAAATAGTATCTCCACTTCTTAGGAGCATGAATAAAAGCTTACAAGTTCTTCTCATGTACTAAATAGTTTCGTTGTGCAAGATTTAACTTTTTGCTTTCAAAAGTAACTAGACATCCATCTTAATGTAAAATAGGATTTTTAACTATTGATAATTTTATTTGATCCATAGTTTCACATTGTTCTTTGCACCAATGAAAGTTCTTTTCTTTTTGTTTAAGTTGTTAAGTCATAGGGGCAACTATAAGAGCATAGTTTGTTATGAAGCTTCAATAGAATCCATATAAACCTAGGGAGATATGTAGCCCTTCCAAGCTCTATGGATATCAAGACTCAAGAATGAACCTTATTTTTTAATCCATTTGTATGACATCGTTGAGATATTATGTCCCAAATAGGCGATCTTTTTCTTAAGGATTTCACGTTTGGATTCCTTTCCATAAACTAAATTTTCACGTAATACTTGGGAATATTTTTCTCAATGTTCAATGTGATCTTCGTGTGTGGAGTTATAGAATAAGATATCATCAAGAAAATCTTCTATGAAATATCTAAGAACGGTCCGAAAAACCTTATTCATGAGTTTCATGAAGTTGATGGGTCATTGGTGAGTCCAAATGGCATCGCCATGAATCATAGTGTAGATCATGCTATTCAGTTCGTATGTGAATCAAAGCCTACTAGTAAAACATTTTATAGAATGAATTAGCTACTACATTGAACTCTCCTTTTTTATATCTTAATTGTAATCAAATTCTTGTAATTTTATGTTTGATTAGAGAACCATTTAATGCTCTTTTAATCAAAGATCGCAGTGATTTTTGTTCCACCAAAAAAATTCTTCCATAAGTTAATAAAAAACACCCAAAGGGCTACAATCCCAATCAAGCATCAAGAAACAAATAGAAGGGGGATAAAGTGGGCAACTCACCTTGTAAATCCGTCCAAAACAAAGACGAGACTATCTCCTATGAAAGGAAATGTTTGGGGGGGGGGGGGGGGGGAGAGCCAAGAAGGTGCCTGGTAACTCCAATGGATCCTATCACCATGGAAGGTAAAGAAGGGGACTTTCCTGAAGAAAGGCAAGCACTGACGTGCCATCAAAATCTCTCTGAAGGTGGTGAAATTTTCCCCCCAAGGTATGGATCAGCCCTTGCCATAAGTCCCAAATAGTCTCGGCTAATGGAATTGTACATAACTTGAATATGCATCGACATTTGGCTCTTCAAATGAACCACATGATAAGGCTATTGATCAGCTCCCAGTAAGGGTCGTCCAAATCACTCCACAAAGGATTGGAGAGTCTAAGTGGTGCTAATCCTCCCACCTTGAATCAAAAGAATTGTATTGTCCCTCTCATGCTCATAGCTGAGAGCAAGGCCAATAAGAAAACCCCATGCAACCGCCCCCCCAAGTGATGTTCACAGGGCCCTCCCACCAAGTGAGAAGATGAAGGATCCATTACCAAATTTGTTGTGCCAACTGACAGTCCCAAAGGTAATGTCGTTGTGACTCCAAATAAGAGCCATGACCCATCAGTCAAGAGGTCATCCCCCATATCTGAGTCAAGTATCAACTGCAATGCTCCAATGGGCAAATAACTGAAAAAGGATAACCCAATAAGATTGGTGAGCTCCCCAAATCGGACACCAAAAGGACAAAAGGAAGTGCTCTATGATCCCCCTCCACTGCAAGGACTCTACCACAATAGAGTATGTTATTGTTAGTGTCCATGTGAAAGGCCAAATGGCTGTTGAACACTTTTATATATGTTATTTTAAAAAACTTATAGTGGCCTCGCCAGCCACATACTCTAAATTCGACCACATTTGTATGACCTAAGAAATTTGTGTTCGTAGTCTGTATACTTTGTGTTTTTCTACGTATTCTACACCCTCTGTGCAGAGTATTGTGTGTGGTGTCTGAAACTCGATTTTCTACTTTGAGGGTATCATCTTGAAGCTCTCAAGAAGGAGATTCCATTGTCATATGTTGCTATCAAACTACTTCATTTGTATCAAAGCATTTCAACGCAAAAGTTTTGTTCCTTTTGTGTAAGGGAAGCAAGCACTCACCCACTTGCTTAAGGTTTTCTCTAAGGCTTAAGACTAAGGTGCCAACCAAGGCATAGACCTTGGCATACCTTGTCATCCGATTCATCTAAGTCCCTGTTGGTACCATTGGCTGCGTGCGAGGGAGGACCTCAATGATCAAGGAAGAGAGAAGTTCCCAGTACTTCCAGGGAGGTAACCCATCCCAATTTCTTCCTCGAGAAACCCGCTTAACCGAGAATCTCTCTTATCACTAAGCTACACCCTTGTGGTGTCTGAAGAAGGGGAAAGACTAAGGTTAACATTACCCTCAATATGTGTTGTTCTATCAAAGCTTCATTCTTTGCTTTCAAAGCTTGCTTTGAAGCAATTTTAGGGTGATTCTTAGGAACTATTGTGATTGTCTAATTCTTTGACTTTACTCTCACAATAGTCACTTAGATTCTTGTGAACATAATTACAGTGTAGGTCACAAGGTGTATAGAAACTATTTTGATTGTCTGATAGGCTTTGACCCTTAGTATCACAATAGTTATATACACTCATGTGACAAGACTCATATATAGTATAGTGAATGTATATGAACTATTATGAATGTCTGATTCTTTGACTTTTATATTCTTAATGGTTACATAGATTCACTTCAAGATTATAATTGTACTTTCTATTTAATTATAAATCTACTTATCTAACTACCTATCCATATTCTTATCATTTCCTTACACATACTATTGATTTATCTATCCATACACTTACTTATGTATCTATTTATATACTTGAAATATATTTAAGTGTTATAATGAGACCTATTTTTTATTATTGCTTCCACGAATTAGATTAGTGTTTGACGTTTTAATATCAATTGTGAATCAATTTTATCTAATAGTCTATTTTTTATATTTGCACAGATAAAAAAATAAAATAAATAAACAGGAACAAAAATTCTTGAAAGATTTTGTGTGCTCATATATGTATGCAGTGAGAGAGGATCAAATCACTCTAGCAATAGACATATCCAATTATACAAATTTCATTGAACAATTATCTAGAACATCATATATCAATATTGAAGATAAATTTGACAGTGCCTCAAGAGCAGCACTAGTATTAGATGAGAAAATGTCTAAATAGCTCACTCGTATCTTTGGATAGATCATCAAAGTATCAGAGTCATCGGCATTGGATATCACCACAATGCATGGACTCATGACAAAATCAAATTTGTCATTATGAAATAATGAAAAGAGGAAAACAAATGAGGCATGACATGATTGAACAAGGAGAGAGACCAACAATAGATCCAAATATAAGAGATAAACATGTGAATATGGGAGATCAAACATCGAATAATCTTTGTTTGCATCCATATTCATCTATTCATTTCAAAAATGAAGCTTTCATGGGGGAAGGATAGTATGGAATGATCCATAAAGTGAGAATAACCCACCCGAGATTCATCAACAAAATCTTTGCTGCAAAGTTATTCAAATTACATGGTGCTAATATACAGACACGAGAGAATCAAGCCATGAATAAAGCCACACTTTTATCTGTTATGTGTTGGAGTTAGACGTCTGCGGAAGCACGCGAACAGCACAAGGAAGAAGAAGAAGCTTGGAGCACAACACACAAGACTGAATGTATTACTAGAGAATGTACAAAGATTAGTAGCCCATTAGGGCAATAGGCATATATACAAGCCGGGGGAAAAAAACCTCCTAAAGAGGGAAAAAAGTGCCCCGGCAGTCCTAGAGTGTTCACACACATCACTACCTAAATATATCAACAAATCCCCCCTGGGAGTGATGCGGTGAACAAGGAGCTGGCACTCATGTATAAGGAAGTGCCAAGCTATGTGGAAATCACTCCACAAAAGGAAGTAATCCCAAAGCTTTGTGGAAAGCTTCAAACTTCTCCCTAGGCAGAGCCTTCGTGAAAAGGTCTGCAATGTTCTCCTGCGTGGGCACATATGCCAAGCTGGTCTCCCCAGCAGAGAACCTCTCCCTGACATAGTGATAATGCACCTCAATGTGCTTAGTGCGAGCATGGAACACAGGGTTCCTCGCAACTGCCAATGCGCTCTGACTGTCAGTGAAGATGGTGGTGGCAGAAGACTGGCCAACACCCAAATCAGCCATAAGGCGTCTGAGCCACACACACTCAACAGTCGCTGTGAAAGCTGCCCTATACTCAGCCTCACAACTGGAAGTGGCCACAGTAGGCTGCTTCTTGCTCAACCAAGATATACATGAGCTACCAAGCATGAAGCAAAAACCACTGGTGGACACACGAGTGTCATAGCAACCAGCCCAATCTGAGTCAGAAAAAGCATGCAAATCTGGCGGTAGTGATCCCCCCTTGGGATAAAACAACCCAAGTAGTCGAGTACCACTCAAGTAGCGAAAGATACGCTTAACCGCTTTCCAATGCGTGACTCCTGGGCAATGCATGAACCTGCTCATCTGTGAGATAGCAAATTGAATATCTGGCCGAGTAATGCATAAGTAAATCAAGCATCCAACAGCCTGCTGATAGAGAACAACATCAAATGCATCTCCAGCATCATGAAGACTCAATCGTAAACCTGTCTCCATAGGAGTGGCAATAGGCTTACAGTCTTCAAGGCCAAAACGCTGCAATAATGTGTCAATATATTTCGTTTGACACAAAGCCATTCCACCATCAACGTGCATAAACTGAATGCCCAAATAGTGATGCAAATGCCCCAAATCAGACATCTCAAATGAGGCATGCAAATCAGCCTTAAAATCAGCAATATGTGTCTCAATAGGACCAGTGAGCAGCATGTCATCAACATAGACAACAATGATCAGAAGCACATCATTAGCATGCTTAACATATAAGGTGCTTTCAGTTGGACTGTTCTCAAAACCATGTGCAATCAGATAGGCATGTATCTTCTCATACCAAGCACGTGGTGCTTGCTTTAAACCATATAACGCCTTCTTTAACCTGCACACCTGGTTTTCATGCCCTTTCTGCACAAAGCCACGGGGCTGAAAAACATACACTTCTTCATGCAAGTCACCATTCAGAAATGTTGTTTTAATGTCCAACTGATGTACATTCCAACCATGATGGGCTGCAAGTGCACAAATGCTCCGAACAGTAGTCATACGGCATGTAGGTGCAAAGGTCTCATCAAAATCAATGCCTCTTTCCTGCGCATAACCCTTTGCAACAAGCCTAGCCTTATACCTGTCAACTGTACCATCAGGTTTACGCTTCAGCTTGTATACCCACTTAGTGCCAATGGCCTTCTTGCCAGGAGGCAAGTCACATAAAGACCATGTACCATTCTTCATTATAGCATCATATTCAGATTGCATAGCAGCCATCCAATTTTCTGAATTTTGTGCTTCATCAAAAGAAACAGGCTCATTCTCATCACAGAGACTAGATGCAGCCATAGCATAGCAATCTGATGCAAAGGAGGCAATATGAGAGCCTGAACGAGTACGATATGACAAAGGTGCATCTAATTTGCTGTCACGCAAAGTCTGCACCAGCCATTTTGGCATAGTTTTTGCCTGCTCAATATCAGCTCTCTTATCAACAAGTGCATCATGTAAATCTGCATCAGAAATGGAATGATCTGCATCATCATATGAAACCTGCAAAGGCTGAGAAGTTGCCTCATTATGACCAGCACTAGCCTGTCCACCTGTAAAAAGAGGCATCAAAGTATCATACATGTCTTTGGAGCTAACAGATGTCTCCTTAGTACATGAAAGCAATGGCTGAATAGCATCTTCCAAAAAGACAACATCACGGCTAACCAGAATGCGTTTAGTTTGTGGATGATACAGACGATAGCCTTTACTTTCAGAACTGTACCCAACAAAAATACATTTTACTGCCTTATCATCCAATTTTCTGCGATGTTGTTCAGGCACTAATGCATATGCCAAACAACCAAAAACACGCAGATGAGCAACAGATGGCTTGCGGTCATGCCAAGCCTCATATGGAGTGATAGACTGCAATGCTTTAGTGGGACACCTGTTCAGTACATATGCTGCACACATGACAGCCTCAAGCCAGAAACTATGTGGTAAAGCCTGACTTTTGACCATGCACCTCGCCATCTCCATGAGTGACCTGTTCTTTCGTTCAGCAACTCCATTCTGTTGAGGTGTATATGGAACTGTACACTGGTGTTTTATCCCACGTTCAGCCAGAAATGCATTAAAATCTGAAGACATATATTCCCCCCCTCGATCAGAACGGAGGGTGCCCATTTTACATGCTGACAGATTTTCAGCCAAAACCAAAAACTGTTTGAAGCACATGAACACTTCGGACTTTGCTTTGAGTGGATATACCCATGCATGCCTGGAAAAATCATCAATGAAAGTCACGAAGTAAAGGTAATTTCCAAAAGAGGGTGTCTGCATAGGACCACAGACATCACTATGTACAAGCTGTAATTTCTGCGTAGCCCGAACTGAACCATCTTTTGGAAAGGAAGAACGCTGCATTTTGCCCAAAATACAGCCTTCACAAACATGTTTTCCAGGTGCCTCAAGTTTGGGCAAAGAGGACACCATTTCAGATTTCTGCAGGCGTAACAAACTAGCAAAATTCAGATGACCAAAGCGTGCATGCCAAAGCTTTGCATCTGACATAGCCTGAGAATCATGAACTGCACATGCCGAATCATTCACAGATCTTTCATAGTCTATGAGCTTATACAGCCCACGACATAAAATGCCAGAAGCAATAATCACATCACCATTTGAGAGATCATGGACTGTACACCTGTCATCAACAAATTTCACAACCAAGCCAATATTGGCTAATGCAGAAACTGATAACAAATTCTTTTTTATCCCTGGCACAAATAAAGCATCTGACAAAGTGAAAGAACTACCATCAGCAGTAGTCAGAATGATCTTACCAACTCCCATAACAGGATAAGAGGAGTTATTGGCGCATGTGACAGTATTCCTTGTAGGAGCAGGCTCAAGTGAAGAGAAGAAACTACGCTGCGAGGTAATATGTTTGGTCGCCCCACTGTCAAAGTACCAAACATCTGAGTCTACTGCAGACATGCACTGATCATGAGAAGATGGGTCAAAACTGCAGACAGTAGTAAACGCCCATTCTTCTTCCTGCACAAGATTTGCAGACTCTGTTTTTGGTGTAGAGGCCTCTGCAACAACCATTCCAGCCTCTTTCTTCTTTGCCTCTTTAGCAGCCAGTTTTGGACAGTTCTTTATAATATGATCATTTCCTTTACAGTACTTGCAGAACAATTTCTGCTTTTCTGATTTCTTTTCATCTTTATCCTGGTTCTTCGATTGTGCAGCATTTGCAGATTTCTGCTTACTAGTAGAAGAGCTCCATTTTCCTTTGCCCTTCTGACTAGCCAGGAAAGCTTGATCTGCAACACGCATAATGGACCTGTTCTGCCTGGACTGATCTTCCTGCAACAGAACAGAGACTAATTCCTCAAATGACAAGGCATTCGGATTGCCTTTCATCATCAACCGAAGAGTAGAGGCAAAACTCTGATATGAATCAGGAAGACCATTCAGAACGGTCTGCACAAGTGAGCTATCTGGTATAATCTCATCAGCAGAAATCAATTGTTCCTTCAGGTCTTTGATCTTTGTAAGAAAATTGTCCATAGAATCACCTTCATTCATGTGCTCACTCTCCAACTGTTTTCGGAGGTAAGCAACACGAGCCTCATTCCTAGCCTGGTACAAAGTGGTAAGTGTATCCCAAGCATCCTTTGCTGTTCTGCAAGAGCGAATGTGAGGAATAATGGCACGTTTGACAGACAAAGCTATCAATGCATGTGCCTGGGCATCTCTGCCATCCCAACGAATCTGCTCTGCAGTAGGTGCAACAGAAACAGCAGCACGAACAGGAATCTGCGGAATATCATCTTCGACACCATCTTCATCAGCTCCAACACCTGTATTTGCAGTACCTATCGTTACAGGTGTAACAGGACGTCTTTCAACACCCTACACAATGTTCCACAATCCTTTTGCAACCAGTACATGTCGCATCATATAAGCCCATAATGGGTAGTTGGTACCATCCAACTTATCCTCAACAGCCAACATACAGAATACATCACTGCTTTCAGCCATGGCCGGTGACTAAAATACCTTGATGCAGAAAATTGACTGTATCTAAAAAAGTTGAACGGAACTGCCCAAACGAGTTCTGCTAGACCTGTAGCAGACTTCGAGACGCTTAAACTGGCGAACAGAAACTGGTATATACCTTTGGCACAAAAGGACGAAATAGCCTACACAAGCACTGCGATAGTGCGTTCGGAGGCCGAAACGAGCTCAGATCGCGATTTTGGCACCACATAGCAAAGTTGTTTTGATCTCGGAAACACCCTGAGTATGCTCACCAAATTTCGTGCGAATCTGAGACTGCAAACGGAGGAGTGTCGACGGCGCCCTAGAAGAAGCGACGACCTGCTCTGATACCAATTGTTGGAGTTAGACGTCTGCGGAAGCACGCGAACAGCACAAGGAAGAAGAAGAAGCTTGGAGCACAACACACAAGACTGAATGTATTACTAGAGAATGTACAAAGATTAGTAGCCCATTAGGGCAATAGGCGTATATACAAGCCGGGGGAAAAAAACCTCCTAAAGAGGGAAAAAAGTGCCCCGGCAGTCCTAGAGTGTTCACACACATCACTACCTAAATATATCAACATTATGCACAATGGAATTATCAGTCCACTTGGATTATCTAGGCATCATAGCAAAAGCCCATGTGTCATTTTCAAATTATGGAATAGCGGTACATTAGATATGTGGCTAGAGAAAATGAAAAAAGAGTACTTAAACATACCACAAAGCAAAGGTATTAAAGACATAGGAGGAAACATAGCAATTGTGAATATAAACATTTAGAAGTTGATCAACAAATTATTGCAAGTAATATCATTTTTGCACACTTGTAATATTTCCCACAATGATCTCTATCTAGATAACTTTTTGTTGAATTTTGAAGTTGAGCATGCTTATATTGGATTAGATGATTTTGGTAGAGCAATGTATTTACCAGCAAAAAGAAAAAAATCTGAAGCTACCTGATTTGGAAATATCGACTAAAAATGAGTGGACTGGAAAGTACTGGTGCATTGCACCCGAACGTATATCCACTAGCTCTCTACCTTTTAATAAAAGTCAAGAGACCTTTATGATTTCCATAATCCTATTGCAACTTTTGAAATATATAGATTTAAATAGTTATCCCATTGATAGAAATGGGATTTATAAGTTCAAATATGCTTGAGAACTAGCTTCTAACATAAATGTATCAAAAAGAGTAGATGCACATGAACTACTTAGAGTATTCTCGAATCTAACCCGATATGGTTTTAAGATATCCATTACCGATGGATTAAAACATATTGAAAATGATTTGTATTCATTTGAACTATGTGGATTAAATGATATCAATTCATTTGAATTAAGTGGAGTAAATGTTGTGGATTCATTTGAACTATGTGGATTAAACGAAGTGGTATCATTCGAGTTAAGTGGATTAAATGAAGTATCATTTGAAGTATGTGGATTAAATGAAATGGTATCATTTGAATTTTGTGGATTAAATGAAGTAGATTCATTTGTAATATGTGGATTAAGTGACGTGGATTCATTTGAATCACGTGGATTAAATGATGTGGTATCGTTTGAACTATGTGGATTAAATGATGTCGATTAATTTCAATTAAGAGGAATGTTGTGGATTCATTTGAACTATGTGGATTAAATGAAGTGGTATCATTTGAGTTAAGTGGATTAAATGATGTGGTATCATTTGAATTATGTGAATTAAATGAAGTGGATTCATTTGTAATATGTGGATTAAATGATGTGGATTCATTTAAATTATAAGGATTAAATGATGTGGTATCATTTGAATTATGTGGATTAAATGATGTGGTATCATTTGAAATATGTGGATTAAATGAAGTGATATCATTTGAATTATATGAATTAAATGATGTGGATTCATTTGAGTTATGTGGATTCTTATGAGATAAAATTAGTGTTTTTGTTTTACAGATTTGAAAGTAAAACATGGCAAGAATGCCAAATGTGAATAATGACCTTGATCATGCTAAATCTCAAAGGATTTGGTCTGAGCAGAATGCTCAATTTGCACAATCGGGATTAGCATTTTTATTGCACCAAGATTTAGAGCCAAAGAGATTAGAAGGAGAACCATTATCAATGAAAGAAGTAAAAAAGCTACGCTCAAATCATTTTGTTCGTCATGTTCTTTTTGAGTTACAAGAAGGGCAAAAGAAACAGCACCATTAAAGATTTCTGACTTACAACATAAAGGATTAGCAGAATGTCTACTTTGATGCTATATGCAAGTTGAGACATCATTACCAAATAATAATCAAATAGCACTATATTTCATTCAAAAAGTTTCTGTACAAGATATTCTTTATCAATGTGTAGATTGGGAGGATCGCCCGATGAATGTAGGTACATGTTTGGGTCGTCCTCAAAATGGGGTAGAATTTCATAATCAAGGAAATGAAGGCCCTCTTCCTCGAAAGAAGCCCTACATTCTGCTACATGAAGAATATAACCTTATCCATGATTTATCATCACAAAGAGCATACTTATACAATGAAGGATTAACAATTCTTGGATTATGAAGAACAATTGATGATCGACAAAAGAGGATTGATGATTTATAAAACAGTGAAAAATCTATAACTATCTCTCGATGCATATGAGAACAGATATGGAGGACTCTTAGAGGCATCATCATCTTTTGATCGGTTCACTGCCAATGAATTTTTTAATAAAAAATATATTGAATAGACAAGCTTCTTTTTGTAATCAAAGACATCACTATATTATAAAGACATCATTTTTGCAATTGAATCTTACCAAAGTATTCAAAGTACATCATTTTCTTTATTTTGAATGTCATCATCTATTACAGGTATCATGTCATCTATTTCTTCCATGTCTGAACCATTGTTATGATCTACATCTAAATCATGATCACTCCATGAATAATTCATTAAACTTTAATGAGTTTGAAATTCTTCAAAAGTTTCTTTTGCTATTGTAGAAGCTATCTTGGTTGGAGCATGTAACAAATGCATATTACAAAAAACGTATACCAAATCATTGGCACATGATAGACTTTTAAGTGATGTTTTCATTTTGAATGAAGAAAATCATATGCACTCCAATTATGTTCACAACTACCGCTTGAATTTGTTATTGAAAGCACTCTGATAGCTATATGTTGCAACTCCACTGCTTCATCTCCATACTCTTTCCACCATATTAGAAGGTGGATGATTTTGAATCACTTCAGTGTGCCATAAATTTCCAAAACATCCTTCTTGATTTACATAAGCTACTCTCTGGTGGAACCATGTGTACTTGGAAGTAATAAGTGACATGTGGTTTTGAAATTTTCCATGACTTCTTTGTTTGATATTTGACCATTGAGTTGAAATGTTGGATCCAAAACAAACAATGTTCCATGTAAATGAGTATGCATTTGCATTCATCTTTTCTCTGCTAATGATATAATCTATATTTTTTTCTCCTAATGAAAATTGATTAAAGTCTCACTCCTTGAATGGCTTTTGATATAATCCAATAAACTTTTCTTATCACAAACTTATCAGTATCAAAAATTCATAAAAGTTCCGTAAAACATTTAGTGATACCAACGATTTTTTCAACGTTACGCCAAACATTTTGTGAATATATTAGAGACATACACTTCAAAGTTGTAACTCGATAAGAAGGATACTTCTTTAGCCATGCCTCCCATCTTTGATCAACAAACTTCCAATAATCCATTGAGCACAATATAGGCAGTTGCAAATTGTGTAGCACAACAGATATGAAGTGCTTTATTGGGAGATTTGGAACGAAAGAGAGAACATGATAATTGATGTTCTTTGATAAATTTGACCACATGATTTGCGTATAATAAGCTTTGTTTAAAGAAAGATAATCTACATACATCTTTCAATAATAGATTTAGTGTATGAGCTTTGCATGGAACCCAAGTAATGCCTTCATACTTGTTTTGAATTGCAATTTTAGCACTACAAAAATTAGATGCATTATCAATCATTATCGTAGTCACATTCTTCGGACCACCCACGCGTGATATAACATGTTCATATATCTTTACAAGAAAAGCTGAACTTTTCTCTTTAAGAGAAGTATCAACTCCTTCCAAAAACATGCTTCCCTTTGGACATATACACATGACATTAATCAAAGGCTTCTTCTGACAACTTGTCCATCCATCTAATGCTATTGTACATCCATACATGGGTACATAATCAAGCATTGTTTGCTTTAAAATAGCTTCAATACTTTTCTTCACTTTATCTACATACTTTGTTTGCATTTATTGTAATATGACATGGTAAATCCTTTTCGTGTAGTTGACATCAAAGCATCTTTGAAAATAGAACTATGATTAACATTGAAAGGAATCACACGTGCTAAAAATGCTTGAGCCCATTTAAGATGAAGCTCGAGACAAACTTGCTTTTCCAAAGCTATAGGTATTGTATTATGTGATTTAGTATGGACAAAGTATGGTGACACGTTATTAGATCCATCATTTTTACTAAATTCATTGGGCCCACTCTTTTTTGACGTAGTTGGAGAAAATGGAGTACATGTGTCTTGATTATTCTTGAAAATAGTTTTAGATACTTGCGTGGAAATATCATGAGGATCTTCTGTTGTCATTGATGCATCTACTTGTTCTTGCTCTAAACTTGGACTACTTCGAAAGTGTTGTGAACTACTCATACTTTTAAATCTTTTTGATGTGATACGTTGAGATTTACATTTGTTTGCATAACTTGCAAAATGTATCCATATATCATTGTCTGGATTAGAGCATCCTGCCACATTATTACCTATACAAAAAAGGTATGACCATTCTTTTCCTTTTCCCCTAGTGCTTGCTTTATGAAGATTTTATATCTACAAAAAACAACATAAATCAATATCAAATAAGACATATATTCCACTAAATATATATCTTAAAATATATACAAACTACTATAAAACTCTCTTAAATTTTTTAAATCTATTAATTTATGTATTTACACTTTCTAATCTATTAAAGTTCTCAATCATACACACGCATACTATTTTGAAGTAAGAATCAATGTCAAGCCACAAAATCACAATAGATTTTAATTCTCAATCATACACACATACAATTAAACATACCATTGTGAAGTAAGAATCAATTTTGATTCAGACAACTCAATAGATTTTAATTCTCATGAATCATACACACATACAATTATACATACTTTTGTGAAGTAAGAATCCATGCTGAGTCAAACAATTACAATAGATTTTAATGCTCAATCATACACACACATACATTTACACACTATTGAAAAATAAGAATCAATATTGTTTCAAACAATCACAATAGATTTTAATTCTCAATTATACACACACATACAATTACACATTCTATTGTGAAGTAAGACTCAATGTTGAATCAAACATTTACAATAGTTTTTAATTTTAAATCATATTGTACACACACAGATACAATTACACATACTACTGTGAAATAAGAATCAATGTTGAGTCTAACAAAAACAATCACAATAATTTAATTCTCAATCATACACACACATACATTTACATGTACTATTGTGAAGTAAGAATCAATGTTGAATCAAACAATCACAATAGATTTTAAATTCTCAATCATATGCACATACACTTACACATACTATTTTGAAGTAAGAATCAATGTTGAGTCAGACAATCACAATAGATTTTAAATTCACAATCATATGCACATGCACTTACACTATCGTGAAGTAAGAACCAATGTTGCATCACACAATCACAATAGATTTTAAATTCTCAATCATATGCACATACACTTACACATACTATTGTGAAGTAAGAATCAATGTTGAGTCAGACAATCACAACAGATTTTCATTCACAATTATACACTCATATGCACATACACATACTATCGGATGAAACTTCGTTGGATCCCTTTACAATTCAAGGATCTCAGAAGGTGCTAATAAACCTACAAAACAAAGCCATCTAGAGACCTACAAAGTTCTAGTTCACTTATTAGCACCTTCCCTACCCTTGAATTATCAAAAGGAAGATAAAACCTTTTCCATTAAATACATTGTTCTTCCTATCACAATCATACACACACATACACATGCACATACCCAATAACATTAGATTTTCACTCACAATCATATGACATACAAGCACATACATACTATTGTGAAGTAAGAATGAATATTGATTCAAACAATCACAATACCATTTTACTCACAATCATAGACACACATACATATACTATTGTGAAGTAAGAATCAATGTTGAGTCAAACAATCACAATAGTTTTTTACTCACAAACAAAAATATTTTTCTTTATTATCTTAATACTAAAATACTAAATATTTCTAACAAAAGCTTATATTATGAAAAATGACTCTGAGCCCATTCGTTTATAAAAGATTATTTGACCAAATTATTTTCAATTGAAAACATATTCGATCACTACCTTTTTGATCGAAATAGTTTTTTTTCGAAAATCTTTTCAATAAAAAAAGCACCAAATTACCATGCAAAAAGTATTTGCTCTTGTCAAAATAATTTGATGTGGCAGCAAATAATTGGGTCAAATAATAAGGGTTTGCCATAAAATTCCGTAATTATTCACAAATAAATGAATTGGAGAATAATGAATAATGCAACCTAGGAAATGACATCAAATAAAGTGTGAAGTTATATGACCTTTGTATGAAGGACACAGATAGTGTTTCTACTCATTTGAATGATTTTGATGCTATATTATCTCAGTTACCGGCTCAGAAAATGGACATGGATAATGAAATGAAAGTAGTCTAGTTGTTATGCACCTTGCCATCATCATGGGATACATTTTGCACTGTTATTAGGAATAGTGCACCTGGTGGTAAACTAGTCTATGATGGATATATGTGGAGCACTCTTGAATGAGGAGATTTGTAGAAAATCTATGGTTGCCACTCAAAATGGTGATGCTTATAATGTTCATGATTCTTACCAAGGAAAGAATTAGCAATGGGGCTAGAGCAAGAACAAGGAAAAGAATGGTCAACAGAATCAGAGTAGAAGTAAATCAAAGAGGGGAGATATCAAATGCCATTATTGTCACAAGAAAGGACACATTAAGAAAGCTTGCTATGCATCAACAAATGCTAAAGTAAAGGACAAAATGTAAATGGGCATGTTAAACAACTACCTACACCATCTTCTTTGACTATGAAGATTGAAGAAATTAATGTTATTTTTGATGATGCTTGTGTCTTCACACTTGCTAGTATTGTGCCCATTGAGGCTCTTATGGCTGATTCTCTTTCCCACATGTGTGGGCTTCTAGATTATGGTGCTTCTTTCCATGTGAAATCACATAGAGAATAGTTCTCTAACTATGTAGCAAAGTCTCTTGGTATGGTGAGACTTGGTGACTCTGACCAGTGTGATGTTGTGGGGATTGGAGATGTGGTTGTGCAATTCATTGATTGTTCAAAATTTACTATGCATAATGTATGGCATGTACCTTAGTTATCATGTAGTTTGATGTCACTTGCTCAACTTGATGGTCTTAGTTATAAGGTGGCTTTCTATGCTCAGTCCTTTTGCATATCAAAGGGAAATATGGTTATTGCAAAAGGAAGCAAAGTTGGCTTACTTTATCCTTTATTTGTATCACAAAAAGAATACTTGTTAGCTGTTATTGAACAACCTATGGCTTGTATTTGGCATGGTCGTTTGGGCCACATATCTCATAGTGGAATGGAAAATGTTTCTCGTTCTGGTTACTTACCTGTGTTATCTTTCTCTAATTTTTCATTTTGTGAGCATTGTGAATATGGAAAGCAAACCAAGAATGTGCATAAATTGACTCTTTAGTTCATCCTTTAGATCTCATTCATACAGATGTATGTGGTCCTATTCCCACAAGGTCATTAGGTGGTTTCTCTTTACTTTGTCACTTTCATAGATGATGCTTCTAGAAAATTCTAGGTATATCCTATCAAATCAAAGGATGAAGTATTCCTTATTTTTAGAAAATGGCTTGCTTCAGTTGAGAATAAAAAGGGAACTGAGCTTAAAGGTTTATGTTCAGATAATGGGGGTGAGTATAGCTCACATGAATTCAGCCTTTTTTGCCAGTCTAGAGGAATTCGTAGAGAGTTTGTAGCTCTTTATACCCCATAACAGAATGGTGTATCTGAAAGGAGGAATAGAACTATTCAGGATAGAGTAGTTTTTATGATGCATCATGCAAACCTTTCACAAGGCTTTTGGGCAAAAGCCATATTGACTCTAGTTCACGTGATTAACCTTTCATATAGAATTGCCAAAGGTTTGACAGTGGAACAAGAGTTATGGACAGGGAAGCCACCATATTATAATCATCTTTGAGTTTTTGGGTGTGAAGCATATGTTCATATACCCAAGAATCTTAGACAAAAGGTGGACCACAAGTCAAAGAAATGCATTTTTCTTGGGTATGGTTGAGAGGGACAATTTGGATATGGCTTATGGGATCTTGAAGCACGTCAGTGATTAGAAGTAATGATGTCATTTTGAATGAATCTAGGACGCATAAACAACCCATTAAGGAGGTTGAACTGAGAGGAGTGGTGTTTGAGGATAATAATCCTCCAGTTAGCATGCATAAAAATGCTACACATAGGGATGTTCAAGACAATGTCCGATGATATTAGTTTGAGAATGTTCATGTTCACCAACCATTGAGATGCTCTACACATGCCTCACATCCATTTGATAGATATGTTCCAGCTTTGGATTTTGTTATGCTAATAGATGTTGGTGATCCTTCTTGCTACAAAGAAGTTATGTAGACAAAGGATCATGTCAAGTGGGAACATGCCATGAAGATTGAGTTGGATTCTATTCACAAGAATGGTACATGGGATATAGTATCTTTGCCAAAGGGAAAGAAACCTTTACCATGTAAATGGGTATTTAAGTTGAAATTCACATTAGATAGTGCTTCTCCAAAGTATAAAGCATGAATTGTTGCAAAGGGTTTTAAGCAACAACATGGTGTTGATTTCGAGGAAATATTCTCTCCAATGGTCAATCTGACTTGTTGATATATTTAGGTAGTGATGTGTGTGAACACACTACGACCGTCGGGCACTACTTTTTCCTCTTTGGGAAGTTTTTCCCCCCCAGATTGTATAGACACATATAACCCTAACGACTCACTTATCTTTTTACATTCTAGTGGTAATACATTTAGTATTGTGTGTTGTGCTCCAAGCTTCTTATTCTTCTTCCTTGTGTTGTTTACCTGCTTTTGCAAACCTCAAACTCCAACAATTGGTATTAGAGAAGGTCGCCACTTCATCTAGGGCATCATCGACACCCCTCTATTTAGAGTTTCAAAATCTCTCAGAATTCGTTGAGCATACTCAAGCACTACAACATATGAGGTGCATACCCATGTTTTCCATACTGATGGTCACACCTCGGCATCGATGTGACTGTTGAAAATGCTTGAAAAACCACAGAGGCAATACCGACGGTCATTTAATCATCGGTATACTCGTCGAAAATGCTCGGCGTTCATATACATGTCGGTAGTTTACTGGAAATTATTGACACTTATACCGATGCGTATATTGACGCTCATACCGACACAACATTTTAACCGGACCCGAGAGCACAAATTCGACATTTGCTCGTGTTTTGAATCAAAGTCTGCTACTATTGAGTTTGCACATCTGAACTACATTCTCAGCATATTGTGTACACACATCTCTCTCTCTCTCTTTCTCTACACATACCTCTCTATTTTTCTCTAGATCTGAAATTTTGGTAAGTATCGCACATACTATAGCACCCTTTCTTTTTCTTTGTGTTTTCCCTTTTCTATTTTCTCTGCTCTTTAGTTTGGCAGGAGCTTTTTGGCGTGAGTTCTTTGGAATTCAACGAAGGGCAACATTAAGTGGACTTTGATGACAACGCTCCAAACAATTACATCGATGTAAGTGATTGTTTTGTTTTCGATTGACATAGAGTGAGATAGAGAGAGAAAGAGAGAGAGAGATGAAAGAGAGAGAGAGAAAGAGAGATGAAAGAGAGAGATAGACAGTGAAAGAGAGAGAGAGAGAGATGAAAGAGAGAGAGAGATATGAAATAGAAAGAGAATGAGATAGAGAGAGAGATGCATACATACATACACACACATATGCCTACACATACTCACATACATATTACATACACACATGCATATACATACACATACATATTGCATACTCACATGCATATGCATACACACATATACGTACATACATACATGCATATTACATACACACATGCATATGCATACACACACACATATGCATACTTACACTCACATACATACATGTACACACACATGTATACATACATATATGCATATGCATACATACATATATGCATATGCATACATACATACACACATATTTGCATGTACACACACACATACATACATACACACATGCATATTACATACACATGCATATGTACATACACACTCACATATGTATACACACACATATGTGCATACACACATGCATATGCATACATACATACACACACATATGCATGTACACACACATACATACATACACACATGCATATTACATACACATGCACATATATATACACAATCACATATGTATACACACACATGCATACATGCACATATACATGCACATATACATACACACATACACACATATACATGTTTTAGGGTTAGGGTCTTAGGATTAGGGTTTTTGACTTTTACACATATACACACATAATACATACACACATGCACACATATACACATGCATACACACATCTCTTTCTCTCTCTCTCTCTCTCTGCCTACACACACATCTCTTTCTCTCTCTCTCTCTCTCTCTCTCTCCCTACCCACACATCTCTTTCTCTCTCTCTCTCTCTCGCATCTTGGTAAGTGATGTGCATATTCTTTCAATCTCTCTCTTTCTCTATGTCTTCTCCTTTTTAATTTCTCTTTTCTTTTGTTTTGCAAGAGCTTTTTGGCATCGATTCTTTGGAATTTGACAAGAGATGATGTCGATTGTGCTTTGACGAGAGCGATCAAAAGAATTACATCGATGTAAGTGATTGTTTTGTTCTTTATTATAAATAGAGATAGAGAGAGAGAGAATAAGAGAGAGAAATAAAAAGAGAGAGAGATGAAAGAGAGAGAGATATAAAGAGAGAGATATAGATAGAGAGAAAGAGAGAGACATAGAGATACATACACACACATGCATACATATTACATACACATATGCATATGCATACATACATACACACACACATACATACATATATGCATACACATATAGACACATGCATACACACACACACACACACACACACACATATATATATATATATATATATATATATATATATATATATATATATATATATATATATATATATATATATATATATGCACACACACATGCATAAATGCACATACACATACACAGACATCACATACACATACATCACATATACATACACACATATACATGTTTTAGGGTTAGGGTTTTAGGATTAGGGTTTTTTACTTTTACACATATACACACATACACACACACACACACACACACACACACATATATATATATATATATATATATATATATATATATATATATATATATATATATATATATATATATATATATATATATATATATATATATATATATATATATATATATATATATATATACACACACACACACATATATATATATATATATGTGTGTGTGTGTGTGTGTGTACACACACATGCATGCCCGCATACACACGTACACATGTTTTATGTCTAGGTCTTTAGGATTCGGGTTTTAGGTTTTTCACATACACATACACACATATACATACATACACACACATACATACATATATATATATATATATATATATATATATATATATATATATATATATATATATATATATATATATATATATATATATATATATATACACACACATGCATACACACATACACATACACACATGTGACATATACATACACACATATGCATGTTTTAGGGTTAGGGTTTTAGGATTATGGTTTTTGGCTTTTACATATATACACACATATTCACATATAAACACATAATACATATACGCGTATAGATATATATATATATACACATGGATACACACACACACACATACATACATACAAACATACATACATACATACATACATACACACACACATATATATATATATATATATATATATAGAGAGAGAGAGAGATACACACACATGCATACACACATATACATACACACACGTGATATATACATACACACATATGCATGTTTTAGGGTTAGGGTTTTAGGATTAGGGTTTTTGGCTTTTACATGTATACACACATATAAACACATAATACATATACACAGATAAACACATAATACATATACACATGCATACACACATACACACATACACACATACACACATATACATGTTTTAGGTCTAGGTATTTAGGATTAGGGTTTTAGGGTTCTTACATAGATACACATATGCATACACACACACACATATATATTTACATACACATATATATACACAAGAATACACACATACACATGTTTGAGTTCTAGGTCTTTAGGATTAGGGTTTTAGCATTTTTAGAGATGCATACAAATATTTACACATATACAAATAAACACACATAATTCAGCACATGTACATACATAGGCATACACACATATACATGTGTTCTTCTCTTTGTACATGGTTCATGATTCATTTCGCTCTCTTTTGTATTTGGCAATATGTTTTGCTTTATCAAATCATGTTTTTGTTGCCTGTCATACATGTCACATGTACTCGGGCTTTTCTTGGGCAGTGTATTATATTTTGCTACACAATAGCATGGGAATGTTGCTATAGCAAGAGACAACACACTCTGTCCAAAACATTTTTTGTAGATATGGTTGTCGGTATAGGCGATGGTATAAGCGTTAGTATCCCTAGGCACATACCGATGCTTATATAGAATATTTTTCCCAAGGGCATACCATGGATTATACCAACGCTTATATTGTTGATATATTTAGGTACTGATGTGTGTGAACAAACTAGGACCGCCGGGGCACTTTTTCCCCTCTTTAGGAGGTTTTTTTTCCCCTGGCTTGTATATACGCCTATTGCGCTAATGGGCTACTTATCTTTGTACATTTCTCTAGTAATACATTCAGTATTGTGTGTTGTGATCCAAGCTTCTTCTTCTTCCTTGTGTTGTTCACGTGCTTCCGCAGACGTGTAACTCCAACAATTGGTATTAGAGCAGGTCACCGCTTCATCTAGGGCATCGTTGACACCTCTCCGATTACATTCTCAAATTTGCACGAATTTTGGTGAGCATACTCAGCATGTTTCCGAGATCAAAACATCTTTGCTGTGTGGTGCCAAAATCCCGATCTGAGCTCGTTTCGGCCTCCGAACGCACTATCGCAGTGCTTGTGTAGGCTATTTCGTCTTTTTGTGCCAAAGGTATATACATGTTTCAGTTCACTAGGATAAGCTCTCGAAGTCTACTATAGGTTGAGCAGAACTCATCTGGGCAGTTCTGTTCAATGTTTTGAGATACAGTCAATTTTTTGCATCGAGGTATTTTAGTCACCAGCCATGGCTAAAAGTAGTGATGTATTTCATATGCTGACTGTTGAGGATAAGTTGGATGGTACCAACTACCCGTTGTGGGCTTATATGATGCGACATGTATTGGTTGCAAAAGGACTGTGGAACATTGAGCAGGGTGTTGAAAAACGTCCTATCACACCTATAACTGTTACAACTGTAAGTACAGAAGTTGATGCAAAAGGTGTCGAAGATGATGATATTCTGCATATTCCTGTTCGTGTTGTGGTTTCTGCTGCACATACTATAGAGCAAATTTGTTGGGATGGCAGAGATGCCCAGGCACATGCATTGATAGCTTTGTCTATCAAACGTGCCATTATTCCTCACGTTCGCTCTTGTAGAACAATTAAGGATGCTTGGGATACACTAACCACATTGTACCAAGCTAGGAATGATGCTCGTGTTGCTTAGCTACGAAAACATTTGGAGATTGAGCACATGAATGAAGGTGATTCTATGGACAGTTTTCTAAGGATCAAAGACTTGAAGGAACAGTTGATTTCTGTTGATGAGGTTATACCAGATAGCTCACTTCTGCAGACCATTTTGAATTGTCTTCCTAATTCATATCAGAGTTTTGCTTCTAGTCTTCGGTTGATGATGAAAGGCAATCCAAATGCCGTGTCATTTGAGGAGTTAGTCTCTGTTCTGTTGCTAGAGGATCAGTCCAGGCAGAATAGGTCCATTATGTGTGTTGCAGATCAAGCTTTCCTGGCTAGTCAGAAGGGCAAAGGAAAATGGAGCTCTTCAACTAGTAAGCAGAAATCTGCTAATTCTGCACAATCAAAGAATTTTGCTAGTTTGCTATGCCTACAAAAATCTGAAATGGTGTCCTCTTTTCCCAAACTTGAGGCACCTAGAAAACATGTTTGTGAAGGCTGTATTTTGGGCAAAATGCAGTGTTCTTCCTTTCCGAAAGATGGTTCAGTTCGGGCTACTCAGAAATTGCAGCTTGTACATAATGATGTCTGTGGTCCTATGCACACACCCTCTTTTGGAAATTATCTTTGCTTCTTGACTTTCATTGATGATTTTTCTAGGCATGCATGGGTATATCCATTGAAAGCAAAGTTTGAAGTGTTCATGTGCTTCAAATAGTTTTTGGTTTTGGCTAAAAATCTGTCAGCATGTAAAATGGGCACCCTCAGTTCTGATGGAGGCGGGGAATATATGTCTTCTAATTTTAATGCATTTCTAATTGAACATGGAATAAAACACCAGTGTACAATGCCATATACACTTCAACAGAATGGAGTTGCTGAACGGAAGAACATGTCACTGATGGAGATGGCGAGGTGTATGGTCAAGAGTCAGGCTTTACCACATATTTTCTCGCTTGAGGCTGTCATGTGTCTAGCATTTGTACTTAATAGTTGTCCCACTAAAGCGTTGCAATCTATCACTCCATATGAGGCTTGGCATAATCACAAGCCATCTGTTGCTCATCTGCATGTTTTTGTTGTTTGGCATATGCATTAGTGTCTGAACATCATCACAAAAAAATTGGATAATAAAGCAGTAAAATGTATTTTTGTTGGGTACAGTTCTGAAACTAAAGGCTATCATCTGTATCATCCACATACTAAACACATTCTAGTTAGCCGTGATGAAGTTTTTGTGGAAGATGATATTCAACCATTGCTTTCATGTACTAAGGAGACATCTGTTAACTCCAAAGACATGTATGATACTTTGCTCCCTCTTTTTTACAAGTGGACAGTCTAGTGCTGATCCTAATGAGGCAACTTCTCAGCCTTTGCAGGTTTCATGTGATGATGCAGATCATTCCATTTCTGATGCAGATTTAAGTGATGCACTTGTTGATGAGAGAGCTAATATTGAGCAGGCAAAAACTGTGCCAAAATGGCTGATGCAGACTTTGCATGATAGCAAATTAGATGCACCTCTGTCATATCATACTCGTTCGGGCTCTCATAGTGCCTCTTTTGCATCAGATTGCTATGGTATGGTTGCATCTAGTCTCTGTGATGAGAATGAGTCTGTTTTGTTTGATGAAGCACAAAATTCAAAAAATTGGATGGCTGTTATGGAATCTTAATATGATGCTATAATGAAGAATGGTACTTGGTCTTCACGTGACTTGCCTCCTGGCAAGAAGGCCATTGGGACTAAGTGGGTATACAAGCTGAAGTGTAAGCCTGATGGTACAGTTGACAGGTATAAGGCTAGGCTTGTTGCAAGGGTTATGCGCAAGAAAGATGCATTGATTTTGATGAGACCTTTGCACCTACTTACCGAATGACTATTGTTCACAGCATCTGTGCACTTGCAGCTCATCATGGTTGGAATGTACATTAGTTGTACTTTCATCCCCATGGCTTGTGCAGAAAGGGCATGAAAACCAAGTGTGCAGGTTAAAGAAGGCATTATATGGCTTAAAGCAAGCACCACGTGCTTGGTATGAAAAGATACATGCCTATCTGATTGCACATGGTTTTGAGAATAGTCCAACTGAAACCACCTTATACGTTAAGCGTGCTAATGATGTGCTTCTGATCATTGTTGTCTATGTTGATGACATGCTGTTCACTGGTCCTATTGAAAAGCATATTGTTGATTTTAAGGCTGATTTGCATGCCTCATTTGAGATGTTTGTTTTGGGGCATTTGCATCACTATTTGGGCATTCAGTTTATGCAAGTTCATGGTGGAATGGATTTATGTCAAACAAAATATATTGACACATTAGTGCAGCGTTTTGGCCTTGAAGACTGTAACCCTATTGCCACTCTTATGGAGACAGGTTTACGATTGAGTCTTCATGATGTTGGAGATGCATTTGATGTTGTCCTCTATCAGCAGACTATTGGATGCTTGATTTACTTATGCACTACTCGGCCAGATATTCAGTTTGTTGTCTCACAGATGAGCAGGTTTATGCATTGCCCAGGAGTCAATCATTGGCAGGTGATTAAGCACATCTTTCGCTACTTGAGTGGTACCCAGCTACTTGGTCTGTTTTATCCCAAGGAGGGATCACTATAGCCAGATTTGCATGCTTTTTTTTACTCTAATTGGGTCGGTTGTTATGACACATGTCCACTAGTGGTTTTTGCTTCATCCTTGGTAGCTCATGTATATCTTGGTTGAGCAAGAAGCAGCCTACTATGGCCACTTCCAGTTGTGAAGCTTAGTATAGGGCAACGTTCACAACGACTATTGAGTGTGTGTGGCTTAGATGCCTTATGGCTCATTTGGGTGTTGGTCAGTCTTTTGCAACCACCATCTTCACTGACAGTGAGAGCGCATTGGTAGTTGCGAGGAACCCTATGTTCCATGCTCGTACTAAGCACATTGAGGTGCATTATCATTATGTCAGGGAGAGGTTCTCTGCTGGGGAGATCAACTTGGCATATGTGCCCACACAGGAGAACATTTCAGACCTTTTCACGAGGGCTCTGCCTAGGGAGAAGTTTGAAGCTTTCCAAAAAGCTTTGGGCTTACTTCCTTTTGTGGATTGATTCCACATAGCTTGGCACTTCCTTATACATGAGTGCTAGCTCCTTGTTCACCGCATCACTCCTAGGGGAGATTTGTTGATATATTTAGGTAGTGATGTGTGTGAACACACTAGAATTGCCGGGGTACTTTTTTCCCTCTTTAGGAGGTTTTTCCCCTGGCTTGTATATACACCTATTGCCATAATGGGCTAGTTATCTTTGTACATTTCTCTAGTAATACATTCAGTATTGTGTGTTGTGCTCCAAGCTTCTTTTTCTTCCTTGTGTTGTTCACGTGCTTCTACAAACATCTAACTCCAACATGTACTGACACTCATATTGATGCTTATATGAACGCTTATATCCGCGTTTTGGTTCCGATGCCTACACCAACCCTTACACCTACATCAGGGAAAAATTGCACCTGCGGTAGAAGCCTTGATATATGGCTAATATGTTGTAGTGAAGATGATTAGAAGTTCAAAACAGCTTCGCTATGTTTTGCCAAAATCACGATCTGAACTCGTTTTGGCCTCTAAACACACTATCAAAGCGTTTGTGAAGGAAATTTTGTCTTTTTGTGCCAAAGATATATAGAAGTTTCCATTCGCCAATATAAGCATCTCAAAGTCTACTATAGGTTTGGAAAAACTTGATAGGGTAGTTTTGTTCAACTTTTTGAGATATAATCATTTTTCAGTATCACTGTATTTTGGTCACTGGCCATGACTGAAAGGAGTGATGTATTCCATATGTTGCTTGTTGAGGATAAATTGGAAGGTACCAATTACCCATTATGGGCTTATATGATGCGTCATGTATTGGTTACAAAAGGACTGTGGAATATTGTGTAGGTTGTTGAAAAACATCCTATTACACCTACAAACAGAGTTGCTGAAGGTGATGTAGAAGGCATTGAAGATGATGATATTCTTCATGTTCCTATTCGTGCTATGGTTCGTGCTACACCTACTGCATAACAATTTTGTTCAGATGGTAGAGATGCTTAGGCACATGCATTGATAGCCTTGTTTGTCAAACGTGCCATTATTTGTCACATTCACTCTTGTAAAATAGTTAAGGATGCTTGGGATACACTTACCACTTTATACCAGGCAAGGAATGAGGCTCTTGTTGCTTACCTCCAAAAATAGTTGCAGAGTGAGCACATGAATGAAGGAGATTCCATGGATAGTTTTTTGACAAAGATCAAATATTTGAAGGAAATTTTTATTTTTGCTAATGAAGTCTTGCTTGACAGTTTACTTGTGCAGATTGTTCTAAATGGTCTTCTTGATTCATATCACAGTTTTGCTTCTACTCTTCATTTGATGATGAAAGGCAATCCAAATGCCTTAAAATTTGAGGTATTAGTTTCTATTTTGTTGCAGGAAGATCAATCTAGGTAGAAGAAATCCATTATGTGTGTTGCAGATCAAGCTTTCTTGGCTAGTCAAAAGTTCAAAGGTAAATGGAGCTCTTCTACTAGTAAGCAAAAATCTACTAATTTTGCACAATCAAAGAAGGATGACAAAGACGAGAAGAAAACAGAAAAGTAGAAACTGTTTTGCAAATATTGTAAAGGAAATGATTATGTCATAAAGAGATGTCCCCTGCTACTAAAGAGGCAAGGAAGAAAGAGGTTGGAATGGTTGTTGCAGAGGACTCTACACCCAAAATAGAGTTTGCTAATCTTGTGCTGAATAAAGAATGGGCATTTACCACTATTTGCAGTTATGACCCATCGTCTCATGAACAATATATGTCTGCAGTAGACTCAAATGTTTGGTACTTTGATAGTGGGGCAACCAACATATTACCTTGCAACATAGTTTCTTCACTTCACTCGAGGCTGCCCCTATAGGGAATACTATCACATTTGCCAACAACTCCTCTTATCCTATCATGGGAGTTGGTAAGATCATTCTGACTACTGCTGATGGTACTTGTTTTACATTGTCGGATGCTTTATTTGTGCAAGGGATCAATAAGAATCTATTATCAGTTTCAGCTTTAGCCAAGATTGGATTGGTTGTGAAATTTATTGATGAAAGATGTACAGTTCATGATTTGTCAAATGGCAATGTCATTATTGCTTCTGGCATTTTATGTTGTGTATAAGGTCATAGACTATGAAACATTTGTGAATGATTTAGCATGTGTAGTACATGATTCTCAGGATATGTCAAATGAAAATCTTTGGCATGCATGCTTTGATCATCTAAATGTTTCTAGTTGTCCACGCCTGCAAAAATCTGAAATGGTCTCCTCTTTGCCCAAGCTTGACACACCTAGAAAACATATTTATGAAGGCTATATATTTGGGAAAAATGAAGCATTCCTCATTCCCAAAAGATGGTTCAATTCGAGCTACTCAGAAATTGCATCTTGTTCATAGTGATCTTTATGGTCCTATGCAGCCTCTTTTGGAAACTATCTTTACTTCGTGACTTTCAACGATGATTTATCCAGGCATGCATGGGTATATCCATTGAAACTATCTTTACTTCGTGACTTTCCATGATGATTTTTCTAGGCATGCATGGGTATATCCATTGAAAGCAAAGTTGGAAGTGTTTATGTGCTTCAAACAATTTTTGGTTTTGCCTGAAAATTTGTGAGCATGTAAAATGGGCACCCTCCATTCTTATCGAGGTGGGGAGTATATGTCTGTTGATTTTAATGCATTTTTGGTTGAATGTGGGATAAAACATCAGTGTATAGTGCCATATACACCTCAACATAATCGAGTTCCTGAACGGAAGAACAGATCACTCATGGAGATGGCGAGTTGTATGGTAAAGAGTGAGGCTTTACCACATAGTTTCTGGCTTGAGGCTTTTATGTGTGCAACATATGTACTTAACAGATGTCCCACTAAATCATTGCCGTTTATCACTCCATATGAGGCTTGGCATGGCTGCAAGCCATTTGTTGCTCACCTGTGTGTTTTTGGTTGTTTGGCATATGCATTAGTGCTTGAACAACAACGCAAGAAATTGGATGATAAAGCAATGAAATTTATCTTTGTTGGGTACAGTTCTAAAAACAAAGGCTATGGTTTGTATCGTCCATATACTAAATGCATTTTGGTTAGCCGTGATGTTTTTTTTGTGGAAGGTGATATTCAGCCATTACTTTCATGTAATAAGGAGACATCAGTTAGCTCCAAAGACATGTATGACACTTTGTTGCCTCTTTTTACAGGTGGACAGTCTAGTGCTGGTCCTAATGAGGCAACTTCTCAGCCTTTACAGGTTTCATGTGATGATGCAAATCATTCCATTTCTAATGCCCAAAGTCTCTGTGATGAGAATGTGCATGTTTCATTTGATGAAGCACAAAATTCAAAAAATTGGATGGCTACTATGCAATTTGAATATGATGCTATAATGAAGAATGGTACCTAGTTTTTATGTGATTTGCCTTCTCGTAAGAAGACCATTGGCACTACGTGGGTATACAAGCTAAAGTGTAAGCCTGATGGAACAGTTGACAGGTATAAGGCTGGGCTTGTTGCAAAGGGTTATGCTCAAGGAAGAGACACTAATTTTGATGAGACTTTTTCTCCTACATGCCGAATGACTATTGTTCGTAACATCTGTGCACTTGGAGCTCATCATGGTTGGAATGTACATCAATTGGAAATTATAACTACATTTCTGAATGGTGATTTGCATGAAGAAGTGTATGTTTTTCAACCTCATAGCTTTGTGTAGAAAGGGCATGAAAACCAAGTGTGCATGTTGAAAAAGGCATTATATGGTTTGAAGCAAGCACCACATTCGTGGTATAAAAAGATACATGCCTACCTGATTCTACATGGTTTTGAGAATAGTCCAATTGAGAGCACCTTATATGTTAAGCATGCTAATGATGTGCTTTTGAACATTGTTGTGTATGTTGATGACATGTTGCTCACTGGTCCTCATGAGAAGCATATTCCTGATTTTAAGGCTAATTTGCATGCCTCATTTGAGATCTCAGATTTGGGGCATTTGCATCATTATTTGGGCATTTAGTTCTTGCAAGTTATTGGTGGAATAACTTTGTGTGAAACAAAATATATTGAAACATTATTGGAGTGTTTTGGCCTTGAAGAATGCAAGCCTACTTCCACTCTTATGGAGACAGGGTTACGATTGAATCTTCATGATATTGTTGGAGTTAGACGTCTGCGAAAGCACGCGAATAGCACAAGGAAGAAGAAGAAGCTTGGAGCACAACACACAAGATAGAATGTATTACTAGAGAATGTACAAAGATAAGTAGCCCATTAGGGCAATAGGCGTATATACAAGCTGGGGGAAAAAAACCTCCTAAAGAGGGAAAAAAGTGCCCCGGCAGTCCTAGAGTGTTCACACACATCACTACCTAAATATATCAACAAATCCCCCCTGGGAGTGATGCGGTGAACAAGGAGCTGGCACTCATGTATAAGGAAGTGCCAAGCTATGTGGAAATGACTCCACAAAAGGAAGTAAGCCCAAAGCTTTGCGGAAAGCTTCAAACTTCTCCCTAGGTAGAGCCTTCGTGAAAAGGTCTGCAATGTTCTCCTGCGTGGGCACATATGCCAAGCTGATCTCCCCAGCAGAGAACCTCTCCCTGACATAGTGATAATGCACCTCAATGTGCTTAGTGCGAGCATGGAACACAGGGTTCCTCGCAACTGCCAATGCGCTCTGACTGTCAGTGAAGATGGTGGTGGCAGAAGACTGGCCAACACCCAAATCAGCCATAAGGCGTCTGAGCCACACACACTCAACAGTCGCTGTGAAAGCTGCCCTATACTCAGCCTCACAACTGGAAGTGGCCACAGTAGGCTGCTTCTTGCTCAACCAAGATATACATGAGCTACCAAGCATGAAGCAAAAACCACTGGTGGACACACGAGTGTCATAGCAACTAGCCCAATCTGAGTCAGAAAAAGCATGCAAATCTGGCGGTAGTGATCCCCCCTTGGGATAAAACAACCCAAGTAGCCGAGTACCACTCAAGTAGCGAAAGATGCGCTTAACCGCTTTCCAATGCGTGACTCCTGGGCAATGCATGAACCTGCTCATCTGTGAGACAGCAAACTGAATATCTGGCCGAGTAATGCATAAGTAAATCAAGCATCCAACAGCCTGCTGATAGAGAACAGCATCAAATGCATCTCCAGCATCATGAAGACTCAATCGTAAACCTGTCTCCATAGGAGTGGCAATAGGCTTACAGTCTTCAAGGCCAAAACGCTGCAATAATGTGTCAATATATTTCGTTTGACACAAAGCCATTCCACCATCAACGTGCATAAACTGAATGCCCAAATAGTGATGCAAATGCCCCAAATCAGACATCTCTAATGAGGCATGCAAATCAGCCTTAAAATCAGCAATATGTGTTTCAATAGGACCAGTGAGCAGCATGTCATCAACATAGACAACAATGATCAGAAGCACATCATTAGCACGCTTAACATATAAGGTGCTTTCAGTTGGACTGTTCTCAAAACCATGTGCAATCAGATAGGCATGTATCTTCTCATACCAAGCACGTGGTGCTTGCTTTAAACCATATAACGCCTTCTTTAACCTGCACACCTGGTTTTCATGCCCTTTGTGCACAAAGCCACGGACTGAAAAACATACACTTCTTCATGCAAGTCACCATTCAGAAATGCTGTTTTAATGTCCAACTGATGTACATTCCAACCATGATGGGCTGCAAAGTGCACAAATGCTCCGAACAGTAGTCATACGGCATGTAGGTGCAAAGGTCTCATCAAAATCAATGCCTCTTTCCTGCGCATAACCCTTTGCAACAAGCCTAGCCTTATACCTGTCAACTGTACCATCAGGTTTACGCTTCAGCTTGTATACCCACTTAGTGCCAATGGCCTTCTTGCCAGGAGGCAAGTCACATAAAGACCATGTACCATTCTTCATTATAGCATCATATTCAGATTGCATAGCAGCCATCCAATTTTCTGAATTTTGTGCTTCATCAAAAGAAACAGGCTCATTCTCATCATAGAGACTAGATGCAGCCATAGCATAGCAATCTGATGCAAAGGAGGCACTATGAGAGCCTGAACGAGTACGATATGACAAAGGTGCATCTAATTTGCTGTCACGCAAAGTCTGCACCAGCCATTTTGGCATAGTTTTTGCCTGCTCAATATCAGCTCTCTCATCAACAAGTGCATCATGTAAATCTGCATCAGAAATGGAATGATCTGCATCATCATATGAAACCTGCAAAGGCTGAGAAGTTGCCTCATTAGGACCAGCACTAGCCTGTCCACTTGTAAAAAGAGGCATCAAAGTATCATACATGTCTTTGGAGCTAACAGATGTCTCCTTAGTACATGAAAGCAATGTCTGAATAGCATCTTCCACAAAGACAACATCACGGCTAACCAGAATGCGTTTAGTCTGTGGATGATACAGACGATAGCCTTTACTTTCAAAACTGTACCCAACAAAAATACATTTTACTGCCTTATCATCCAATTTTCTGCGATGTTGTTCAGGCACTAATGCATATGCCAAACAACCAAAAACACGCAGATGAGCAACAGATGGCTTGCGGTCATGCCAAGCCTCATATGGAGTGATAGACTGCAATGCTTTAGTGGGACACCTGTTCAGTACATATACTGCACACATGACAGCCTCAAGCCAGAAACTATGTGGTAAAGCCTGACTTTTGACCATGCACCTCGCCATCTCCATGAGTGACCTGTTCTTTCGTTCAGCAACTCCATTCTGTTGAGGTGTATACGGCACTGTACACTGGTGTTTTATCCCACGTTCAGCCAGAAATGCATTAAAATCTGAAGACATATATTCCCCCCCTCGATCAGAACGGAGGGTGCCCATTTTACATGCTGACAGATTTTCAGCCAAAACCAAAAACTATTTGAAGCACATGAACACTTCGGACTTTGCTTTGAGTGGATATACCCATGCATGCCTGGAAAAATCATCAATGAAAGTCACGAAGTAAAGGTAATTTCCAAAAGAGGGTGTCTGCATAGGACCACAGACATCACTATGTACAAGCTGTAATTTCTGCGTAGCCCGAACTGAACCATGTTTTGGAAAGGAAGAACGCTGCATTTTGCCCAAAATACAGCCTTCACAAACATGTTTTCCAGGTGCCTCAAGTTTGGGCAAAGAGGACACCATTTCAGATTTCTGCAAGCGTAACAAACTAGCAAAATTCAGATGACCAAAGCGTGCATGCCAAAGCTTTGCATCTGACATAGCCTGAGAATCATGAACTGCACATGCCGAATCATTCACAGATCTTTCATAGTCTATGAGCTTATACAGCCCACGACATAAAATGCCAGAAGCAATAATCACATCGCCATTTGAGAGATCATGGACTGTACACTTGTCATCAACAAATTTCACAACCAAGCCAATCTTGGCTAATGCAGAAACTGATAACAGATTCTTTTTGATCCCTGGCACAAATAAAGCATCTGACAGAGTGAAAGAACTACCATCAGCAGTAGTCAGAATGATCTTACCAACTCCCATAACAGGATAAGAGGAGTTATTGGCGCATGTGACAGTATTCCTTGTAGGAGCAGGCTCAAGTGAAGAGAAGAAACTACGCTGCGAGGTAATATGTTTGGTCGCCCCACTGTCAAAGTACCAAACATCTGAGTCTACTGCAGACATGCACTGATCATGAGAAGATGGGTCAAAACTGCAGACAGTAGTAAACGCCCATTCTTCTTCCTGCACAAGATTTGCAGACTCTGTTTTTGGTGTAGAGGCCTCTGCAACAACCATTCCAGCCTCTTTCTTCTTTGCCTCTTTAGCAGCCAGTTTTGGACAGTTCTTTATAATATGATCATTTCCTTTACAGTACTTGCAGAACAATTTCTGCTTTTCTGATTTCTTTTCATCTTTATCCTGGTTCTTCGATTGTGCAGCATTTGCAGATTTCTGCTTACTAGTAGAAGAGCTCCATTTTCCTTTGCCCTTCTGACTAGCCAGGAAAGCTTGATCTGCAACACGCATAATGGACCTGTTCTGCCTGGACTGATCTTCCTGCAACAGAACAGAGACTAATTCCTCAAATGACAAGGCATTCGGATTGCCTTTCATCATCAACCGAAGAGTAGAGGCAAAACTCTGATATGAATCAGGAAGACCATTCAGAACGGTCTGCACAAGTGAGCTATCTGGTATAACCTCATCAGCAGAAATCAATTGTTCCTTCAGGTCTTTGATCTTTGTAAGAAAACTGTCCATAGAATCACCTTCATTCATGTGCTCACTCTCCAACTGTTTTCGGAGGTAAGCAACACGAGCCTCATTCCTAGCCTGGTACAAAGTGGTAAGTGTATCCCAAGCATCCTTTGCTGTTCTGCAAGAGCGAATGTGAGGAATAATGGCACGTTTGACAGACAAAGCTATCAATGCATGTGCCTGGGCATCTCTGCCATCCCAACGAATCTGCTCTGCAGTAGGTGCAACAGAAACAGCAGCACGAACAGGAATCTGCAGAATATCATCTTCGACACCATCTTCATCAGCTCCAACACCTGTATTTGCAGTACCTGTCGTTACAGGTGTAACAGGACGTCTTTCAACACCCTGCACAATGTTCCACAATCCTTTTGCAACCAGTACATGTCGCATCATATAAGCCCATAATGGGTAGTTGGTACCATCCAACTTATCCTCAACAGCCAACATACGGAATACATCACTGCTTTCAGCCATGGCCGGTGACTAAAATACCTTGATGCAGAAAATTGACTGTATCTAAAAAAGTTGAACGGAACTGCCCAAACGAGTTCTACTAGACCTGTAGCAGACTTCGAGACGCTTAAACTGGCGAAGAGAAACTGGTATATACCTTTGGCACAAAAGGACGAAATAGCCTGCACAAGCGTTGCGATAGTGCGTTCGGAGGCCGAAACGAGCTCAGATCGCGATTTTGGCACCACAAAGCAAAGCAGTTTTGATCTCGGAAACACCCTGAGTATGCTCACCAAATTTCGTGCGAATCTGAGACTGCAAACGGAGGAGTGTCGACGGCGCCCTAGAAGAAGCGACGACCTGCTCTGATACCAATTGTTGGAGTTAGACGTCTGCGAAAGCACGCGAACAACACAAGGAAGAAGAAGAAGCTTGGAGCACAACACACAAGACAGAATGTATTACTAGAGAATGTACAAAGATAAGTAGCCCATTAGGGCAATAGGCGTATATACAAAACGGGGGAAAAAAACCTCCTAAAGAGGGAAAAAAGTGCCCCGGCAGTCCTAGAGTGTTCACACACATCACTACCCAAATATATCAACAGATATTGGAGATGCATTTGATGATATTCTCTATCAACAGGCTATTGGATGCTTGATTTACTTATGCATTACTCAGTCAGATATTCAGTTTGTTGTCTCACAATTGAGGAGGTTTATGCATTGCACAGGTGTCAAACATTGTCAGGTAGTTAAGCATATCTTTCGCTACTTAAGTGGTACCCCGCTACTTGGATTGTTTTATCCCAAGGGGGAATCATTACTGGAAGATTTACATGCTTTTTCTAACTCTAACTAGGCTGGTTTCTATGACACTTGTGTGTCCACTAGTGGCTTTTGCTTCATGGGTAGTAGCTCATGTATATCTTCGTTGAGCAAGAAGCCGCATACTGTGGCCACTTGTAATTGTGAGGTTGAGTATAGGGCAACTTTCAAAGTGACTATTGAGTATCTGTGGCTTAAATGCCTTATGGTTGATTTGGGTGTTGTTCAGTCTTCTGCCACCACCATCTGCACTAATAGCAAGAGCGCATTGGCAATTGTGAGGAACCCTGTGTTCCATGCTCACACTAAGCACATTGAGGTGCACTATCATTATGCTAGGGAGAGGTTCTCTACTGGAGAGATCAGTTTGGCATATGTGCCCATACAGGAGAACATTGCAGACCTTTTGCTTAGGGAGAAGTTTGAAGCTTTCTACAAAGCTTTGGACCTACTTCCTTTTGTGGATTGATTCCACATAATTTAGCACTTCATTATACATGAGTTCTAGCTCCTTGTTCACTGTATCACTCCCAGGGGGGGATTTGTTGATATATTTAGGTAGTGATGTGTGTTAACACACTAGGACTATCGGGGCACTTTTTGCCTCTTTAACATGTTTTTTTCTTAGGCTTGTATATATGCATATAACCCTAATGGGTCACTTATATTTGTACATTCTAGTGGTAATACATTCAGTATTGTGTGTGTTGTTCACATGCTTTCGTAGACCTCAAACTCCAACATGACCACGCTATGAATGTTTCTTGGATTCGTTGCAATGGAGGACTTAGAGCTAGTCCAAATGGATGTGAAAACTATTTTCTTGCATGGAAATCTTACAGATGAGATTTAAATGGAACAACGAGAGGGTTATGTAGTTCTTGGCAAGAAAATTCTAGTTTCTATGCTGGAGAAGAGCCTATATGGACTTAAATAACCCCCTAGAAAATGGTACCAAAAGTTTGATGCTTTTATGAAGTCTCAAGGCTATTGTCAAAGCAATGAGTATCATTGTCTCTACACAAAGGGATGTTTAGATGGCAGCTTAATATGCTTGATACTTTATGTTGATGATATGTTGATTGCTCGGAAGTCCTCTTATGACTTGTCAATTCTCAAAAAGGAGTTGAGTGAGACATTTGATATGAAGGATTTGGGGGATGCCAAACATATTCTTGGCATGCACATTACTCGTGATAGGAGTAAAAGATGCATATACTTGTCTCAAAGTGAATTCATATCCAAAATAATTCATAGGTTTAATATGCAAGGTGGAAAGGAATTGAGTAGTCCTTTACCCACATATGTGAAATTGAGCAAGGATGATTGCCCCAAATCAGATGAGGAAAAGGAATTCATGACCAAAATTCCATATCAGTGTGTTGTTTGTAGTCTCATGTATGCTATGGTAGCTATGAGACCAGATATTTCATTTGCAGTGGGAGTTGTGAGCAGATATATGTCTAATCTTGGCAAGAAGCATTGGGAAGCAATCAAGATGATTTTGAGATATTTGAGTGGCACTGAGGACAAGTTTTTGTGCTTAGGTAGAGGGAAAGCATCCATTATTTGTTACACAGATTCTGAATATGTTGGTTGGGTAGACAATCGTAAGTCTAAATCAAGGTAGATTTTTTTTTTTGCTAGAGCTTCTATCTCTTGGAGATATCGTCTTCAAGAATGTATAGTTGTTTCCACCACAAAAGCAGAGTATGTTGCAACAAGTGAGGCATGTAAGGAAGCATTGTGGATATCTCCTCTTGCTCACGATATGGTTTCACCTCATCATGTACCTCGTTTGCTCAATAATAGTCAAAGTGCCATTGCATTGGCTAAGGATTCGGTCTATCATGCAAAGACCAAGCACATTGAAGTGTGGTATCACTTCATTAGAGATTGCTTAGCCACTAAGTACATTATTCTTGAGAAGGTTCATACTTGATATAATGTTGCAGATGCTTTGACTAAAGTTCTACCACAAGATAGCTTTGCACACTATTTTCACTTGATGGGGGTTACTTGATTCATAATCTTACACAGTTGTATACTGTGTAAGATGCCTATCAGCTGGGATGTATAGTTTGTATACTTACACTCAGGCATTCTTTATCATTCCTTATTTTTCTCCCATAGTCACTTTGGCTTTATTGGCCTTTAGTGGGAGAATGTTACTATTAGTATCCATGTGAAAGGCCAAATGACCATTGGACACTTTTGTATATGTTATTTAATAAAACATATAGTGGTCTGGCCAGCCATAGGCTGTAAGTTCGACCACATTTGTATGATCTAAGAAATCTGTGTTTGTGGTTTATGTACTGTGTGCTTTTCTGTGTATTGTACACCCTCTATGCAGAGTACCGTGTGTGGCATCGAGGGTATCATCATGGAGCTCTCGAGAAAGAGATTCTAGTGTCATACATTGCTATCAAACTACTTCAGAGTAGTCAGATGATATGATGGAATGATCCAATGCCCCAACCGGGTAGAATACTAAAAGAATGGAATAGTGAAGGCCTTTGTACTTCAAGGGTATCATCATGGAGCTCTCGAGAAAGAGATTCTAGTGTCAGAGGGTTTTGTACTTCGAGGGTATCATCGTGGAGCTCTCGAGAAAGAGATTCTAGTATCATACATTGCTATCAAACTACTTCAGAGTAGTCAGATGATATGATGGAATGATCCGATGCCCCAACTGGGTAGAATACTAAAAGAATGGAATAGTGTAGGCCTTTGGAGGGGAGGAAGGATCGTGCCAGTTCCACTCCCCCGAGTACCAATGAAGCTGACATAATGAGCAAGCCTCCCAAGCCTAGAGGAAACAATATGAGTGGGTCTAAATATCCCCCCAGATCAGGATCGATGTGCCAATCATTGCCATGAGTTCCTACCACCTCGATCCATTGAAAGGTGCACTCTGTGATGAACACATATTTATGTGAAGAACTGATCAATCAACCCCCCTCACCAATCTTAAAAGAAGGGTCCCATCTGGGGTAATGCCCCTTGCAACAATCAAGATTTGAGTTTGAGTGAAGACACCCAACCAGGTCGCCTAGTGAGACATATCAGGCTACGTACCCCAATCCTTCGAGATGAGAGCTAGAGCATCCATGATCATCTGAGACACACTGTTCATCCTCATGCATCTATCCTATAACCGCTCCTCAAGGAGACTCTTAAAACAGATCCAATCTGCCACACTCCACCCTAGGGAATGAAGGTGGAAGATGAGGCTGCTCATGGATCAAAGCCATGGGTCAATGAACATATGTAGGCTTGACCAGCCTAAACCGTAATAAGCAAAAGGTCATTCATCCTAGTGATGGCCTCTAGAGATCCAAGATCAACTTGATAGAAACTATGGCCCAAGTTCTGAACATCAAAAACCTTGCCAACCTCTATAAGCAAGCTACTCTGAAGAAGGTACTGAAGCTCGCCACCTCTAAGGCATAGTCCAATGACTTTGCAAATGATCAAAGATGCTTGTAGGCATTCAACTTCTGAAACCAAACATGCTCTACCCTCATCAATAAAGGAGAGTCGAATGGGGGACAGAGAAGAGGTGGGTGAGGGGGCTTTAGGTGAGTGCCTATGAGGGGCGGTCTATGTGTCCATTTGTGTCTGTTATGAGCATAAAGAAGGGAGGTCTAGGAGAGAAGAGGTAGAGGGTGATGAAACCGAAAAGAGTCTCCTCTACCATAGAGCAAAGCCCCAACAAAAAGAATAATCTCGAATCCTATCGATCAGAGAAGATCCCAAAAAAGTAGGATCAAGGAGCACCTATCAAGAGAGGCTATTAGCAAAGGAGGAAGGGTCCGAGGGGGGAGGCTAAGGCTCAAAACGAGGGGGGGAGAGGGGAAAGAATAGGATAGGCAAGGGTTTAGGAAAGGGTGGGGGAATGGGAAGAGAGGGGGGGGGCTCTAACAGTAGTAGGGACAGTGAGGGAGGGAGGTAGGGAGGGGGGGGCCTGGGATGGGGGAAGGGATCATACAGGAGAAGGGAGGAAGGAACAAGGGGGTTGCCAGGGCAACAAGAAGGGGGGGGGGGGGGGGGGGGGGGGAGGGGGCACTAGGCCCAGATAGGGAGGAGGGGGCAGACACAGATGGGGAGGGGGGAGAGCTCATGATAGCGAGCTTGACTTGGCTCCTTAGCAAAGAAAATAGTGATTTTGGCTCCATATAAATAGTATCTCCACTTCTTAGGAGCATGAACAATAGCTTACAACTTCTTCTCATATACTAAATAGTTTCTTTGTGCAAGATTTAACTTCCTTCTTTCAAAAATAAGTAGACATCCATCTAAATGTAAAAGAGGATTGGTAACTATTGCTAAGTTTAATTGCTCCAAAGTTTCACATTGTTCTTTGCCCCAATGAAAGTTCTTTTCTTTTTGTTTAAGTCGTTAAGTCATAGGGACAACTATACGAGCATAGTTTCTTGTGAAGCTACAATAGAATCAATGTAAACCTTGAGAGATATGTAGCTCTTCCAAGTTCTATGGATATGAGGACTCAAGAATGAACCTTTTTTTTAACTCCATTTGTATGCCATCTTTGAGATAATATGTCCAAATAGGCGATCTTATTCTTAACGATTTCACATTTGGACTCCTTTCCATAAACTAAATTTTCACGTAGCACTTGGGAATATTTTTCTCAAATGTTCGACGTGATCGTCTTGTGTGGAGTTATACAATAAGATATCATCTAGAAAATCTTCTAAAAAATATCCAAGAAAGGTCCGAAAATCCTTATTCATGAGTTTCATGAAGTTGAAGGGCATTGGTGAGTCCAAACGGCATCACCATAAACTCTTAGTGTCCATATTATGTGCAAAAAGTGATTTTCGGAACATATTATGCCTTTATTATAACCCCATGATATCCTTGCCCAAGGTGAAGTTTAGTGAAATTCTTACTTTTATGGAGCAATTTAAACTTGTAATGTGATATTTTTTCATTTGAGTTACATGGCAGCCTACCACTTGCTAGAGGAGATGTAGATCATGCTACTTGTAAAGCATCTTATAGAATCAAAGCCTACTTGTAAACCATCTTATGGGATGATTCAGAGTCAACATGAGGAAGTTGAAATTAAACAAAAATTGGAAAGGGTATCTATACATCTTAGTAATTCTCCTTGTGTATTTCCAATTTTATTGGTTACTAAAAAAGATGGTTCAAAGAGGATGTGTATTGATTATAGAGAACTTAATAAGATAGGCATCAAAAATAAATTTCCTATGCCGAGAATGGATGAGTTGTTTAGACATCAAAGAGTAATACGAAAGAGAAGTATTTGAGTTATAGGATTTGGTTAGAGCATCTAATGAAGATAATCTTTGGAATGAGTAATATTGAGATACATCTCTTTAATTGATTCTTCCTTTAATATATGAGCAAGTTTTATTAAGAGCAGGATTAGAGGTTGGCTGGCCACATTATGTTCTATTTGAATTTTATAATCACTTCAAACATATTTCATGACAATTATGCTTCAATATGTCTCCTAAACCTCATAGTCATTCATGCTTCATATTCATAACCTGAAAGTTTGAGATTGTCATGATACCATTGCAACTCAATCTCAAGACTAGACAACACAATATCCCATATCTGTTTGTCTTTTCCTTGCATCATGGCGACGATATATTGGTGAGCATTTGTACTTTGGGGAGGCTTCAACTTTTTAAGCAATGTGTAACTAATAAATTTATTGATAGCAAAGTCATCAATCATGATTCTCATAGGTTTCTTATGCACCAATCCATGTAATTCTACCGAATCATGTTTTTTAAAAGTCTCTAAACCCATTAATTGTGTAACATTACAAGAGTGTGAGGTATCCTCATGTACTTAGACTTATATATATATATATATATATATATATATATATATATATATATATATATATATATATATATATATATATATATATATATATATATATATATATATATATATATATTGGTGCAAATACTCAAGGGAGCTCCTCAAAGTATATATAAAACTGTCATTTATCAGCATGAATGATGCACATGAACCCCTCTATATATATGTGTGCAAATCATGTATAAACCTTCTTCTTTCATGCACATAAAATCCATGCATGCTTTTCCTTTTATTCCTTCATGTTCTAATGCATATATTCTTGTGCAAAGCAAATAGCTTGATCAATTAAACGAACGAAAGTTGGGTACTTCCGTGGCACTATTTTGATGATGATAGTCTGGTTGAAATGCGAGCTCTTGAGGCTTGGAGTCATATTCTTTCCTTCATGAAATCCATACAAATCCATCATGTCCTTCTCCTCCTCAAGAACCTTGTTGACCATCATATCATCCTTCATGAGAAAAGAACTTCCTTGCGCTTCTTCATTGTACCTTCTTCTTATTATATGGCTACAAGAGAGTTATGCTTTCTATCCCATATCCAAAATGAGGGACATCGATAGAATTCTGAACGCTTTTTGGATGTTGCAGAGAGCGAAATGGAGAAACGAATGTGGAGCTTCCATGAGGGAGGTTGGAGATCAAGACCTGTAAGAAAAAGCAATCTAGCAGTGTGGCTTCTTGGACATCATTGTAGTCTGATAAGAAAGACGAGACTCTAAGGATGACGAACAAAGATGAAGGCCATCATGTACGATCATAAAGCTATTTTTCGACTCCAGTCAAGGAAAATCAACTCCATCATGACCTAAGGTTTAATTAATTTGTCTTACTATAAAAATGTATTTTTTTTTTAGAGTTTAAGAAATCTGATAGGTCCTACATTTTAAAAAATCTTTTGGAAATTTAGAATATGCCTATGTCTTGTACATAAGAACAAGAAATTATCAGCATGAACATTTCAAATTTTGTGAAAATTTTGAGTTGTCCTCCTTCAAGATATGCACATAAGGGCAAGATCTTAAAGAATCTAGGTAAGAATCAAGCTCGCACTTTGTGCTTTTTTTTTATCATTTTTGTGGGGGTAAGCTTGGTGTCACCATAACCATGAGGCCAAGAAAAATTCCAAATAAACACTCTTTTGGATTGAGCATTCATCTAGATATGTTAACATCAAAATAAAAGGAAAACACTATGGCATCACTTGAGTACACGACAAGACACCAAAAGGCATGGATTTATGGAGAGCATATTCAAATTGATTAGATAACTCTTCCTCGCCCATGGAATTGTACATTATAAGCTTACAACTAAGTTGGCTCTATCTTATACTAAGTTGGCTCTCACTTAAAAGAACCATGCATGATCACCGTGAAATGATCTCTTATGCACAAAAATCGGGACTATTGAAGGTTGCCACCTAAGAAGACTGCCAAATGGGCTAATTACTTGGATGCACCCAATCACTCACAACTTCTACCTCAAAAGAGGTTGCCCGCTTAGCAAAAATAAAATCAACCTTGAAACTCCTCAAGGACCAAACCAAGTGTGATGACAACTTCCGCTAAAAACTTTGTGAAGCAAAGCCATAACTACTAGAACTTGAGTAAGTCCATGAGATCAGCTACTCAATTGGCCACATGAATTTCTCTAAACTAAGGCGAAAAGAAATTACTAAGAACTCCAATATCTAATGGTACATGATGAAGAATCCCTTATCATATGGTACATGATGAAGAATCGCTTAATCATATGTTTAAGAAATTTAGGAAGTGATGATGGTCCCGCGAATATTATGCCATTCACATGTACAGTCCTACTTTCAAAGTCCTACTTTCAAAGTTAAAGCCGAAGAAGTAGACAGAACCTCCATTTAAAACCTCCATTTAAAACGAATACGAGCATTTGTGTATCGAATGATATGAGTAATGTGGAAGAAATAAAAGCATGAGTTGTCTCTCAAAGTGCATTGAAGGATAAGTAGAAAGTGGGTTGGAGGGCTTGAGGATGAAGCACAAAAATCTTATGCCACTATGTCATACTCGAACTTTTGTATTGTACCCTGTACGTTATTGTACGCTTTCTTCTCTTCATTGATAATTAATTGTTGTTTTTCAGAAAAGAAGTCATGTCAAAGCATGCATTGGTAGATACTAGAGAGCCTTGCGCCTTAATCTCTATCATTTCTTTGAATGCAACATTTATATGATCCAGAGTACGGCGTACAGGAAGAAGTCGCCACCTTGTGAAGTTGTGACATTTCATGCAGAGAGGTATTACAGGCCTACAAGTTACAAACATTTGCCTCTTCGTTGCTTCACGCTTGACTTTCTCTTCTATCTTCTGCGGACATCATGCTCAGAGCGCCGTGGTTTCTGACCTCTGTGCTTGGGGCTCATTGCTCACATGACACAGAGAGAGAGAAGTAAAACAAATCAACTGAGGTGGCACTGAAATTGAAAGCAACGACTGCCCAGAACTCAAAAATGTCCGGGTAATGAAACGGAGAACTCCCTGAAGCTGCAGCTCAAGGCATCTGAGAGCTCTCCTCTCAATCTCGGCAACCGTTGCTACGACAATAACGAGGTGGGTCCTTAAGCCCACTTAGTGGACATCAAATACAAGCCTTGAGGGCTCTTACCAGGATGTTTCATTTCATCTCGTTATCTTTCGATTTTCTCGATAAAGTTTCTGTTATTTCGGGTGCCTAGAGCTGAAGAAGAACGCACGCAGGGGATATCAAGAGGTCTCAAACCCTCCTATGGATGAACATTGAGGCCAGTATTGAATCGATTAGAGCTAAGATTGATGGTGATGTCAGACATATGAATAATGAAAAACTCAGGCCGAGAGTAAAGCACTTTTTGATGATGGTACCATGGTTCTATTAAGGTATATGGTGAAAGATATATGGAATTGCACGTGCACAAACACCAGTTTTGAGTTGTCCGTCCTTTTCAAGGGCACATTACTTGTGTTAGACGAGCACCTGATAATGATGACAATACATAGGGCAGTTCTGGTTGATTTTAAGTACATCAAATAGAACGAAAAGCTTCCATTGAACTATAGGTGCTCATCCCATGTGGCATTCAACATGAGCTTATACGTTAACTTTGCTGGATTGTATATTTAAATGGAGGTCTTAGTTATATAAGCTGGAGAATCTGTTCAAAGCTCTGAGTTTGGATACAATGACTCTCTTTGAAACCGAAAGAGGACAAACGCAACATGGTTATGTGCTTATGCTTGAAAATCTAGGATACTACGAAAGTCAGTTGTAGTTCTCTTATGCTTGTGCGTAAGTTAGAATCCATCAAAGTACAAAGTAGACATGAATTTCACTTAGAGTCTACTTTGTGCATGGAGAAGGGCATTGGCCTTTCAGAAAACCTCAATAATTAATCTTATATCCTCGGTGCTGCAATATAAAACTTTCCTTTTGTAAGAAAGACGAGACTCTAAGGATCACGACCAAAGATGAGGGCCATCATGTACGATCATAAAGCTATTTTTCAACTCCAGTCAAGGAAAATCAACTCCATCATGACCTAAGGTTTAATTACTTTGTCTTACTATAAAAATTTATTTATTTTTTGTTAGAGTTTAAGAAATCTGATAGGTCCTACATTTTCAAAAATCTTTTGAAAATCTAGAATATGCCTATGTCTTCTACATAAGAACAAGAAATTATCAGCATGAACATTCTAAATTTTGTGAAAATTTTGAGTTGTCCTCCTTCAAGATATGCACATAAGGCAAGATCTTAAAGAATCTAGGTAAGAATCAAGCTCGCACTTTGTGCTTTTTTGTTTATCATTTTTGTGGGGGTAAGCTTGGTGTCACCATAACCATGAGGCCAAGAAAAATACCAAATAAACACTCTTTTGGATTGAGCATTCATCTAGATATGTTAACATCACAATAAAATAAAAACAGTATGGCATCACTTGACACGACAAGACACCAAAAGGCATGGATTTATGGAAAGCATATTCAAATTGATTAGATAACTCTTCCTCGACCATGGAATTGTACATTATAAGCTTACAACTAAGTTGGCTCTATCTTATACTTAAGTTGGCTCTAAATTAAAAGAACCATGCATGATCACCATGAAATGACCTCTTATGCACAAAAATCGGGACTATTGAAGGTTGCTACCTAATAAGACTACCAAATTGCTAATTTCTTGGATGCACCCAATCACTCACAACTTCTACCTCAAAAGAGGTTGCCCCCTTAGCAAAAATAAAATCAACCTTGAAACTCTTCAAGGACCAAACCAAGTGTGATGACTTCCGCTAAAAACTTTGTGAAGCAAAGCCATAACTATGAGAAATAGGATTGATTGTCAACTACTAGAACTTGAGTAAGTCCATGAGATCAGCTACTCAATTGGCCACATGAATTTCTCTAAATTAAGGCGAAAAGAAATGACTAAGAACTCCAATATCTAATGGTACATGATGAGGAATCCCTTATCATATGGTACATGATGAGGAATCGCTTATCATATGTTTAAGAAATTTAGGAAGTGATGATGGGCCCGCGAAAATTATGCCTACTTTCAAAGTAAAAGCCGGAGAAGTAGACAGAACCTCCATTTAAAACGAATACGAGCATTTGTGTATCGAATGATATGAGTAATGTGGAAGAAATAAAAGCATGAGTTGGCTCTCAAAGTGCATTGAAGGATAAGCAGAAAGTGGGTTGGAGGGCTTGAGGATGAATCACAGAAGTCTTATGCCACTATGTCATACTAGAGTTTTTTTTTTTCTTTTTTTTTTTTTTGAATGGAGATTCGGCAGAGGTCTACTTCTCCAAGCTTTAACTTTGAATTTGAAATTGCAACTGTACAAGAAAGGGCATAGTACCCATGGGACTCCCCTTATCCCATATTAACGTTATTGTACACTTTCTTCTGTTCATTGATAATTAATTGCTGTTTTTCAGAAAAGAAGTCATGTCGAAGCATGCATTGGTAGATACTAGAGAGCCTTGCGCCATAATCTCTATCATTTCTTTGAATGCAACATTTATATGGTCCAGAGTATGGCGTACATGAAGAAGTCGCCACCTTGTGAAGTTGTGACATTTCATGCAGAGAGGTATTACAGACCTACAAGTTACAAACATTTGCCTCTTCGTTGCTTCACGCTTGACTTTCTCTTCTATCTTCTTCGGACCTCACGCTCAGAGCGCCAGTGGGTTCTTACCTCTGTGCTTGCGGCTCATTGCTCACATGACACACAGAGAGAGAGAGAGAGAGAGAGAGAGAGAGAGAGAGAGAGAGAGAGAGAGAGAGAGAGAGAGAGAGAGAGAGAGAGAGAGAGAGAGAGAGAGAGAGAGAGAGAGAGAGAGAGAGAGAGAGAGAGAGAGAGAGAGAAGTAAAACAAATCAACGGAGGTGGCACTGAAAGTGAAAGCAACGACTGCCCAGAACTCAAATATGTCCGTGTAATGGAACGGAGCACTCCCTGAAGCTTCAGCCCAAGGCATCTTAGAGCTCTCCTGTCAATCTCGGCAACCGTTGCTACGACAATAACGAGGTGGGTCCTTAAGCCCACTTAGTGGACAACAAATGCAAGCCTTGAGGGCTCTTACCAGGATGTTTCATTTCATCTCGTTATCTTTCGATTTTCTCGATAAAGTTTCTGTTATTTCGGGTGCCTAGAGCTGAAGAAGAATGCACGCAGGGGATATCAAGAGGTCTCAAACCCTCGTATGGAGGAACATTGAGGCCAGTATTGAATCGATTAGAGCTAAGATGGACGCTGATGTCAGACCTATTAATAATGAAAAACTCAGGCCGAGAGTGTAGAAACCGTATGGGACATGTTTACTTAGGTTTTTTTCTTTAATAGGTGCGGGAATGTGAAGAAAGTCTCCTAATGAAAGTTATAAGTCTGAAAACGGACTTCAAATAAATTGCATATTCATTTGTCCATCCCCTTCTTGAGTACAATGTTTGCGCTGTTATGAAGAGCGCCTAATAATGATAATAGCAAATTTACATTAATGTATATGGCTGATGGCCATTAAGAGAGTTTACTTATCCCATTCTTGGGCTCTCCGTGTCGTTTTTTGTTGCAAAGCCTACGCTATTATGAAAAGCACTTTTTAATGATGGTAGCATGGTTCTATTAAGGTATATGGTGAAAGATTTATGAATTAGATTTATGAATTGCACGTGCACAAACAGCAGTTTTGAGTTGTCCGTCCTTTTCAAGGGCACATTTCTTGTGTTAGACGAGCACCTGATAATGATGACAATACATAGGGCAGTTCTGGTTGATTTTAAGTAAATCAAATAGAACGAAAAGCTTCCATTGAACTATAGGTGCTCATCCCATGTGGCATTCAACATGAACTTATACGTTAACTTTGCTGGATTGTATATTTAAATGGACGTCTTAGTTATATAATTTGGAGAATCTGTTCAAAGCTCTGAGTTTGGATACAATGACTCTCTTTGAAACCGAAAGAGGACAAATGCAACATGGTTATGTGCTTATGCTTGAAAATCTAGGATACTACGAAAGTCAGTTGTAGTTCTCTTATGCTTGTGCGTGAATTAGAATCCATCAAAGTACAAAGTAGACATGAATTCCACTTAGAGTCTACTTTGTGCATGGAGAAGGGCATTGGCCTTACAAAAGACCTCAATATTTAATCTTATAAGAATATTTTTTAGTGTGTTGAATGACTTGTCAGAGTGTAGAGTATTTGTATCATGTGCATCTTACTTTGTCAAAAGGGTGTACTCAATGGATGGAGTATAGAATATTTCTATCGTGTGCATCTTACTTTGTTGAAAGGGTGTACTCTATGGATGGATCTTGGACATAGAGACATAAATGCATGAATTAGAAGAGCACTCAAGGATAGCTTGTTAGACATCATTTCTCTCTTGATTTTGTTATCCATATAGAAAGAGAATGGCATTTCAAACAATCTCAATAGTTCATCTTGGATTTTTTCTTTTACAATTTTGAGGAACTTGTAGTAAGAGCTTATGCATTATCTTGTTCATTCTAGTTTATAAAATAAAAAAGAAGAGACCTTAGAAGTTAGACTACACAATGAGTGGTATATAAATCACATTAATCTCTTTGAGAGGGCAAAACAGCCTATGAAGCCAAAGGATTTACATGATGATGGATTTTTTATAATAGTCTAGTCGAAAGGAGGGATTGAAGTAATTAGTGAAATTGCCTAGGAGGCTATAGAAAAATATGGTAGCTTGGAACTATGGGAAAGGTTATAGTGTTAGACATCAGATGAAGAGAAGACAGTCTTGGATTTAGATGGCAAAAATCAATTATGAAACTAAAAGAATTTGAAGTAAATTTTTAGAACAACCTATGAAACCATAGAATTCGCACTATGTGAATTTGATATGGTTTTTCAATGGATAAGTGAAATTGCCTAGGAAATAATAAAATATCATGGCTTGGAAGTTGGAACTATGGGAAAGGTTGTAGGCATATAGCATCTCATTGAGAGCGGTATTTGTATGATGTGAGATGTAAGAACCTTGTACAGTTTCAAGGAATACTTAAATAAAGCAATTATGCCAATAAATTATTAAATATGCATACATTCATCTGTATTAGCCTTTGATGAAATGCTATCAAGGATGAATGGATACTTTCAATTTAAAACCACACATGTGGAGGCATGATTGGAAGAGTTTTGATCAGGAGTTTTCTCACTACAAGAAGTGATCCTCTATAATGACAGATGATGCAACACAATTTCGTTGCTATGTTATTGTGAGTTCCGCTGCATATAGCATCGCGTGCGTATCATCACTTAAATGAGGCTCATATTGGTTTTCATTACAAGGGTGTCAAAGAGGTTTAAATAGCGTTGCATATGTGATGCTACAAAAGTGTTGGCGTCGCATAAGTGAGGCTAATAGTAGCATTGCTTATGCGATGTTGAGAGCATGGCTTATGTGATACCGATAATCATTGCAAATCACTGTATATTTATCTGTTTATACGATGCTTTAGCATCGCTTATGGGACACGTATTTCTGATCATAACAAAAAAAAGCGTATCACTCTTCGATTGTCATTCTATGTGTGTGTGATACATTCATATCTACGTTGTGCATATGATTTCTCTTAATACGATCTCTCTCTCTCTGTTTCTTTCTCTCTCTATTTCTCTCTATTTTTCTCTCTCTTTCTATTGTAGGTTATTGAAGAAGTTTACTAAGGAAAATATATGACTAATTATTGTAAATACAATTCTCATTGTTTCTATACCATTTAAATTTTTTGCTTTTCATAAATTAACATACACATGCATACATACATGAATTAAATAACCTACATACACATACTCATACACATATATACACACACACACACATACATAAACACATACACATACACATACACATGCACACACATACACATACACACATACATACATAAATTAGTATACATACATAGTGCACACATACATACATAAATCAATATACATACATACACATACACACACAAAAACACACACACACACACACATACACATACACAAATACACATATGCATACACATACATACACACAAGTTAGGACAACAAGTTCGCTAGCCTTCATCAGAAAGATCTCCAATTCTATCTGAGATGCAAAAGATCAGATTTTCTTCACCCAAATCCACTTGGAAGTGAAGTTTCACTCTACAGCTGTTGGTCAAAGCAAGCCATCTTTGCTAGGTCTAGTCCATTCTGGCCAGACTTGCACATGCACAAATAGGCTAAATCTGGATAAATTGGTTAACAGATCAGCTTAGTCAATCAATTTTGTTGCTGTTAGGCCAACCTTACTACAGCTGATGAAAATGTAATTATTGTTGCACCTAAGGTCAGTTTATATACCAAGATAAGTGATGCTTGGGTTTGTTCTTTCTTGAGCTCAAAAGACATAGAGACCACCTCCTCACGAGACAAGAAGGAGAGACAAAAAGGAAGGCTAAATATCATTTCGGGAAGTTTCTACCACTCATCAGCATATCTCAGATCCACTGCCACTAGAGATAAATGGACTTACCGCACAATGGACCTAGGGAGGAGTTAGAACCGAGCACCCATGACTACAAAGGAGAGCATGCCAACATGGACAAAAGTTACAAAGAGGGTTCAGTCATTTTGGCATGCCATGGCCAATACCCAACTAGCGTTATCACCATGGAGAACATTGAGGTGGTCCAACATCGGCTAATGCTCAATTTCCTCTAAAATCGACTATCCCTCTCTCCGTTCATGTTTTTGTACCCTCAATATCTCCATTTCATCATATTGCCCACGAGTCAGTTGTGTGATTATGCTTTACATTGTCAAGAGAGAGTGTTCACTTCATATTTCAGGTATAGATAAGTCAAATGTTCCTTGTATGAATCAGTGTTATTTTTCACATACAAGTCTTGACACATCATGGAAAAAGCATCCTCTGATAGATGTATTCTAATTCTTTTCTTAAAATTTTATGAAATTATGCTTTCTGTGAGGTTGAAATAAAATGAATTGCTTATTGATTTTCGTTTTCATGAAATCATATTATTTTTTTAATCGTCTAGAATGCTTTATAGTTCTAATTGGAATTCATAGTTTTGAATATAGCATGTTTTCATGACCAAAAACTCGAATGGAGATTGAAAGAAAGTATTATGCAATGAAATCTTATGATTTTCATGCCCTAATTAAGATGGATGTTATCATATTTGTGAAACAATTGGAAACAGGGCAATTTTTCCTTGTTTTTAGCATACTTTTTATTTTAAAAGAGAATATGACATAGCTCTCGTTTGTTATGTCTCAGTGTTATACTTGTTTCACATTATATTCAAGTTTATATGTTCATATGCCGTTAAGTCTATGAAACATTCCTCATGCAAATTCTTACGGAATCAAGCATGATAAAATTGTTCCTCTATTTATGCATTCTTGACAGTTTATACTATTGATACAAGAGAGAATCTGTTCATGTATGCATCTACGTATGCATGTATGCATATGTGCATGTATGCATACATGCATATATGATGCATATGTGTGTATGTATATCTGTGCAGATGTGTGTGTGTGTGTATGCATGTGTGTATATGTGTGTATGCATGTGTGTGATGTGCATGTTTGTACGTGTATGTGTGTGTGTGCGCTCCATATATGCATGTGTGGGTGTGTGAAATATATGTACATGTGTGTAATGTATGCATGTGTGTGTATGCATGTGTGATGAATGTATGTATGTATGCAAGTGTGTATATGCATGTGTGATGTGTGTATGTATGTGCATGTATGTGTGGATGCATGTGTGTGTATGCATATCTCTGTGATGTGCATGTATGTATGTGAATGTGTTTGTGGTATATGCGTGTGTATGTATGCATGCATGTGTGTGTATGATATGTATGCATGTGTGTCCATGTGTATATCATATATGCATGTGTGATGTATATGTATGTACATGCATGTGTATGTGTTATATGCATGTATGTGTATGCATGCATGTATACATGTGTGTGTATGCATGTATGCATACGTGGATATAAAAATAATGATGCATGTGTGTACGCATAATATACATATGTGCATATGTGTGTATGCATGTGCATGTATGCATATGTGCGCATGCATGTGCATGTGATGTGTATGTATTTGTGTATATGTGTGTCATATATGCATGCGTGTATGTATGCATGTGTGTGTGATGTGTATGTATGTGCATGTGTGTAATATATACATGTGTGTGTATGCATGCATGTATGTATGCAAGTTTGTGTATGCATGTGATGTGTGCATGTATGTGTGTATGCATGCATGTATGCATAAGTATATGGATGTGTTCATGTATGCATGCATGTGTGTATGCATGTCTATGCGTGCATGTCTCATGTGTGTGTGATGTGTGCATGTGTATGTGTGTATATGTATGCTAGTGTGTGTGATGTATATGTATGTGCATGTGTGTGAAATATGTGTGTGTGTATGCGTGTGTGTATTCATGTATGCATGTATGTATGTATGCATGTGTGTGTATGCATACATGTGTGAATGCATGTGTATGCATGTGTGTGTTGGAAGTACATGTGTGATGTGTATGATATATGCATGTATGTATGTATGCATGTGGGCATACCCCTCTTGGTATGTATATGTATACATATGTGTGTGTATGCATGTGTGTGTGTATGAGTGTATACATATCTCTTTTGCCTTCTCTCTCTCTCTCTCACCTCTATGTCCCTCTCTCTTGGCTCTCTCTCTCTCTCTCTCTCTCTCTCTCTCTTTCTCTCTCTCTCTCTCTCTCAGTTTCAGAGCCTGCACAGGGTCTACAACATCACCTACATGGCCTAGACAACTTCCGCACACATAGAGGGTTATGAGTGAACCTTGGTAAAACCAAGGTTTTCATCTTCCATACATCAGCGCGGGTGCGGAGACACTGCTTTCATAGCAACAGGTGGACCCATCGAGGTAGTCGGATCATATGTCTACTTGCGGTGACATTCACAACAAACTTTGGGGTTTTCTCCATGTCTCAGGCATCCCTAGATCACATCACATGAGGATATGCAGCATTAGCTTTGATGGAGAGACAATGCCACTAGGCACCACCAATGGGAGAAGATGGGTCGTTGAGGTCATCCTGTCGGCCCCTCACTCTCCTATCTTGTGCTCTTTTCTTGTGAGACAGACATGAATGGCCCCGGAGTCTTGCACGCAGAGGGACTCACATGAAACCCCCTCACTTGCCTCCACTCCATCAACCATTTGACTCTCCCTTATCGATGAGGGTAGAGCATGCTTAGCCTCAAAAGCTGAGTGTCTATAGAGGGGTACTCTGAAGAGTCCTAGAATGATGTATTTTATCCTTTTTGCTTTTATGAGATGGAAGGAAAGGAGGCAAGGAGTTATCTTGATTTTGAGCAAGGTAAGAAGTAGAAGAAGCAAAGAGGACTAAGATGGAGAAAACTAAGAAGATCCATTCATTGGTTTGTGTCTTGTTTCCGTTGAAGTTTCCATCTTTTGAAGCCTTTGTTCCATATCCTCTTTGGGTTTCAAATGTTCCAAGATTCCATGTTTTGGATGCCATGGATCGAAAACCAGATAGAGTCATTTTGTTTGATACCGGCTGCCCACTTCCAATCTTCACTGATTCTTATGAAGCTTTTGATTTTATTCCAACTCTTCCATAGGGAGCACACAAGATTTGAGCCTTTCGGGAAAATCGGGATCGGGGAAAACAAAAGGGCTAGAATGTCAAGATTCTTTTAGTTCGCGAATCCCACGAAAGTCAACACATTCTTGTTTCTGAAGATCAACTTGGCCCACGAGGCCTCCCCGTTGCACCACGCCTTAATCAACCATTTTGCCGCAAGTTTGTTATCCATGCACCCAATGTCCAGAACTAGTGCAGATGGACCACTTGATTTTAGGCACCCCCCTCTTGTTGTGGTCGCCCGTCCAAAGGAAGTTTCTGCAAATACTTTCCAGTTTGGACAGCTCTTGCTCTTTTGGTCTCCAACAGGAGAGGAAGTAAATGGTCGACAAAATGAGGAACGTGTTGATAACCATAGCGCGACCAACGAGATTGATTTGCATACCTCTCCAGTAGTTTAATTTGCTTTCAAGTCTTGCCAAGACCCAATCCCACCGCTTCTCCAACGAGATACCAAAGCCCAAGGGAATCCCAAGAAGTCGAAAAATTTGCCTTGGAGGAATGTTTTGACAACCATGATCAAAGAGAAGGTCGGGCTGGATCTCGACAATAGCTCTAAAAACTGTCTTTGAGTGGTTGATTTTGGATCCAGAGGCTTCGCAGAAAGTATCCAGGCACCTCCAAAACTTCTCCAGGCTCGTATTATCGTTGTGGACAAACGTGTTCATATCATCGGCAAAAAGTCTCATGGTGATCTGGCTATCGTCCTCGGACAAACGGAGGCCTTTGATATTACCCGCTTCCACCTCTTATTCCACTAGCCAGCTAAGCCCTTCTGTGGCAATGGCAAAGAGAAGGGGAGCCAACGAGCACCCTTGTCTAATCGATCTTTTTAGTTTGATCACCTTCGAAAGTTTGCCATTAGCATTAATTTGAGTTGACGCATTTTCCAGAAGGGTCGAGATCATCTTGGTGAATTTTTTACTTCACCCGAGATCTTTAAGAGACTGCAGAATATAGTCTCATTCCAGCCTATCCTAAGCTTTGTCAATGTCAATCTTGAGGAAAACCACATCTTGTCTTGACTCATTCGAGAAGTCGAGACCTTCCCAAATATCTATAATGGCTTCCAATATTGACCTGCCTTTGACGATCGCAAATAGATTGAGAATATATACTTGTAGAATTGAGGTTCAGCAAATAGATTGAATGTGTATTCTTTGGTCTCTTGCGATCGCCCAAAAGATTGTACTATTACTCTTTTTGAGCTGTGTACGCTCATAATTTCAACCTCTTGTTCTAGTATGATTGTGAGTTGTGTGTACTCTTTTTTTTTGCATCGTTCTCTAGTATCATTATTATCATTGTATGTGCTATTCTTCTCTGTTGAATTCTTCAAATTGCAACCCAAAGTGCGTATTGCACTTAAGAGGACACACCACATTGAGCAATAGATCAAGAAATTGATCTACAACATCCCCAAGCTTTCTCAGTCATTTGTAAGGTCATCGGATCACTTCTCGGTCGTGGCGAACTCAGGACCTTTAGAGGAGCTTGCTTGCCGAGGTTGGCAAGTCCGTTGATATTGAGACCTTGGGTCACAACTTTTATCAAGTGGAGCTCGAGTCTTTGGAGGCCGTTGCTTTGATGATTGCGTTATCCCTGACAGCGGTTCGGGCTTGCCGAGCATACGTTTATCCTTGGACGAATGGCTTTGATCCATTTGAAGTTTCTTCATCAGCTTTCATTCCTACGGAAGCATGTGGCTTTCTTGTGACGACCTCCTTTCTTTGCCTTCGTTGAGAGTATCTTCCTTTGTTACCTCACATTGGAGGATCTCTTGGCACTTTTTTGGAGGTCTTGAAGTCCGAAGCCTCAGTTGTGGCCAAGGCTTTGGGCCTTCTATCAATTAGGATTGTCATCTCTAATCTTGCACAGTTACGATTAGAGATCGAGCTCTCACTTCTTTCAAGCGATTGGTTGGTTCATAGGGTCGAGTACTTAGGCCTTCTGAATTAGTGTTTTCTTGTCTCAAGGTTGCTCACCTTGTGAAGGCGTGTCCTTCGAGGACTCGACGTCAGTCCAGGTAGCATTCTTGGCATGAAGCACACTCACCTCTAGCATTGGAGTCTCATTCTCTCTCCCCACCTCGAGCTCCACCAAGCTCTTTGCCTTCGGATGAGGGTGGATTCTGACACCATCCAAATGTCGTAGTTGCTCCGGATGATACTTCTTTGTCTGTCATGGGCGGCCTGTGATGCGGAGTTGGAGCAAGATCCCCCACTCTCTCAATGTGCTCTCATTGGCCTTCTACCTCTCCCCGGTCTTGCTGGGAGCTTAATACTACCTTGCTCACGACGGTCTCTCGACAGTGACTTCTTGGTGAGCCGAGTGGCCCATGAGGGACAATCTCCTCTTTGTCCTCCTATCACGGTGGGTACGTCATCCTTTATTGCTATTCCCCCAGGCTGGTGAGTTTTGACTTACCACTTACAGGGGGAGCGCTTCGGGTATGAGTTCTTGTGGTCCTTTGGTACATGAGGATGGGTCTCTTCTCCTATTTGGGTCCATGTTGTGACTCTTGCGTCCCATAGTGATGCTTCTTGCAGTCGGCAGTGGCCTTCTCTTTTCCTTTATGCGGAGCCTCACAACCTGATCGGTCTCTTGGGGAGGTGTTTTGCTTTGTTCGCGTTGAGGTTATTGAGTTCTCCCATGATCTCAGGGAGCTTGATCACGCCAACCTCTTCATCAGAGCCTAGGATAAAGCTCTGTTTTTGTGCATTCCTAGTCCTAGCAGAGTCATCTCATTTTGTATATGGTTGCAAACTCTTGTACTCCACGTTGCTACATGTATATGCATAAGGAGCTCGTCCATGAGCAGACATGGGAGTCGGGTGACTCCACTTGGCTCAGTCTATATAGGGTTTTGCCTTAGCAGTTGGCTTCGTATCAAGAGCATTTGGACGTGGATTATTCCCCATCCAAACTAACCTTGAAGATGGATCACTTAGTTGTTGCAGTCGCCTCTTGGTTCGCCCCGTCTTCATGAGGGTTCTTTCATGGAACGTTCAGGGATTGGATCACCATCTCTCCTTGGGTCGCATGCGGCAATGCAGGCAGCTATTGGAGAGACACGGCGAGTTTTTTTTTTTGTTCGGTTGACTATGGACCCCATGGATCCCAAGGTGGTGTATGTATTTTGATTGGAGCATCCTTGCAGTCTATGATCATGGATAGAGGGGAGGTTATCCCTGGCAGGGTCATTTGGTTGATCTTGGAGTAGCGAGCATTAGGTATGGCTTCCTGAATCTTTATGCTCCAAACCATGAGAGTGCTCGTGCCACTTTTTGGTATCAGATCACTAATGTAGTCTCGAGTGTTGATGCATGGCATGTTGCAGGTGACTTCAACATGATTGAGGCACTTGAGGATCGCCTATGAGGTAGCGAGATCATTGTGTATGGATTTGAGCTTGCGACTTGGAAGAGATTATGTATGATCTTGAGGTTGCATGATGTATGGCACACTGAGGCCTTTGTTGGGGAGAAGCAGTCTCCATTTCGCGCGCTCAGACAGACAAATTGGTGGGATGAATCTCTCCGAGATCGATCACATTTATGTCAGTGATGTATTGGCTGATTGTGGTGGTATGACATGTAATGTGGTTGGTTCGTGCTTGTCAGATCATGGCCCTGTGGTTGTCTCCTTCAGGGAGGAAGCTACTAAGGGCTCCCTGGTTTTGCATATTCTTGAGCATATTCATCTTGATGGGAGCATGGCTGATCAGATTATGGCAATTTGGTCTCAGCCTCCATGGGAGGAGGGCTTTCGGGCTTAGTCCGTCCTTACTAGCCTTGAGTAGACTAGTTTGTATTTGCATGAAGAGAGCGCCTGAGGCGGTTTCTCTTGCACGGATGCGCGATGAGCCTCGGCTGTCGTTCTCCTATTGGACTTTGAGAAAGCCTATGATTGGGTTGATTGGGCTTTTCTTGAGGACACTATGCTTTGTATGGACTTCCCTATTGGTTGGATTACGGGTGCTTCTTCCCTCTATAGTTCTGCCCATAGTCAGGTTCTTGTGGCTTGAGTCGGGGGAAGAGATTCATTATTTTGAGATCGGTTAGATAGGGCTGTCCTTTGGCTCCTACTTTGTTTCTCTTCTTTGCTGAGGCCATGACTGCTATTCTATCTGCTTGGACATTGGGTTACACGGTATCAAGCTTCTTGTTAGAGGAGATTTTGTTGGATGTTGAGTTTGTTGGTGGCACTTCGATTTACTTGCAAGACCATAAGGCAAATATGACTAGGTTTCAACATGGTTTGGATAGATTTTGTGATGCCTTTGGGGCCAAGATTAATTGGCACAAGTCATGTGGTTTTTGGATTGGCTCGGATGATCGCCCTAGATGGATCCATTGTGCTCAATTTTAGTGGATTTCCCCTTGCATTGCGGTTTGGTATCTAGGATGCCATATTGGACTTTAGCTTCCGCCTAAGAAGCAGATCTCACCTCTCCTCTTGACCATCGGGAGGAAGTTATTATATTGGATCCAGCATTGCTTCCTTGTCCTTGGTTGGGAGGGCTGTGGTGGCTAACCAGGTTCATTGGGCCACAATGTGGTATGTCACCTCTTGTTGGATCTTTTCGAGCTCCTATATTAGCTAGATTCAATAGCTAATAAGCAACTTTTTACTGTCTTGAGGGGATGGCAGCCCCGCTCGGGCTAAGGTTTCTTGGAAGGTCATAACCCTTCCTACGGAGCATGGTGGCCTTGGGGCCTTGAGACTTGGAAGGATTTTCTTCGTTAGAGATTGGGCATCTTTGCACCTGCTACTAGAGGGCCTTACGAGCTTGAGATGAGATGGATTTTTGTTGAGATGAGGCATACGGGGTTCTCGAGGTAGAGTGAGGATCATTTTGCTTGCAGTATCTTGAGATCTTGAGAGCGGTTGCAGCTTGCTCTTATCCAACTCTCTCCCTCGTGTGTTGAGCAACTCGATCGGTGAGTTTGCTAGAGGTCCTAGGCATTGTGTGGAATATTGGATCAGTTTTAGGAGCCTCACTGAGGCAGGGCAGCACGACCGGTGCATGGGGATGCACAACGTGCCTCATATGCTTAGGGATATTGAGGTTGCTGTTCTGAGGGGCAGGGGGATCCAATCTGAACTCTTGCCTTCAGTAGCCTGGTTGGGGGCCTTCATTCAGATCAAGGTCTTGATTGCTGCTCGGTGCTTTACTTAGAGTGGGATTCTCTTCTTTGAGATTGGAGTGGAGGGGTGGATGTTCAGCATGCCAGAGGAGTCTAAGATCATCACCGATTGTAGTTGTCAATGGATTCGAGTGGTTGGCACTCATAGTCATGATTGACTTATTGATCTTGACCTTGAGAACATGGAGTGGAGGTGTGGATGTTCAGCATGCCAGAGGAGTCTAAGATCATCACCGATTGTAGTTGTCAATGCATTCGAGTGGTTGGCACTCGTGGTCATGATTGACTTATTGATCTTGACCTTGAGAACATTTCGGCTCACCACGGCATGCTTCTCTGGGTTTGGGAGGCTTGGCATTTGTCCCGCCTCCCTTGGGATTCGGGGGAGCTCCTTTTTCCGAGTCAGGGAGCCACACTATTCCTTTCTTTCAGTACTCTGCGCAGTTGGGGCAAAGGATCATCCGGTCATGTTTCCCTATCACTCTTGTTGGAGCTAAGGCTTGAAGTCGGTACAGGTTCTCAGAGGTATTCCCCTCTCCCTTTTGGTGACAGATTTGGGGCGCTCAACAATCTCGTTGTTTTGTTCTTTTCCAGTGGTTAGTTGCTCAGAGGAGCATTGTTGTCGACACTTTACTGAGTTATGCTTGCTTGCCTCCAGATTGCATGGGTTGTGGCTATCACTTGGAGTCTCGGCGGCACTGTCTTTAGGATTGCCAGCGGGCCCAACAGATTTGGCTATGGATCTTGAGACTTCTGACCTTGAGAGTGGGGCCTTGGACCATTTCTTGGGGCACAATTGCTTGGGGCTTGGTTAATGGCGTGGCCCTCTGTTATGAGCATGAGATTGGTAGTACTATCTTATCGATCCAATATGGGTGGATTGACACCACTCATGAGCTCAACATTTCCCCGTCTGGTTTATCTACAAGGCCGGATGCCTGCGCATCTTCGAGCGGCATACAATCCCTACAACTAAGATCGTTCGGGGCTTCTGGTTGGTGCTAGTCCATACTCTACAGGGGTAGTTAGACCGTCTCTAGGGTGACTTGGATGGTACGATTCGGCGGCGGTAGGCCTTTCTCTAGCTCTGGACGAAAGATCCCTTATTTATCGTTGATGGTGGTAGTATCTATTGGAGCTATCGCACGCCTGCTTGGCTTCCTCCCTCCCTCCCCTCCCCTGCCCGTTTCACCCTCTCCTCTAGGAGCTATGTTTTGCGCGATGTTGTGTGTGTGTGTGGGGGGTGATTTGTCCCTTGTATGCATTTCTTGATTCCCGGTTGGGTTTGTAGCCCTTTGTGCATTTTTTGTTAACTAATGAAAGGATCTTTTTGTGGAAAATAAATAAGATATCCTCTTGAAACACATACCTTATGATTGCTCCATAGTACTTCAAGAGGGAGCGCAACCACCCTTTTGGCCAATTTAGAGACCATCCCAAGAGCAAGAATATTGATGAGAATCTAGCTAAGGGATTTATCTGACACTCGAAGTCTCCTACAGGAGAACCTATTCTATTTGTAAAGTAGAAGGATGGGACTTTGCCAATGTGTGTACACTATCCTGGACTGAATAAAGTCACTATAAAAAATAGATATCCTCTACCACTTATATTAGTGCTCTTTGAATGCCTTGGAAAAACAAAGTTCTTCAAGAAAATTGACCTTTGAGGAGGTTAGAATCTTGTTAGGATCAGAGAAATAGAGAAATGGAAGACAACATTTCAAACAAGGTATTGGCATTTTGAATATGTAATAATGCCATTCGGCCTCACAAACACTTCAGCGGTCTTTCAACATATGATGAATGATATATTTCGAGACCATCTAGATGATTTTGTGGTAATATACCTAGATGATATGCTGATATTTTCCATAGATTTAGAGGAGCATGAACGTCATGTAAAGATAGTTCTACAGAAGCTAAGAGAAAAAAGATTATATGCAAAATTGGAGAACTGTTCTTTTCATGAGGCAGAGGTGGATTTCTTAGGATACATTGGCTCAGAAAAAGGAATATTCATGGACCGTAAGAAGATCGAGACAATCCTTGATTGGCAACCACCTTCATGTGTTAGAGATTTATAATGTCTTTGCCAACTTCTCCGGAATATTCATCAAGGGTTACTCCAAGATAGTAGTGCCACTTACCAGGCTTATAGGAAATGCAAAATTCTCTTGGAATGAAGAAGTAGAAAAGCCTTTGAGACCCTAAAATCAGCATTGACAACTGCTCCAATCTAGTTCATCTTGATCCTACCAAGCCTTTTTTGAGACTTTGCCTTGGGAGCCATTCTATCTCAGCTCAGGGATGATGGACACTTACATCTAGTGGCATACCATTCAAGGTAATTCTCCTCTCTCTAGATAAATGATGAAATCCATGGAAAAAAAATTCTTGCCATAGTGGATGCTTTTGATACTCGGCGACATCATTTAGAGGGGCCAGCCCATAAAGTGTATATAGCTCATAAGAATTTTGAGTACTTTATGACCACTCGTATCCTCAATGGAAGACAATCTCGATGGAGTAACTTCTTATCTAAGTTTGACTTTGGCATCACATACCTCCCAAGATGACAACAATGTCAGCCAGATGCCTTATCAAGAAGAGCATATTTTGCACCATAGAAAGACGAAGACACTTTTGATCAACAAGAGAGTATACTACTCAAGCCAGAACATCTCCAATTAGTAGCTATTCCTCAAGTCATCAGGAAGATTCAATCTTGATCCATCTAATTTGTGAGTCTCTACCATACAATGAATTGTTTTGTAATGTCAAGCAAAAAATTACCTTCCACCAAAGAAAGGTGAAGAAGTTTTTGATGAAAGTATACTGCTCAAGCCAGAACATCTCTAGCTAGCAACAATCTCCTCAAGCCATTAGGAAGATTCAATCTTGACCCATCTAATTCATGAGTCTCTACCACACGATGAATTGTTTTGTAATGTTAAGCAAATAATTTTAGAAGGGAAAGATCATGAAGTAAATGAGTTCCAAGAAAATGATGGGTTACTATACTATCAAAACTTGTTGTATGTTCCTTCAGGAAAGCCTCGAATCCAAGTACTTCAGCAAAGTCATGAGAACGTTGCAGGGGACATTTTGGAGTAATTAAAATAGTAGAACTAATATCAAGAGATTTTTGGTGGCCTCAAATGTGGAAGGAAGTCAAAGAATATATTCGAACCTTTGATAGTTGGAATAGATCTAAGGTACAGTGTCGTAAACCTCATGGCCTCTTGGAACTTTGCCTATTCCAGAAAGGCTGTGGTCTTCATTATCTATGGATTTCATACCATATCTACCAAGGTCCGATACGTACGATGCCATTCTTGTTATAGTGGATAGATTCACAAAGATGGCACACTTCATTCCAATTACCAAGGCAATCACAGGTGAAGCCAGTGCTAGGCTTTTTATCTGGTACATCTTCAGGCTCCATGGATTGCATGATGATATTGTTAGTGATCGAGGTCTAGAGTTCATATCCAGCTTTTGGAAAAGTCTTTGCAAGGTCCTTGGTGTAAGTTAAATTTTCTCCAGCCAATCATCCAGATATTGATAGACAACACAGAAATGATGAATCAAGTCCTAGAATAGTATCTCTGTTGCACCATAAAGTATCATGATTGGTTTGAGCTTTTAACCTTTGCAGAGTTTGCATATAACAATATAGTGTTCATAGATCTACCAAGCAAACTTCCTTCTTTGCAAATTTTGAACAACACCCAAGGATGGATGTACAACCAAGAGATCCATAGAGCTCAAGAATAATATAAGTATTGTGCATATTAGCATCGTATTCACAACCCATCCTATCAAATTGGGGATAAAGTGTGGTTGCTAAAAAATAATCTTTTGACTTCAAAGCCTTGTGCAAAGCTACACCATCAGAGATTTGGTCCTTTCATCATCTTGGCCGAGATTAATCCGATCACCTTCAAGCTCAAGTTATCGAGTACCATGAGAATACATCCAATTTTCCTTGTATCCATGCTTGAACCATATCAGATTTTGCCATTGAGGAGGGAGAGACCTAGTTCTTCACCACCTATCGAGCTTGATGATCATGAAGAGTTCGAAGTCGATCATCTCCTAGACTTGAGAATAGCCAGAGGAAGATTTGAGTACCTTGTTCATTGGAGAGGGTATGACATTAGTGATCGTATTTGAGAACATGCGGAAAACCTTCACAAACTACCAATCAAGGTTCGAGAATTTCATAAGAAGAATCCAATGAAGTTGAGACCGGAGAACATGACAGCTTCTCGTGGAACTTGTCCATTGAGGGGGAGGTGATGTCATGGACACAAAGATAACCATCTTGAACCTTAGATTCCATGTGACTTTCAATATCTCATGATTCATTCAAAATTTCGAGAAACTAATGCTTCCATTGCATGAGAACATGCCAGAACCCTAAGATCATTTGCTTGATTCTAACATCGAGAGGTCTTGTTTTGGATTGTTTACATCATCAATAACATCATCAATCCGTAACCACCCTTTGAACATTTATATAAGGAGGGCTTGACCACATACATCCTTAGTCTTGTCAATGCCAACCTTGGGAGCTCAAGGAGTCACGATTGCCAAGTAAGTACTTTCCAAGTTCCAGTTTGATTTCTAGTCTTGCTCCTGCTTCTAATCTTGTCTAGTCTAGTATCCTTGATATCATATCTTGTCCTTTTGTAATCTCATAGTACGAGATCCTGTCTAGCTATTTCTTGTACCTAGTTCATCTCCCTCAAGGGAGTTCTTGTAACTTGCTATCTTGCTTCATACCTACGATGGCGGGTTGTGGGATCTCTTGTATCATCTCTAGTCTAGTTATCCATACCTATTAGTCCCGGGTTGTGGGACTTCTTGTATCAATTGCATATTCTTGTATTATTTTCCATACACGGATGATCTTGTAATTAGAAGTATAATTCCAAAAAACTTATCTAGTCTAGTCAGAGAGCACGATCTAGTGATCCCTTGACAAGAATTAGGGTTCAAGGATTTAAACAAGCATATGTACTTTAGCATATAGAAAATTAGGGTTTAGGGATTTACACAATTATACATACCTAAACACAAAGAATTAGGGTTTAGGGGTCTAAACAAGCATATATACTTAAACAGATAAAGAATCAGGGTTTAAGGATTTGTACAAGTATATATGCCTAAACACATTAAAAATTAGGGTTTAGGATTTAAATAAGCATATATATCTAAACACATAAAGAGTTAATTTTCAAGGACTTATAGAAGTATGCTTACCTAAAAACACAAAAAATTAGAGTTTAGGGATTCTCACACACACACACACACATACATATATATATATATATATATATATATATATATATATATATATATATATATATATATATGTATGTATGTATGTATGTATGTATGTATGTATGTATGTAAGTATGTATGTATGTATGTATCTATATACATACATACATACATACATACATACATACATACATACATACATACATACATACATACATACATACATACATACATACATGCATACATACATACATACATGCATACATGCATACATGCATACATGCATACATGCATGCATGCATGCATGCATGCATTACATGCATTGCATGCATTGCATGCATACATACATGCATGCATACATACATGCATGCATACATACATACATATATATATATATATATATATATATATATATATATATATATATATATATATATATATATATATATATATATATATATATATATATATATATAACACAAAGAGTTAGTGTTCAAGGACTTATACAAGTATTTATACTTTAACACATAAAAGATTAGGGTTTTGAGGTTTAAATGAACATATATACCTAAACACATAAAGAGTTAGGGTTAAGGGATTTCTTCAAGTATACATACCTAGACACAAGAAATTAGGGCTCTGGGATTCAAACAAATATATATACCTAAACACATAAAGAGTTAGGGTTAAGGCATTTATACAAGTATATATACTTCAACAAAAAGTATTAGGGTTTTGGGGTTCAAACAAACATACAAACAATTAGGGGTTAGGGATTTATGTAAATATCATACTTAAATACATAAAAGATCAGGGGTGGTAGGTCTGAACAAGCATATATAGTTAAACACAAACTTTTGGGATTTAAGGATTTACACAAGTATACATGCTTAAACACAAAAAATTAGCGCTTTGGGATTAAAACAATCGTATATATCATGTAGCTAAACACATAAAGAATTAGGATTTAGGGATTTATACAAGTATGTATATATACCGAAACATATAAAAAATTAGGGTTTCAGGATACAAACAAGCATATATACTTAAATACATAAAGAATTAGGGATTCATGTGAAATTCATATTTAAATAAAAAAAATTAAAATTTTGGGGTTTAAACAAGCATATATACCTAAACACATAAAGAATTAGGATTTAGAGATTTATACAAATATACATACCTAAATACATAAAAAGTTAGGTTCGGCTTTAAGCAATCATACATAATTAAATAGAGAAAAAATTAGGGTTAATTTTTTCATATAAGTATACACACAAATACAAAAAAAAAAAGTTTTGGGGTTGAAACACGCATATATGCCTAAACACATAAAGAATTAGGATTTAGGGATCTATACAAATAAACATACCTAAATACATAAAAAAATTAGGTTGGGCATTAAGCAATCATACATACCTTGATACATAAAAAATTTGGGTTTAAGGATTTATATAAGTACACATGCCTAAACACATAAAATTAGGGCTTAGGGATCTATATAATCAATATACCTAATTACATAAAAGATTAGGGATTAGGGATTTATACAATCATACGTACCTAAATACATTGAAAAAATTAGAGTTTAGGGATTTATGTAAGTATACATGTAAACACATAAAAAATTAAGGTTTTAGGACTTAAAGCTAAACACATATGGAGTTAGCATTAATGGTTTAGGAATTTGATTATTTTAATTATATATTGTGTCTTAGGGCTAGCATATATTTTATCGATTGAAAGATATGAATCATATGGAAGAGGCTTAGTGCATTCAAGTGCCATAGAGTCAATTCATGACCCAAAGAGAGTGATAGTAGTAAGCCAAGATTATCGTGAAATGAACAATGAAGTAGGGAATGAAGAAGTGGAAGACATGATTGATGCATTTTTAATGATATTACTAGTGTATAAGAACATATTTTTGAGCATGATCATTATAAACATATTATTGATACTCACATTAGATGTATTATGAGTGTTGGCTCGTCGTCCATTATATAGAGATGCAAATATATCTGTTCTTGAAACATGTTTTTCATGTACGAATTTATAGGTAGTGGATGGGAACGACGGAAAAAGACATGTGGCATAATATTTCAATCTGGTTAAAGAACAATTCTCTCATTCTGCACCCAATACTCGGGGCATCCTAGCCGATGTGAGAATTTCTATTGGTATGAGTGTTGTGAGAATGATGTGATCCGAAATGCACAAGCATTGAACCATGCTTTGCAAAACTGCATGGATGAATGACAAAGGTAAGTTTATATAGCAGAAGCGAAATAGCAGTAGAGATGGGGAGAATGGATAAGATGGAAGAACTCTGTGCGATGTTGTGTAGGAAGGATTAAGACAAAGATGGTATGTCTTGTTGCTTATAAGAGTTATGTGGAGTAGAGAAAGGCTTCGGGACTTAGCTTTCTGAGGCAAGGTAATGAAGGACATCTTAATTTCCTAAGCGAAGAATAAGCAAAAAGGTTTCTAATAGGATCATGAAAAACAAACGACTATAACAAAAAACATGGAGAGCTTGATAAAGAAGGAGAATTAGAAAACAATATTATGTCTGAAAGCCTTGCACCATTGATAAGACCCTATGTGAACAATTAAGATGTTTTTCCTTGTACAAAGTAATACTTATGTCATATTTTTTTTAGAAGATACACATATTTTATTTAAAGTTAAGTTTTTTGTAATTGTAATTTTTAAATATATTTTAAATATGCAATTTGTATAAGACCCACAAGAAATCCAAGCTTACGGCAACAAAAGTCAAAGCTTAAAGGGAAACAACCGTTGGGCATGCCTTGGAAGAGCCCCCTCAAGAGTAGGATCCTAAGTCAAGAAGCTGGGAGGAAAAAAGATCACAAGAAAAAAAAAGATCGGGTCCCTCCCCTCAAAGAAGGCAACCATCAATAATGAAAATCACATCGCTAAATGTCAGGGGTTTGTCTGACCCCTCAAGAGCGGCGATTCTTGGTCAGTGGTTCAAAGACAAGTGCCTCAACCCCGATTTTATTTGCTTACAAGAGATTAAAATCGACGCAGAGGATCTCCAGAAATGGCTTAAATGTATTTCTCCGAACCACCTTTGGTTCTCCACTTCGCACCCTAGGGGGGTGGGGAGCGCTGCGATTGGTATTAGTCACTCCTTGTCCGGCAGATTGACCTCGACTTGTGAAGATCGGAATCATTGTTGGATTGCTTTCTCTATCCGGTTCCCTAATCAGTTCACTTTGGTCTCAATTTATGCCCCTAATGGAGAGGCGGATAGAATCGATACGTGGCCTTCCCTCGACTCCCTCTCACACAATGTTTTGATTTGTGGGGACTTCAACATGGTTGAGTTTCTTGAGGATCGGTGAAAATTATCGACGGTCGGGAGAAAGAGATATGGGATAAAATCAAGCTCCATCTCGACCTGGTCGAGGTGAAAGACATGAAGGGGTTCTCGTGGTCTAATCTCGAATTGGGGGACTCTTTGAGGAAAGCAAGACTTGATAGATGTTACATCGACCAAAACACCATCCTCCAGTGGGGTATTCCTTCGATTTTCCAACACATGGACCTGACTATCTCGGACCACTACCCGATTACTCTTTCTTTCAAACCGATTCCCATGCTTCGGAAAGCTCCTTGGTTTCATGCTTGTCCGATGTCGTTTTCCCTCCCCTCTGTCCACCAAGAAATTTCCACAATGTGGACAGAGGCCTTTGCCTACTGTAATGAACCGGCTAAGTGCTGGAGAAGCGCGGTGAAAAGGATTCTACAAATTCTGATCAGGACTCATAAGGCTATAAGAGATATCCGGAAAAAAAGAAGAGAAACGGTGTACCGGAGGCTCTCACTTCTTGAAGAAGAAGTGAACAAAGGTAACTTGCAATGCTAACAAGGGCTTCTGAAAATTAGGGGAAGACTAAGACTCGAGGAAGAGGTTCAAAGGAAAAATATGCAAACATTCTTCAAAGATTGGTGGGTGGGGAATGCTGACAAACCATCGAAAGAGATGTCTAACATCCTCAAAAGGAAACAAGCTAGGGAATCCATTCCCTTCTTGGTCGATAACAATGGGATCAAATGTAGCACGGAAGTTGAGAACATATCTATCATCGTCGGGCACTTTACCCATCTTCTTGGGGTCTCGACTCCTATTTCCCCGCACAAGCGTGACGGGATGGCAACCGTCTCAAGGGTTGCTCAATCTAGAATCCCACAGAACATGAATTCTCTGTTGGATGCCAACATTTTCGAGAACGAAATTATCGAGGTTATTGATGCTCTTCCCAATGGAAAAAGTCCGGGTCTTGATGGCCTTACCAACGAGTTTTTCAAGTCCTTCAAGCACGTGGTGGCCACCCCGCTTCGTCTTGTGTGGCAAGAGGCTCTCTCCTTCGGTGCCCTCCCTGAGTGTCTTAATAATGGTGCCATCAAGTTAATTCACAAAAAGGGAGATAAGAACAAAATTGAAAATTGGCGGCCGATTACCATGCTCCAAACTGGATACAAGATAATTGCCAAAGTTATCGCAAACAGAATCTCTTGTCATTTAAAGTCATGGCTTTGTGAGGACCAGAAAGGTTTTATCAAAGGTAGATCTATACTTGAAGCAATTGTCGATATTTGGGAAGGCCTTGCGTTTGCTGAGGAGTATGCACAAGATTTGGTATTCATTAAGATCGACTTCGACAAAGCATATGACAGATTGGAGTGGGACTTTATTCTTCAATCACTGAAAGACCTTGGATGCAGCCAAAAGTTCACGAAGATGGTTTCCACTCTACTCCAGAATGCTTCAACGAGAATAAATATCCATGGGAAGCTCTTTGAGCCCATACGTTTAAAAAGATCTATCAAGCAAGGCTGCCCACTGGCTCCACTACTCTTCGCTATAGCCTCGGATGGCCTCAGTCCCATATTAAAGCATAACATGGACACTAGCAATCTCAACGGTCTTTCACTTCCTCTAGTTCACGGCCAAATGATTGTGAGACTCTTTGCCGATGACATGAATGCCTTTGTACATAACGATATGAACATCATTGAGGTGTTCTGGAGTTGCCTCGACACCTTTTGTGTGGCGTCATGTTCAAAAATCAACCATGCTAAAACTGCTTTCAGAGCAATCCGTGGACCTCCACCCCAATTGTTGTTAGATTAGGGGTGTCAAGTTATCCCTAGAGGTCAAGTCTTCTGTCTCCTTGGTATTCCGATGGGCTTCGACATCTCAATGGACCAACGGTGGAACTAGGTGCTATCCAAACTTGATAGCAAACTAAATCATTGGAAAGGTATGCAAGTTAACTTGGCAGGGCGTGCAATGGTTGTTAACACATTTATGCTTTCTATGACTATTTACTTTATCTCGTGTTGGAGACCTAAGGAGAAAGAGTTTGCCAAAGTGGAAAGAATCTACAGAAACTTCCTATGGACTGGGGACCCCAATAGTAGGGGGATTCCCAAAATCAAATGGGAAACTTGCATCAGCTCGAAAGACTCGGGGGGCTTGGGTATTTTGGATATTGCTAGGTTAGTTGATAAGTTGGCGGCAAGGTTTATCAAGGCTTGGAGCAATAGTGAGTCCTCTTGGGCTAAATTGATCTTCAGAAACATGAAAGACCTTACCTTAGTTGGCCATCCTGGTTGGAAGGACATAGGGATCCTCACGCTTTTGTTCTCCCCCTTCCCCGTATCCCCTAAAGGCTCTAGCCTCGTGTGTTCCTTATGGAAGAGTTGGAACAAGGCCAAACAATTCATTAGAATCAGTGACGAGTGGAAGTGGGCGGCCGGGATAAGATAAAATGACTCTATTTGGTTCTCGATCAGCGGCACTAGGGGGCTGGAGTCTTGGAACCTTCAAATTGCTAAGCGGCTATGGAACAAGGGGTTCAAACAATGGAAACAACTCTGGAAACAAGGGACCGGCCACTGGATCATATTCGAAGACTTAGACCCAAGACATAGAGTTACCCTTGAGGAATGGACTCTTCTTCAAGGCAGGTGTTTAGCATGGGACCGCTCAACTACCGGCCTTCTATGCGGAGAAGATCTTCCTTGCCTAGAGGGCCTCAAATGGAGCAATGGTAAGAAACTATCCAGAATCCCCAACTTCAAAGAGAACTTAGATGTTCATCACACCCTTAACAAGATGTGGTGCCTTTCTTGGACCAAACTTCGATGGGATCTAAAGTTCATGTCTATTTGGCACCCCGTTAATTGAGATAAAAAAGTCCGTTCTCATGTGGGAGATCTTGCATAAGGTTATCTGGTCCAATGCAAGGGCTAACAAAATTTGTGGGGTTCCACCATGGTGCAAGCATTGCCATCGATGCATCGAAGATTTGGTTCACCTTTTCTTCGATTGCCCCAAGTCCCATGTTATCTGGCATCATGTGACGTGGGTACTGAGACTCACGAACCACATCAATTGACAACAGGCGTTGTTGGGTGAGGCAGTTGGCTGCTCATCAAGGTTGTGGAATGCCATCAACGGTGAGACTCTTTGGAAGATTTGGAGGGAGCGGTGTGCTGTCAATTTCGACCAAACTCCAAAGAAATGGTCCATTGAGAAATCCTTGTTTCTAGGTAAAAGAATCTCGCAAGATAAGAGAGCTCCACTGTATAGGCATCACTGTATTTATCTCCTCGAAGACAACAAGCTGAAAACCAAATGGGTCCCGCATGAGGGAGATGATAGATGTATCTTCCTCATTTGTAATGCCCTTTAGCTTTCCGAACTTGTCTCCTCTATAACTTTTCTCCTTTATTTTAATTAAAGTCGGGGAGAATAGGCCAAGGCCGAACTTCCTTTTATTAAAAAGAAAAAGAAATCCAACTAAAAAATAATTCAATTAATAGTTAAGTTTTCTAGGAGGACATATCTTTGATCATTGTCACGTGTATGGCTAGGATCGATGATGCGTCGTTCCTTAATACTACATATAACCCAACTTTTGCCTTATGTACTTTGAATCCATAAATTTTTCAAAACCCTTCTTTTTCGTGATCCGATTCCTCTTGCCTTTCTTTCCCATGAGTGTGTGCATAACACGAATGGCAAAGGACATGTATTATTGGTATGAAGATTCATCTTATATAGACCTATGCATACATAGGTCTGCACAAGCCTGGGGAATGAATTTTTCTTTTTAATTTTCTTTTTGACTATTGACGGCCATTGCGACATGTATAGTGATGCACATAGCAATGGCAATTTATTTGCTATTTTTTAATTAAAAGATGATTATTTTATTTGCATGCTTTTTGATGAACATAAGTATCCGAATTGCGACTAGCATAGAAATGGCGAAATTCGAAAAATGTAGACTCGCTTTTGGATGCTTGCAACGACCAGAATATTGATGAATTGCGTCCAATATCCACGTGTATTATGATGGATTTATGTATCGACATTCTCATAGCGGCGAAGATTTAGCTGCAAATTATGATGATTGCAATTGAAATACACGTCACAAAACCTTCATTCTACCAAGTTCATCTACGAGAATGCCTAATGTGGCATAATGGTATCTGAAATGATTTTTATGTTACTACCAAGTTCATCTATGAAAATGCCTTTCTACCATGTTACATTCACTTTCAAACATGGCCTTGTATCTATACTTGTTTTTTACTTTGTGACTCTTCCTTAATAGATTGCTATTGTGTTAGACTCTAAAACCTATACTCAATGGCTTGCCTTCTCATGAGTCTTTGCTTTTAAATTTTTTCCAAAGCTTGTGCTTGATCTTCCTCCATATTTCTTGTTATTGTTTATCTATGTGATAGGTCAAATGGATATCGGACATTCTTGTATATGTACATTCTAATAATACATATAGTGGCTTGGACAACCACATATTAATTTAAGACTTCTTATTGTGAAACTTGCATACTATTAATTTGTGCTCTCTTGTTCTTTGGATTTTGAAGTTTATATAGGTTCTAGATATAAAGGTATAGAGGACTTTTTCCTTGACACCAAAAACATATTCTATGCTAGTATACGAGTAGCTTTTTCTCCACTCCAAAACGTATTCTATGCAAGTCATCAGTAAATTGCATTGAAGAGTTGAACCGTACAACACCATGCAGCCCCATAGCAACTCCAAGCCCTATGAATAAGATGACAGCTAAGGCATAGAACTTCGCATACATTATTATTTTCTTGTCTTCCTTTTCAGCCTTGGCTGTGCACAAGGGATGACTTCATCAATCAAAATAAATGAAAGAGGGACTACCATGTGGTTGACTACCATGAGCTTATAGTTGCACTTTCTTTGAGGGTAAATTTAGGGTCTTCACGGATTCATTCTAGTATAGAATGAAGGAGAGACTTTTTGAGAAGTCCTGCATCTCAATATTGTTATGGCAACAACTCGCTTAACTCTTGATTTCCACCATTAAGCTACAACCCCTCTCTCTCTCTCTCTCTCTCTTAGAGACACACATGCACTCATATAGTGAACTTATGTATCGAGGACCACGAAGTAATGCTGAAACCCTAGGATGATAGCTTGAGCTCAATTTGAGCATGTTCATACAAGTATATGCACATTTGTGCATGCAATCACAGAATTTCAAGCTAAATAAATTGAGAGAAGGCCAAACATACAGAGAAAAATAGAGAAAAAGTGAGCTTACACCATGATGGAGGGATCACAAGACAAAAGTCCACATCAGTTAGCTGATCATGTGGTTGTAAATGACTATGATCCTCAAGCTTGTTTTGGTTGGTCATGGCTATCTCTCTCATAGAGAACAGATGGGCAAGGCGACCCTTGAGCAATGAGCACGAAAGCTTAAGCTTCTTTAGCTCACAAAAAATTAAGCTTCTCTATGAGTTCTTAGGTGGCATGGAGTAAGAGTAAACCTTAAGCAATAAGCATGAAGCTTAAGCTTTGTCTCAGAGCAAGCCTAATGTATAGAGATATGAGTATGTGGAGGAATGTTTGGATGCTTTAGTTTTTTTCGAAAAAGGCATCGAATGATCATCTTGTTTCGCTCTACTTTGTCCTCTTCGAGATTGATTATTCAAAGCACTAAGAGAGGTGGAAATTGAGAATT
>CM035424.1:143825948-143830948 GCA_020310875.1 Ceratopteris richardii | reverse complement strand
TTCCCTATTTAAGAGGTTTTTTTTCCCCTGGCTTGTACATACACCGATAGCCTTAATGGTTATATATACACCTATAGCCTAATGGGTTACTTATCTTTGTACATTCTAGTGGTAATACATTCAATATTGTGTGTTGTGCTCCAAGCTTCTTCTTCTTCCTTGTGCTGTTCGCATGCTTCCGCAAACCTCGAAATCCAACAATTGCTATCAGAGGAGGTTGTCACTTCATCTAGGGCATCGTCGACACCCTCCGGTCACAGTCTCAGAATCTCACAAAATTTGGTGAGCTGTGTGGTTACAAAATCGCGATCTGAGCTCGTTTCGGCATCTAATGCACTATGGCACTGCTTTTGTAAGCAATTTCTTATTTTTGTGCCAAAGATATATACATGTTTTGGTTTGCCAATATAAGTGCCTCAAAGTCTACTACAAGTGTAGCAGAATTCATTAGGGTAGTTATGTTCAACTTTTTCAGATACAGTCATTTTTTTGCATCGTAGCATTTTAGTTAGTGGCCATGGCTGAAAACAGTGATGTATTCCGTGTGTTGGCTACTGAGTATAAGTTGGACGATACAAATTACCCATTGTGGGCTTATATGATGCATCATGTATTGGTTGCAAAAGGACTATGGAATATTGTGCAAGGTGTTGAAAAACATCCTATTTCACCTGCAGACACAATTGCTGAAGGTGATGCACATGGCGTTGAAGATGGTGATATTCTTCATGTTCCTATTCGTGTTGCGATTCCTACTACACATGCTATAGAGCAAATTTGTTGGGATGGCAGAGATGCTTAGGCACATGCATTGATAGCCTTGTCTTTCAAATGTGCCATTATTCCTCACATTCACTCTTGCAGAACAACTAAGGATGCTTGGGATAAACTTACCACTTTATACCAGGCAAGGAATGAAGCTCGTGTTTATTTCCTCCGAAAACAGTTGGAGAGTGAGCACATGAATGAAGGTGATTCCATGGACAATTTTCTAACAAAGATCAAAGATTTTAAAGAACAATTGATTTCTGCTGATGCAATCTTACCTGACTATTCACTTGTGCAGACTGTTCTGAATGGTCTTCTCTAATTCATATTAGAGTTTTGCTTCTCTTCGTTTGATGATGAAGGGCAAATCCAAATGCCTTAACATTTGTGGGGTTAGTCTTAGTTCTGTTGCAGGAAGATCAGTCTAGGCTGTCCCCCCTCCCAAATCACCTACCCTATCTCCATATGACATAACTTCAAACATCCCTATTTCTAGGTATACAAGTGCCACATGAACACATTATCTCCCACCATACAAGAGAATGTACAAAAAATAGTTGATCCAAAGGAGTCAAACGCTCTCCAAGAAGGAAGCAAATGCCATTCTGTCCTCATTCGACATAGCATCTATGTCAAGTCGCAATCTGAGCTTGCATAAAGTCCATGAGAAGTTTTGGACAAAACTCTTATTTTGAAGAAGTTTGTTGTTTCTAAGCATCCTGATATTCCAAAGGAGCAGGGAGATCCATCTCTTTCTAACCCAGTCCAAAACTTTATCGCATGAGCCAAACAAGAAGAATGTGCCTCTAATTTTAGAGGGTTGCATATCCGAGATAGGAAACAAAAAGAGACTATTCCACCATCTGTGAATGCAAGAGCACGTCGAAAATATATATCATACTCTCATCATAGAAAGCATAATGGGGACATCGAACTCCTTGTAACCCATGCCTAGAGAGGAAAGCTCCCAGAGTAAAATGACCCAACAAAATTCTCCACATGAGAATTTTCATCGCGAAGGTGAGAGAAGATTCCTAGATGACCGAAAATATGGAATATCACCATGGCGAAGGTTTCTCAAGCTTCCAACACATATTACATTGAAGGGTCACATCATTAGAAGGAAGAAGCGAATAATAAAATGTATTTGCTTTACTGATCCACCATCTAATATGCTTCACCAATAGCCAATCACGCCAAGGATTGGAAGAGTCAATGGAGAGGGGAACTTGATATTGCTTCAAAAAAAGGACTATTTGAATCCATTTGGATATTCGGGTACCACTACAAAAGCTTTATGAATGACTGAAAAGGATAGAATTTCCCACTTGGAGTCATAGCACTTTCGCTTCCTTCCATTCCATTTCAATGTAGATCGAGCTTGCTTGAAACTTTGAAGCAAAAAATTCAGCGTGCATGAGGAAGAACGCAACAGGGCACGAGAGAAAAATTTGTTTCATACATCCAGATTCCACTTTCCTTTATAATAGACCACTTCATTCTCCATAAGTAGCCAGAAAATTTTGGTCCATTAAGGTTTAGAAGAGGAAGAAATACACATATTAAAAGTTGCCCGTCTCCCCATTATGTGGGAATGAAGATGCAAAATTCCAAGGCGCCCCATGAGCTTGGGTTTGCAAACATATCTCCAAGATGAAACAACCAGAGCACGACTATGTTTTGTATTCCACAAGAAGTTCTTTATCCGATGATCGAAACCTTTAAGATGACACTTCTTCCATTCCAATAAAAGTAAGTAATACATAACATAAGGTTGCAAAAAAGCTTGCACTGTGAAGCTCGCCACAACTCCATTTTAACTTTGACTGTATATAATACCCAACATATTTTGTCCTCGGTGGGAACATTTATACCCAATGGATACCCCAACTGCCGAAAAATAATGCCTTTATCAACTTTTGGGCCATGCCAACCAAGAGATTGAAAGTGCCGTGCAGAAATGTTGATAAGTGCGGATTTCCCCATATTAATACAAAGAGAAGAAGCCTTTGAAAAAGGAGCCAAACAAGCAAGAATGTTCTGAACATTTTCTGCATCCGTTTTTGCAAAAATAAGTGTCATCTGCAAACCCAACCTCAATATGAGGAATCTTGAACATTGAAACGCCATGAATATGGTTCGAGTTCATTTTAGCCTCCAACAAATAAAACATTAGAGTGGAGGCTAACTCATAAAAAAGAGGACTCAGTGGACATCCTTGTCGCTCAAAGTGCTCTATGAGAAAGGGCGCCGAAAACCTTCCATTAATCTCCACATGTGATAGACTATCCTCGCCCAAGACATAAATCAAGTGACTCAACTTAAGCCCAAAACATAGTTTCCTAAGAACCGCTGCAATGAAATCTCATCGTATGCGGTCAAAAGCTTGCTCAAAATCAATTTGCATGCCCACCACATCTTGATTTGAGAAAGTAGCATGTTCCATCTTCATTTGAGTGAAAAAAATATTATCGTAAACCGATCTTTTATGAATGAATCCAATCTTCGAGGGATGAACCACATTTTGAATAAACAGTTTGAGCCTTAAAGCAAAGATTTTAGCAAATATTTTATCGATAATATTCGTCATTGTAATGGGCCTCCGATCTCCAATCTTGCAAGGAACATCCTCTTTGGGAATAAGTTTGATTTTCCCCTCTTTGAATGAGAGAGGCATCTTTTGGTTACTCCATATCTCATTGCAGACCTGAAGAATTAAAATCCTAGGAGAGGACCACAACATCATGACAAACTCCTTGGCGAGCCCATCCAGGCCTGACTCTTTTCCGTTCTTAAGAGAGCGAAGAGCCATGAGAACTTCCACTTCGATTATAGACTTCTTTACAGTAATCAGCTGTTCGGGAATCAATGACTTGTGGCGTATAAGCAAGGGATTCTTGGATCGCCATGAACCATGCACCAGAAGTTGAATATGAGGCAGCAAAGAGCTTCCCCAAGTGTTCTGTGCAAGCATGAGCTATAGAATTCCCATCACGAAGGGTTTGCCCCTCAAAGTCAAGTAAAGAAATAGTACTATTAACACGTTTAACATGCAAAAAGCCAAAAAAACATTTTGAGTTAACGTGAAGATCATTTACTTCCATACATTTGGCTCGAACTTTAGAAGACTGAATAGCATTGTTTTCTATTAAGTGCAAACATATGTAAGCATCACATAACTGAGCATAATTCCTCTCCAAGAGCAGTTGTCCAGAATCCATCTTCTCAGTCATTAAAGAAATGACTTGCTCAGCTTCTCCTTTCGCTGCCCTTAAAATGTTGGCGAAATATTTACCATAATCCCTAATCACATCCTTCATGCCCACCACAAAAAAGTTCCCATTCATACATGTTGATGCCTTTAATGAGAGCGTTGTAGAAATCAATTTCTCAACCCTAGCTTTAAACACAGATGCTTGTAACCAAGCATGGTTCACCCTCAAAGGAGTTCTATGAAGTTTATCTGGTATGCACGAATTCCATTCTACTCTGCGAAGAGACACGAAAAGAGGGTTATGATCAGAATGCAAGATCGTAGCATCAATCCACATTGTAGGCATGGCATTCAACAAGGAAGCATGAGAATAATAGCATCTATCCAGTGTGCTCATAGCTTTCCTATGCGATCTAGAATGAAACGTATAACGAATTGTGTGGCCGCCAATGTAACCCCATAAGTCTTTGCATTTTAGAAAATCCAAAACTTCACTCCAAATAGTGCTCTCTTGCGAAGAAATAAGACAAGCAAAAGTCGTGCAATCTACATCAGCATCTATAATGTTAAAGTCGCCACACATGAGAATATGAGCATCTGTCCATACGTGAAGGTGTGCACAAGAATGAATAACATGTAGCAAATTCTTCCAAGTCTTAGCTCTTTCCATCGGAGAGTTAGGAGCATATACATTAATACATATATATGACGCACCTTGCAATGTAAGATGAAGAATAAGGAATCTTCCTTGCGAGTCAACAAATAACACTTCAAAGGGAATATCTTTCATGACAATGAAGAGATAGCCAGAGTATTTATTCCTAATCCCATTATAACACAAGTGAAAATCTTTTCTACTAATATGCATTCCAGCATGATCATGCTTTTTATGCTCTTGAACTACCACCAAATCAAGCTGATGTCTAATAATCCATCTCCACAATATCGTCCACTTGCCATATTGTCCTAGACCTTAAATATTCCACATTGCTAGTTTCATGAGACTGGAGGAGTAGCA
>CM035424.1:143818448-143820948 GCA_020310875.1 Ceratopteris richardii | reverse complement strand
TCTAGTATGTTTTGCAAACAACCAGTTCCACCACGGATCAGTCGCATCAATCAAAAGTGGTAATTGATATTGGTGTAACAAAGAGATTATTTGAATCCATTTAGATCTATAGGTTGCCCCCACCGCATAGGTTCTCCGTACCACCGAAAAGGGCAAAATTTTCCACTTGGAATTATAGCATTTTGCAATAGAGTCAATCCCCTTGTTATTAAAGTATCTTATTGCCGCTCCCAAAGAGCAAGCAATAGGTGGATTTGATAAGAATGACCAATATGGCGATACTGAGGCAAGAGAGTTCCTATATAGTGTTGCCTTCCATTCCACTTGATTGAAAAACTTATTCCATGCATCAAGCTTCCACGCACCCCTAAAGTTTACCTCTGCATTTTCTATAAATTTCTAGAAGATGGAAGTCCATAATTGTTTATGAGAGGAAGTGATACGCATAGTAAAAGCTTTCCTTCTAGCCATCAAATGAAGATGCAAATTCAGGAACCCCAATCCACCTTTATCTCTGGGCTTGCATACATAATTCCATGATGAAAGGACAAATGCCCGACTGTGCTTTTTGTTCGAGAGGAAATTCTTTAACAGTCTATCAAAGATATGCATCTATTTTTCTTCCAATCCAACAGCAGTAGTACATAATATAAGTTTGCATGAAAGTTTGTACAATTTTTATCCTGGCATGTAATGGCCATTGCGGGGCAATCCATTTATCCATCTTCAGCTTAACTCTGCACAGAACCCATGCGAGTTTATCTTTAATAGGGACATCAACACCTAATGGGTATCCTAGATGTCTAAAGATACTACCTTTCTCGATTTTGGGACCTTTCCAATTAAGGGACTGAAATTGTCGTGCGGAAATATTTACAATTGTTGATTTTTTCATATTAATCTTCAGTGCAGAGGCTTTAGAAAAGGGCGCCAAAGTATCCAATATGCATCTAATATTTTGATTATCAGCTTTTACAAAAATAAATGTATCATCTGCGAAACCCATTGCAATTTGGTGGATCCCATAAAGCGAGATACCATGTATACATTGCGAATTCATCCTCGCTTCTAAGAGATAGAACATTGGGGTGGATGCCAATGCATAAAATAGGGGACTTAAAGGACAACCTTGACGTACAGAACGCTCAATGGGAAATGGCGCAGAAAGTCTCCCATTTATCTGCAGTTGGGAAGCACTACCTTGAGCTAGGATGTAAATGAGCATATAAAATCTGATTCCAAACCCAAGTTTTTTAAGTACTATAGCAATGAAATCCCATTGAATAAGATCAAAAGCTTTTTCAAAGTCTATTTGTATCCCAATCGCTTCCTGTCCAGACAACGTTGTATGCTCCATCAACATTTGAGTAAGAAAGATGTTATCATAGATTGATCTTTGATGTATGAACCCAACCCCGGATGGATGTACCACCTTATGGATAATATATTTGATCCTCAATGCAAATACTTTAGCAAGTAATTTATAGATAATGCTCATCATTGAAATAGGTCTCCAATCCTCAATGCATCTAGGAACATCTAATTTCGGAATAAGCTTAATCTTACCCAGCTTAAAAGTATATGGCATCCTTTGATCCCTCCATATTTCATTACATACATCAGGAACAAGATTTTTTAAAAGAGGCGAGAAAGCCATTACAAACTCTTTCGTGATACCATCCAACCCTGGTGCTTTTCCATTTTTAAGGGAGTTAAGAGCCATGTAAACCTCATCCTCAGAAATTAAGAATCAAGAAGGCGGGGTGTAGCTCAAAGCTTCGTGCAGAGCTTGAAACCATGCATCATCAGATTTATAAGAAGCTGCAAACAGTTTACGAAAGTGTTCCGAGTAAACTGCAGCAATAGAACTCCCATCATTAATGATTGAGCCATCAACCTCAAGATGAGATATTGCATCTTTAAGTCGTTTAACTCGAAGATGGTCAAAAAGGCATTTAGAATTCGCATGCAAATCATTCACTTGTGTGCATCTGACTTCGACTTTAGAAGACTGGTTAGCCTGATTTTCAATCACCTCCAAACACTTATGTGCCTTACAAAGATGAGCGTATTCCTCATCAGATAATACCTGTCGAGAATCTACCTTTTCAGACAGAAGGGAAATAAGTTGTTGAGCTTCATACTTGGTAAAAGTAAGAATTTTAGAATAAAATTTCCCATAGTCCCTAATCACATTTTGCAATTTTGCCACCAAAAATTCCCATTTCATGCAAGCAGAAACGCTCAGTGAGAGCACATGCCGAATTAGAGAATGCACCTTAGATTTGAACATCAAAGTTTGTATCCATGAGTGATTTACTCTCAATGGGATTCTTGGCAAGCCAAAAGGCACATAAATTCCAATCAACCTCTTTAAGGGATATCAACAAAGGATTATGCTCTGAACGGAGCACTGTAGCATCTACCCACATTTTGGATGTTGCACTGAGATCAGACACATGAGAATAATAACATCTGTCTAATCTGCTCATCGCTTTCT
>CM035424.1:143773448-143813448 GCA_020310875.1 Ceratopteris richardii | reverse complement strand
ATATCCTGTAAATCTGACATCCCTATCTGAGACTATGGATGTCGGTAATCCATGTAATATGAAGACATGCTGGATAAACAACTCCGCTACCTGTGGAGCTTCTATCGTCTTCTGCGTGGGTATGAAATGAGCCATCTTGCTCAGTCTATCTACCACAACTAGGATTGTATCCCGCTTCCTTTGGGTCCGCGGTAACCCCACTATGAAGTCCATGGATATACTATCCTAATTAGGATCTGGAACTTGTAAAGGGTGTAAAAGACCTGGTGTCTTTACCCTTTCTGCTTTGTTGACTTGGCACATAAAGCATGTTGAACATAAGTATGGATATCTCTGGCTAATCCAGGCCACCAAAATGTTCTTCTAACAAGCTGTATTGTCTTGTCAACACCAGGATGTCCTGCACAGGGAACATCATGGTTATCATGCATGAGTTTTTTACGCAAATCTCGGGAATTTGGTACACAAACCTTTCCTTTCCGCTTCCCTATTCCATTCTCCTGTGAGAAATTAGAATACGGAATGGACTTGTTTGCTTTAGTAGAAGAAGAAACAGTTGGAACTGTCCCGTCTCCTAAAATAGAGTCATCGCTAATGGCTGTAACTATCTGTAACAAATGTGGATCTTCCACCTATGCTTCCTTAATTTCTTGAAGCAATGAGCTTTCTAAAACTGTAAAGCTCATCTGATACATTATACGAGATAATGCATCAGCTACTATATTTTCTTTGCCTCTTCTATCAAGAGTTGAGTGTGAAATTCTTGCATGAGCTCAGCCCAACAAGCCTGTCGGCCTCGAAGATCTGGCTGACTACAAAAATACTTGAGTGTATGATGATCCGTGAATACCTTAAAGTCCGCATCATAAAGATAGTGTCTCCAAACTTTAAGTGCATGTACCACTGCATATAACTCTTGTTCATGCACCGGCCAATTGCGTTGTGCACTACTTAACTTTTTACTTTCAAAAGCTATTGGCCTTCCATCTTGACTCAAGACTGCTCCTATGGCTGTGCCGCTAGCATCGGTCTCTAACTCAAATGGTTTTTGAGGATCTACCACTTTGAGTATAGGAGCCTCTGAAACAGCTTGTTTCAGAGTATCAAAACTCTCTTGCTTCCATGCAAATGGAATTTTGCCTTGAAGCAAGTTCGTCATAGGTGCTGCTATCGACGAATATGAAGAGATGAATTTTCGATAGAAACCTGAAAGTCCTAAGAATGAGCGTAACTGCCCCTCATCCTGAGGAGTAGGCCATGCTAAAATAACTGATACCTTCTTGGGATCCATATGAACCCCATCGGCTGAAATCACATGCCCTAAATACTCTATCCTCGGAAGAAACAATTGTGTCTTCTCTGGATTTACATACAGCTGATTTTCTTTTAAAATATTCAACACAAATCTTAAATGATTTTCATGGCATCGGTCTCTAACTCAAATGGTTTTTGAGGATCTACCACTTTGAGTATAGGAGGCTCTGAAACAACTTGTTTCAGAATATCAAAACTCTCTTGCTTCCATGCAAATGGAATTTTGCCTTGAAGCAAGTTCGTCATAGGTGCTGCTATCGACGAATATGAAGAGATGAATTTTTGATAGAAACCGGAAAGTCCTAAGAATGAGCGTAACTGCCCCTCATCCTGAGGAGTAGGCCATGCTAAAATAACTGATACCTTTTTGGGATCCATATGAAACCCATCGGCTGAAATCACATGCCCTAAATACTCTATCCTCGGAAGAAACAACTGTGTCTTCTCTGGATTTACATACATCTGATTTTCTTTTAAAATATTCAACACAAATCTTAAATGATTTTCATGCTCATGCACAGTCCCACTATACACTAACAAATTATCCACAAAATCAACAACACACTTTCCTATGAAAGGTCGTAAGATATCATTCATTAACATATATACGTGTACAAAATATTTTCCGTCGCATGTACTTTGTACATATTCATTTGGATAATAGGAAGTGACATTCCTACTACTCTATATACACACATAGATGTATGTTTAAAATTAGATGTATACGAAGATACACCCATATATACGTATGTATATATATGTGGTGTGTGTTATCCTTATGTAGAGGCCATGCTGATCTTCTTTGTATTGTTCTAATTCTAAGAGATGTAGGCATATGTACATACATACATACATACATACATACATACATACATACATACATACATACATACATAGTTATTACATACATACATACATACATACATACATACATACATACATACATACATACATACATACATACATACATACATACATACATACATACATACATACATACATACATACATACATACATACATACATACATACATACATACATACATACATACATACATACATACATACATACATACATACATACATACATACATACATACATACATACATACATACATATATATATATATATATATATATATATATATATATATATATATATATATATATATATATATAAATATATAATTTTTTTTTTTTTTGAACGCTCTCCCCTTGCTCAAGAGGTAGAAGACCCAACCACCCACAGTAATGAGCGTGGACTGATAATAGAACTATGATTTTAGTCCTGAAGATTGATAGTAGAATTAAGTTTTAAATAAAGAATTAAGAAGAATCTGAATAAAGAAACAAAAATTAGTGCATTTTTCTTGTATTCTTCGATTTTGTAGTGTTCTTCTTTATCCAACGATGATTTGCATAAGCTTTTTAATAGCTCTTTGGAAGGTTTCATGTTCTAGGAAAAACCAAAACATGGAGATTATCAAGTTGTCACAAATTAAGAACTATCTTACCTATTCTATAATCTTCTTGATGAAACAACCTTTTGAGGAAAGAGATTTAATGAAAACATTGGACAACAAATGAAGAAATTCTTGAACAAAGGAAAGAATCTGTAAATAATTGAGACAAAATAACACCACATATTATTGAGTCGGATGTAATTGATAAAAATTGAGATATCGATACAATGTGAATGCGAGCATATATAGATTCTAACTTTTATTTTAAATATGTAGTTCTATCGAAAAGGAGATTGATAACTTCAAATTTAAATAAGTACAATTGGATTCATATAACGGTAAACTAAAATAAGTACAACAATCCCTATTTGAAGTACAATTCGGTTCATGATAGTTCTTGTCATAAATGTCATCATTGAAGAATCATTATTTAGAATTTAAATATAGAAAATCTTTGGAAGAAGTATGATTAGAAATAAAAAGATAATCTTCGAGATGTTTAATAGTGGAAACTTTGTTGGAAATGACAATAAAAGTTTTAGATAAAGCAAGTCTTTCGATGAATTTAAATTCATATGCAAAAAGAAAAAACTTTATAAGGAAAGAAACATAGTTTGTAACCCTAAGAATTTTGATTTGTTGTCTAAATAGAAGATCATGAATAGAAATTTACAAGGTTTTTTGAAATAGAATATTATTGAACAAGAGTATGGGTTTGATCTACTATACGTAAGTGTTTCTTTCTACTATTTGTTTCTATAGGATTAGATATCAAGAATAATACAATAAGAAGTTAAAATGTTGTGCACGTATCTCTATTAATAGTGTTACATCTATCTTTGTTGGATTTAAGAGAAATCTTTCCCAATAAAAGACGCAATTCCTTATTTCATGTTATTCAAGTCTAAATTGATATCTCTAGGAAGAATGCTATGGGAAATTTGGAAGCAAGATAAAGAAGAAGATTTTAATGAATCATGATGGTAGGAGAGCTTGATAGTGGGGTGTTGGAAGTCACTACATGCCTCCCAGAAGGGGAGAGAGTTATGTCCTAGAAATAGAAAGGTCTAGGAGTGAACACTCAGAAAAGGCAAGAGAGACTTAAGGTGTTCAATTGATGAGTATGCACACTTGGTGCACTCTCTTGTTGTGAGCTACCTTGAATGGTTCATGTATTTCTTTTTGGCTCCTTATTGATGGGAATACTCTCTAATTTGAAATTGTAAGCAATCAAATTTGGTTTGGTAGCAAAAGCATTAGACACACAAGATTTGCCCTCATCTGACAAGATCAATGGCATATACATTGGCCTTTTCAAAGGGAACACAATTACAACCTATGTCACAATTTGTATTGAAGCTTGAATAGAGGCCTTGGAATCCAATCAATTGTATTCATTGACATTAAAGTTTGTGGGCCTTTGTATTATCTTGGGTATGCCAAATTATTCTATGGACCAAAACACTCAAACAAAAACCTTCCGCACATGTAACAACGCCATTGATTATGGTTTCACATTACAAAAATCCTCCAAGCAAAAAACAATAGTTCCACTACCCTCTTGAGTGCGATAATCATGAGAAGGACGCTCAAGGAAGATGTAGCATTTGCATATCGTATGGGGTGACAGCCAAGTCTTAGGAACACTGTCTTTTGAAGGTTGCGAGCACACAAAGATATTTCGTAGATATCTCATTTCGACCTCGAAATCCCCATCCCTCTCTACCTCATCTCCTCCTTCCGCTTTTTCTCGCAAAGGAGCAAACCTTTTTTCAGGGATCACAACATTCCATTGCAATTCCCTCTTCCCCTTATACTTTTGTTCGATGATCATAACGGAGGCTTCCTCCCATAACACATATTGTACCACTTGTTCCTCCTATTTCATCACCATTGCTACCTCCATCTTATAAGGTTCCTCATCCTAAACTCCCCATTACCCAATCACTATCTCGAATACACCATCCTCTTCACATGCTCAAGTGTGACATGCAATTAGAACAGAAAAGGCGAGAAACGATCCAACCTCTACTTCCAACAATATAATGCCAACAATACAATCCTACGCATCAAGTTCTCTGTAATAAAGTAAGTCTATGATCCAAGGATCCGATCAGTTCAGATAGATCTGAAATTGGACACCGTTTGGTCATCCTTGTATATGACCAAAGATCTCGAGTTTAGACTTACTAGGAGGTCTTGTGCTCTTGTGAACAAGTGATCCACTTAGCTTAGTGGTTAAGTCTCAAGGATGTGAAGGAGGAGGTCTTGGGTTTAATCCCCATGGGAGACATGGGGAGAGTATTTTGCCCAAAGAGATCTAGAGCCTTCTAGAAGCATCCAATTGAGTTAACTCAAGTTAACTGGGACACTTGGTGCACATGCAGTTACATGGCCGACACATGGATGGTTAGTATCCACCTGCCCAAGAAGGTAGTCCCCTCGAGAGAGCTATATTTAGAGGCATTTGGTTGGGCACGTGGTGGTCGTAATCCTTGTTCTCTTGCATTGGTATCAGAGCCCTTAGGTTGAGATTTATGGAGACTTTTATCTTCATCACTTTGCTTGTAAGCTCTTGTTGGGATGCGTCGAAATTGCATTGCTGTAGCACTTCTTCATCTCTATGGAAGTATTCGTCGCCGTATGCAGTCATTGCTATTGGTTAGATTAGCCAAAATGATTATGCGCACTATATGTAGAATACAAGATTCGATCCCGCTACCTATCTGTACCCATGGATGGGTCTTATCCATTGCAACAGCCGGCACGGTTAATAATTGTTTCTATTAAAACCTTTTCTTCTGTTACACCATGCGCTGAGCAATGATGCTACCTGGACTGTAATACAGAAGAATGGTTCGATTGTGCGTGGAGGGTTTGATCTTGCTTCCTCCGCCGTATCGTAAGTGCCCAACCACACGCGCGCAGCCTTCTTAGGGTCCCTAATCTCAGCCGGCCACTTACCCCACGGCCTCTGTCTGACTCCCTAGAAACGCCTTTTCTTGGCCGGCAGCTTTGGTGAGGAAGATGATGCTGCAGCAGAGGCTGATAACAATGGTGTCCTCTCGATCAGTTCTACGGACACATTTTCCGTTGCCTTTCGTTCCAAACCCTCCTGTGCTTCCGCAATAGCTTTCTTCGTCGAAGCTGTCGACTGAACCTTGTAGTTCTTGTTCTTCTCCATGCCTGCGCCTACTATCCTCAGCGATGGGATAATATCTAGCTTTGTCAGATTCTCTCCTTCTACAACCAATTAAAGCTACAAGCATCAGAACCCTCCATAGTTGAGACCTCATAATATACACTATAATTGGGTTTTGAATGCATGTCGACAACTCCTCACATCTTCTACAGTTAGTACGTGATAGTAGACTCATGCAGTTCTAGGATCGTTCTGCTAACTCACCTCATCATCCAGATGGGTAGAAACCCGTCTATTTTCCACCGTGACGTAGTTTCGTTCAAGATCTTCGTCTTGCCAACAGACACCGCAACTTTCATGAATCTCGGATGGTTCGCCTCCCTCGTAGGTAGATGTTAGAGGGTTATGTTGAGGTGATGGGGGCCATAGCCAGTAGTCCGAATGATTGAAGATCGGGGCGCGAATGCCTCCGCATCCTGCTGTAATATCTTCGGCGAGAGTGATGATTCGGCACTGTTATCTGGGAGCGACGTGAAGGTGTTTTCAGCCTCAGGACGGGAGCCTCCAATATCGATTGCGAACAAGGCCTCGTTTGCTTCCTGGCATGCATTTTCTTCATATGCGGCAAGAAATGATCGAGAACGAAGAGGTGTTGCTTCCCGGCAAAGCTCCTCTTCTTCCGCCACCTTTGCTTACTGCGAGGCGTAGCAGCGAGCTAAGCGGGAGAGACGAGATGAAGAGCACACCTCTAGCTGAAGGAAACAAAGAAAATTGAGAGCCGTTCGGCTTGATAGAGAGATTTTCACAAGGTGTCTGGAAGGAACGATCTAAGGCATCGCCGCCATTCTCAGCCATTCTACCACACTAATCGGATTCTTTCATGTGGACCTCTTCTAGGTGGCAATGGGTGTTCGCTTCAAAAGGTTCAGGTGGTGCCTCGAGGAAGTGCCGCCTCATGTGCGTCAAACGACGTGCCATGCGTTGCAATGGAAGCAATTGAACTAAGCAAACGCTGAGAAGGCAGCACCGCCATCGTCAGGCATTCCAGCCCACTAATCGGATTTGTTCATGTGCAGCCATGCAGGTGGCACTGCTACAACACGTCTCTGGCGCGGTGCATAATTGGATGCCGTCTCGCCATGTCAAGGCTTGTACCAATGAGGAAGAAGCAATGTTGTTGGAATGGAATTTGATGCATGAAAGGAGAATGCCAACACGTGCATGCACTCACGTGCATTTGCATGCAAGAAAAGACATTTTTATATGCATGATTGTTGGTGTAGTTGAATACTTTTATTAAGCACTTTTTTGAGGATAAGAAAAGTATGCTTGGTTTTGTTTAAGCTAATTAGAGCTTGAAGAAGCAAAGTAATCTTTTGGAATCAAGATATTTTCCTAAAAGATATGTCAAAGTAATCTTTGGGAATTAAGCTATTTCCTAAAGATAAGCCAATAAAATGAAATAGTCTGGTTAACTATTTCATTGGTTAAAAAGGAATATCTTTTGGACAAGCAATAAAGCCTTAAGTCTTGTTCTTGTTCAATAGTCAAGACTTCTTTTAGAGAGATTATTCCAGTAAAACTAAGGATTCCAAGATGAATCATTGGATTGAAAAGAAAAAGATTCCAAGATGAATCATTGACTTAGTATTACTTGATTCTTTGGCAAGAATCTAAAGTTCTTGAAAGAAAAACTCTCCCTAGATATGAGACTAGAATCTTTCAAGAAAGTTTAATAGTAGTTCCGAGTAATTCCCAAACCACTAGTCTTGGTACTTAAGTCCAAATAGTGATATAACCTAAAGGTATATCAAAGATTCTTAGCTTTGGAATCTAAGAAGCATTAGTGTATGCTTGGACTTAGTAGGGGAAAGATCTCTAAAAGCCCATGGGTAAGCAAAAAAGATGCTTTTGTTAGTTTAAGAGATCTTATAGATAAAGACGAAGTATTTATTTTAGTCGCAAGGTCAACCGAACTTGATCAAGCTTTGCCATGAATGCCCAAGGACATGCGATTGGAACTACTTTGTAGATTACCCAAGCATTGGCAATGAAATTCCTTTTGGGAATTATTCACTCAAGTTCCATTTATCCAATGGACAAGTGTGAAAAAGTAAGCTGTTCCAAGCTTGAACAGAGTGAGAAATTCTAAGAATGTAGTATGCAACCGTGAAGACGGTACTTAAGTCTATGGACGGTAAAACATAAATGTTTGCCTATCCTTAAAGGGATTTTGGTACAAATCCAGAGAGCATGAGCGGATGCTTAGAGTTAAGCAGTAGAGAGATTCGTGTAACGTCTCGGCCGAGAAAGGTACCTAAAGCATCAGTAAGAAGGAATCTATAAACAAGAAGCCAAAAGCTCTTGTCACTACAAATTGGGCAAGAATAAACCAATTGAACTTGAATATGCGAAAATTCAAGCACTTGGAATTCTGATTGGTTTTTATTTGAAAACCCTAGCAAAGTAGGATGGATGTTCCATCAAAAGGTTTTCAAGTTCTCAAAGGAAAGCAGAAGATCATGGAACGATCATGTGAAGGGATCAAAACCTAGAAAATCTAGTTAGAGATAATGCCTAAAACTTCAAAACTCTCGTAAAAATTGAAGCAAGAAGGTACTCTTTCAAGATATGTTTTGACTTTAGGATAAGTATCACCCACACATTAATGTGAATATAAAATAGGGTGGTATGGGATACCAGATTTTATACTCAGATTGATGTAGGAAAGATGGTATGGGACATTGGACCGTGGGATGATAATTATCTTTTAGTCCTAGATTGGATCTTGAAGTTATGTTTGATTCTCAAGGGAATTAAAACTTCAAAGGAGTTTAATTCAAGAAGGATAAAAGTAGTGTCTCAAGATACTTCAAGATAACTTCAAGATCAAGGAAACAGAAGATATGAAGTAAGTAACTTCCAAGATCTTCTTGAAACACTTAACGGTAAAGTGTTATCAATTCGAAAATATTTCATAAATTTCTGAAAGAAGTTGGACTTTGATTTTGAGTTGATCTTTTCAACTAAGGATTTGATTGACTAAGTCAAGCATCAAGTTCCTAGTGTAGCTTGGTAAATTCACTTTTTTGACTTAAAGAAATGCACAAGAATTGCATTCCTAGTAAGGAGTCAGAAAGACTGAATATGACCTGAACTTAGTCTCAAGTGAAGCATTATTTGAATACAAAACTCATCAACAGAACCTGAGTGGGTCGACACACTGATGTTGGTTACCACACTAGTATCTTGTGGTTGGATGATGTTTTTGAGTTGCTTTGAATCGTTTTGAGAATCCAGCTTATTTCTCTTAAAAATAGGAAAAATGCTTCAATGCCTTGTTGAAACAGATCTTTGAAGTCTTGAGTCATCTAAAGTTTGACTCATAGCAAGTTTACGTATCTTCGAAGTTTGAATTGGTTGTACAAAGATTTAGTTATTTCTTTCCGCTTTCCAAATATTTTGGAATTGGCTCAGACATGGGATCTGATTCCTTTTGCAAAAGACCAGGGTTAGCAGATTAGAATTAGATAAATAAATTGAACATCCTAGAAAGATGTTATGTACAAGAACCTTTTCAATCTTCAAAAGATAATTAGTCTAAGTGGACTTATTTATTTGAGTTTGCTTCAAGTCATTGCATAAATGATTTCCTAGAGTCCAGTATACTCTAGAATAGACAAGTTAGGAATTGCTCATTAGATTGACAATTCCCAAGAACTTTCAACTAAAATCTTTGAGAAAAGTGTCCTAAGTTGGACAATTTTCATTTTGAATTTGAATTGGTCAAGTTATAGTATGATTGACTCAAAGAAAATGGTAAACTTTCTCCTACAGTTTACATAGGATTTTTAAACTCATTAGGACAAAGTAGTCCTCTAGTCGAGTGAAAAAATCAAGTAACTGTTTGATAGGAGTTAACCATTGTACAAAACATCCAAATTAGATGTTTGGGATAACCAAACTTCAAGTTTTCCAAACCAAATTCAAGTGAATCAAGAGTTCTCAAAGGTTTATGAGGGATAAGAATCCCACCTTCGTTACTAAGTCATGCACCAGTTATGCCCAAAAATGGACTAGTAATTTGAATCCACCCAGTTCAAAGGTTTGTGCCTAGATCGCACATCGAGAAACTATGAATTGGCCAGGGATGTTTTTTGATCCACCCTTATTATTCATTCACTACTTTGTACGTTGACTAGTTTATCAAAGTATAAAGCGAGATGGTGTTTTGAATCATTTGGGCAGGGATACCACCACAGAGATGAGACATGTTCTTCGAGTTTTAGAACATGACCATGTTCTTCCAGTTTTAGAACATGAGGCTCGGGGGTTGCCTACAGTAGATATATAGCTCTATTTTCGAGGAGGAGAATATTTTCCAAGGGGGGAAGAATGTAATAAAGTAAGTCTATGATCCAAGGATCTGGCCGGTTCAGACAGATCTGAAATCCGACACCGTTTGGTCATCTGTGTGTATGACCAAAGATCTCGAGTTTAGACTTACTAGGAGGTCTTGTGCTCTCGCGAACAAGTGATCCACTTAGCTTAGTGGTTAAGTCTCAAGGATGTGAAGGAGGAGGTCTTGGGTTCAATCCCCATGGGAGAGAATTTTGCCCAAAGAGATCTAGAGCCTTCTAGAAGCATCCACTTGAGTTAACTCAAGTTAATTGGGACACTTGGTGCAGATGCAGTTACATGGCCGACACATGGATCGTTAGTATCCACATGCCCAAGAAGGCAATCCCCTGGAGAGAGCTATATATAGCGGCATTTGGTTGGGAGGAGAGTCATCTCTTTAGCATGTGGTGGTCGTAATCCTTGTTCTCTTGCATTCTCCATCTTGTAGTCCATACACATAAGATGTGTTTGGAGTACCCCTTCACAGGCCCACAACCACACAAAAGTCTCCTGCACCCATGAATCCCAATCTCAATCAGTGTTCTATAGATGAAAATTCTCCCTCGCGAGTTGTCTACATAAGCCTACCCATCTTGCTAACCTTCTTATAAACCTCATCAAAGGCAAGTTTTGAATTGTTATCACCCTTGTCTCACAAGATCGAAAAATTATTCTTTATGCTTGCTACTCTAAATAATTTTTGAAAATCATGAGGATTCAGTCTGCTGGCCCCAAGCTTGCTATGAAGGACTATAGAAATTAAATCGCCTATCTCAGGAGCTAAGTCCTAGGAATTGGGGGGGATTTTGGAAGGTGCACTTAAAGAATTTGATAATCTATGCCACGAGTTGGACCTGTATAAACAAAGATATCGGTGCTCGAGATAGATTTTCTTGCGGGATGGTCACACTCAAAGGCATGCCATGATGCAAAATGAAAAGAAAAGGCAATCAACAACGGATGGATCCTAGTTAGCGAATGAGGATGCTACTTTGCATCTAGATTGCATAATGAGGTTGAAAATCAATAGGCTCACATAAAGAGTTGGCCGTTGATGTAACCCTTCACAATTTCTACAATGCAATTTATTGTGTTGCCCTTCCGTTTGATGATCTATAAATAGTTCTGGTGTAATCCTTGTATCTCTATCATATATCTATACAAACCAACTGAGCTAATGATCATAGTGGACATGTAGCGTTTCAGAGTTTTTATAGTGCTTTTTTTTTGTGGTTTTTTGATAATGATGATAGTGAATTCTTCTCAGTTTTAAGGATGTAAGGCATTTTTTCTCAATGAGGAAGTATTGCAGCTGAAATGGTGGCTAAACAATTAGAATTCACAATAGACACAATGCAGCAAGATATAAAATTATACAAGTGAAGTAGTATAGATTCTAGTATTCAGAAAAGTGGATGGTTTGACGAAACACATGAAAGTCGAAGATCTGAACACCAATCCAGTCAGTCATTGTTTGGGACTTGGAGGAGTATAAATGTGTGTGTAATACTGTAACAAAAAGGGCTTTTCGGTTACATGTCATACATATTAGAAATGTGAAAATAATGATAAAAGAAGTCTATCCTTGTTCAAGGAGAATGTTGGGGTTCAAGGTTGCAAAGATGATCCTGAAATATAATTCTCTTTGGTTTACTTGTTGCAAAAGAGAAGATAGAGACATAGAATAAGAATCTCAATAAACCCTAGATTTTAATTGTAGAGGGCTGGGATGCTTTGTAGCAAGAAGAAAGAACAATATTGAAGGCATTGTATTCAGAGTGCCGAACTCCTTACTAGTCATAATCCTAGCTTCCTTATGCAGTCCTGCAATTGTGCCCTGTTTGATAGTTGGGGAGGCATCAAAGTTTTTGTGGGTATCTGCACTGTGAGTACACTAGATATGGTAATACAGGACACTGTTGGGAATCGGGATTGTAGCTCTGACTGAAACTGCAGCCTGCAGTCTTCATCATCTCTATTGTGCCAAAAGAATTGACCTTCCCTAGAGGGAAGGGCTTCTATTGTGTGATTGCACGTTGTGTCTGAGTTCTCGCGGCTGGAATTCTTATTGATGATGTTGAATAGCACCAGAATTCCTTGTAGCTGGAAGATGAAAAAGCTCACTGCGTTATAGAAGAGAGTCAAGAGAAGGGGTAGATGGGTCGGCTGATGATGATGTATTATGTTCCCTCCGTGCTTTTTCAATTCTTTCTAGGTCATGTCCGATCAGTTTCAGAATTGAACTGAGCATCCTGAATGTTTCCAAGCAGTGTTTGCTTATTGAGGTGTGTCAGATCATTGAATCTGGAGTCTCTAGTCCCCCTTAGCTCTTTAGTAAATGGACAAAAGAACAGTTCGTAATTGGATTTAATATTGAACGAGATGAGTCTCCTGTTATAATACTCTCTGTTTTCGCGAATCACTATGTTCATATTCGTTGATGTATCATTAGTGACAATATCACGTTAGTTCTCTGTCCGCTAACTATGAGGTTGTGGTTCATGCAAACATCATTAGATGATGGAAGTCGAAAGTTCAAGGCTTGTGGTACTTACTGGAGTGTGCAAAACCGTTTCAAAATGAGAAGTGGCCAGAGCTGCTAGTTATGGATGGTGGATGAGAGATAGCCCTTCACATGCATATAAATCCACCTATGCAGGAGTGGAATCTGCTTTTGCGATGGTTTAAGTTAATTATGGATGCTGGATGACAAGTAGTTCCTGATATTCATATAGATCCACCTAGACATGAGTGGAATCAGGTTTTGTGACGTTTTTTGTAAAACTTGGTCAAATGGGCTAAGAAAGCACTATCAATGAGTTTCTTAACTTTTTGCTGCCAAATGGATTTACAGAAGCATCAATAATAATGAAATTTTTGCATCTTTTATGTTTTATGGGGAACTTTTGCATTATAGCTTACAAGAAACCTCGAAGTGCTTGGATGTTCTCAATAGAACCTTGTATCATATAAACTGTTCATAATTCATTGTTTATTTCTAAACGGATAAACTCAAATCTGAACAAATAAGTAGGTGATTTACTTAAGAATTGACAAAGAAGAAGATGCCAATGTGGAATGATCATTTGTGTCACAGATTCTGTAATTTTTATGTCTTTTTAGTAAGTAGACATGGGAATAATCAAACTGACTCATTCTGCATAACTCTCGATATTTCAACTTGTCTTGCTACGGATGTTATTTGGATGTAGGAATGTTTTATATCCTCGTTTATGCTACTTTTGATGCCTATCTCTAGTCTTCTTTGTACTTTTTTGAAAATGTACTCGACCAACCAGACTTGTAACCTATTTATTTAACACAAACAGATACTTTTTTGTTTTTGATTGGCTACTAAAGACGTTCTTGTGTGCAGGATGGCAGCCTGACAATATGTGGCTGGCTTAAGGGAGAACTTAAGAAGCATTTTTGTCTGACAGAATTGTAATCCGATCTATGAAAATTCAGAGGATATGAAGTGCCCTACTATTTGCTGTAATAAAATGCACCACATATTCATGGCGTTATGAACACAGATCAATGTTCAGGGGCTTTATTTCACTCAATGTGCTGTTGTCAGTAGCTATATGTTTCTTGTAACTGTCGTTTTGATTCACCTGTCAGTACTATAGAGGTGAGTGACAATGTAACTTGTAGATTGAGAGAGAATTTGTGGCAGTTTGGGTTTGGGGAACCTGTATCTTATCTGATTTATAAATAATGTTTCTGTTATTGTCTGCTCGAGGAAATATCATTAATGGGACAAATGCATTGTCCATGAGCTTCAACAAGAGCTAAATACACGAGGTGTTTGGGAAAGGACTACATTAATGCTCTGACTAAGAGAAAACAATATCAAGATCAATGACTGGGAGATTGATGAATGCCCTCTGGTCTGGAGTGTATTTATTGCAAGGAGGAGAATTGTGATCACATTAGACCAAGGAATTTCTTCTGATGATTTTTTTGATACTGATTCTGGATAAAAAGATAGAAACTACAGAAGGAAAGACTAGTTAATAAGACAAAAAGATGCATGCCAGAATGGATATTGACTAGCGTGGGGGCTGAAATTGACCGTGCCACAATCACTGCCTTGGGCTGGACCTGGTATGAAATTTGACACTTGAAAGCTAAATTGGGCTTGAGGTCCTTTTTGTGTAAGCGTTTGGAGTCTACATGGGTTGATATGCACGTACAGGATTAGTCCAAAGTGGAGGGTGAGTCTGTCCAGTAACATAGTCCTACACAAAGTTCATTTGGCAGAGGCAGGGGCCCCTTAGGTGGTTGCTCAACAGTGGGCTGTTACTTGCCCACTACCATGCAGGACACCTTCTGGCAAGATAGTTGCCTTGGATACTTCCTCTTCTGGACCTTGTACCCTTTCTCTTTTGCTCTATCTCAGTCTGCTTTCACTGTTTGGATACTTGTGTAGGCTTCACTCTTGAGGTGTCCAACATGGACGACCAGATACCGTGGATGAAATATTGGCAACTACTTTTTTTAGAAGCACATGGGTGACCACAAATTGTGCTAGCCCTCATAATACTTGGGTGACCTTGTACCCTTGCTCTTTTGCTCTATCTCAGTCTGCTTTCACTGCTTGGATACTCCTGTAGGCTTCACTCTTGAGGTTTCCAACATGGACGACCAGATACCGTGGATGAAATATTGGCAACTACGTTTTTTAGAAGAACATGGGTGACCACAAATTGTGCTAGCCCTCATAATACTTGGGTGACCAACAATTGGGCACTTAGCCGACTTCAAGAAGCATGGGTGAATGGCAATCTAGTATCTACACTTGGGTGATTGCATGTGTAAGTTAGACGAGGTTATAATGAGCCTCGAGGACTTATCCTCTTGGAATCGTGGTCTCGAGGACTTCACCCTTGCTGTTTTGTTCTAACTATGTTTGCTTTCACTGCTTGGATACTCCTTTAGGCTTCAGTCTTGAGGTATCCAATGGAGGACCAGCAATGGGGGAATTAGGCGACTTCAAGATGCATGGGCGAGTGCCAATCTGCAATTGCATGTGTAACCAGTATGAGCTTATGATGAGCCTTGATGACTTCACTCTCCTGGAATCGTGTACTTTGGAAAGTTCATCTCTACTATCAATTTTATCTGCTATTGCTTTGTCTAAACTTGGGTGATTGGTGCAAGCCTGGGTGACTTCAATTGTGTATTTGGGCAAGTTCTCATCATGAAAGGGACATGGGCGAGTTTTGCACAAGTGCAAGCTGGACTAGTTGCAGACATAGGGGACTACAAACACATTTCTTGGGTCACGGGTGACTATCAGTTGTACACCAAGGTGCACTCTTGGGCTATATCAACGCTCAATGGGAAACTTCTATGGACAGTTCTCCTCTGCTACAAACTCCCACAGCAAGTCATTACACACTTTCGATGCAGTCTTCTATATGCCTTACTTATAGTCTTCAACAGAAACATGTAGCGAATTTCGAATGAACTGAATAACAATGCTAAAATGAAATTGGTGATATGTAAATGAAGTGTAACTAGGTTCTCACTTGAGACACGTTCATGTCTCAAGTGTAACTAGGTTCTCACTTTGGAAATGATAACCAAAGGCATCATATGTCCAGCCAAGTCTTCAAATCGAAGAGCACCTTGAGGCAGCATTTGTACCACTCACGCAAGAGCCTGACCACTTAGGTGCCAGTTTGGTTGCATAGGTGGAAACTGATATAGTACGACAAGAGACCCTTTATAAAGGCCTGACCACGTAGGTGCCAGTTTGGTTCAACAGGTGGAAACTGAGGTACTAGGATGAGAGACACTTCTATTACCTATTTTGCTCTTAGCTGCCTGGCCTAGACTCTTGCTCTCTTGCCTTTGTTGTAGTCTTCCCATCACATCTTCTTTGCATTCTTCTAAGGCTGCTAGTCTTATTATGTGTGGATCAATCTCGTCGGCAGATCTTTCATCCATTCCCTTCTTTATTATGAATTCAAAAGGAATAATCACTTTTTGATGTGGTATGAAAAACGGACCTCCACTTGTAGTGCCCATTTATCGTGAGTAGGTGAGATCTCTTGTTATTCGATGGGTGACATCTCCACCATGTCAATTGAATATTGTTTCTTTGTTAATAACCTCTCCTCTCTTTCGGATGAGACTGGTCCTCACAATCACTCTTACTAGATTTATCATGTGATTTGGCAAGATTCTACAAAGAAAATTGCAATTGGTGAGATGTTGTCAAACACGCGTGTGCATAGACAAAACAATAATAATTCAAGCAAAGTAATGTACTATGCATGTTTGCAATTTCTATGATCACATATCCTAATGCAAAGTTTACCAATGCTAAATGCTTTCAAAACCAATCTCTCCCTAGTATAATTTTCTCTTCCATGTGTTCTTTGTCAATCAGTAAGAATTCTTCTAGAGAGACTAGCCCTTCTATGTTTAAGAGTATAATTGTTTCTCTTATATAACATAGCTCTTTCATGTCAATTTTGGTTACAAGAACATCAATTTGATATATGGCTTCCTCTTAGACTCAAGATATGACAAGAAAGAGATGGTTGAACCACACCTTAAGAGGGAGGATTAGGAAGTAATTCTCAACTATGGCTTTTGGGGCAAGTGGTTAGCCCATCATGCTCCTAGCTAGTAGTTCATCATGAGTTCAATTCCCACAATTGGTATCAGAGCCTTGGAAGTAGGCTTGGGCAAGGTGGATGGAACGCGGACACGTCGCTTTCAAAAATCAGCCCAACAAAGATTAGAGTGTCTCTCTCAATTCATAGATCAAATTTATACATGTAAGATACCATTAGAAAGCTCTCGGAACAAAATCCAAGAGACCTAGCATTCAAGAGACTATGCAAGGGTGAGGATATCAATTCAAGGGGAGATAAGGATTTATAATTGAGGACAATGATCTCTAGAAGAGGACTAGAGTGTTAGACTCAATATATGACAAGCAAGAGATGGTTGAACCACATCCTAAGAGGGAGGATTGAAAAGTAATCCTCAACCATGACTTGTGGGGCAAGTGGTTAGCCCATCATACTCTTAGTCAATGGGTCATGAGTTCTTTTCCCACACTTTCTACATAGACCAACTAAATTAGGGTTTATACACATTTGGATGCACTAATGTCTATGAGGGCCAATGTTTTCATTGAGTTGGGCCTAACATTGCATGTGCCATGGATTCTTGTGCATATGTTCCCTCTCATGAATACTTATTCTAGAAACTTTCAAAATAGGGGTTGATGGGCTTCAATAAGAGAAGCCTTGTACCAGTCATTTATGAGGTAGGATCTTTTACGTAGCATCATGTTGAGCTTTTGAACATATTCACTCCTCTTTGGTCCTAATTTTAGAAATTTGAACTCTTGCCAATATTTTATCTATCAATGGTTCTAGACACCTTTTGGCATGGCATTCATGAATACATTAGGCGAGATTTCACATTTCAAAGTTGCTAAGAAGAACGCTCCTCATGTTGAGATATTATTGATAACAAAGAATCCATTGCCTTTTCTTTAACCTTCATGGCATGTTGTTTTAATGTACATACTAGAACAAAGTCATCTTCCTAGAAAACTTTATTCTATATGTGTGCATCATTATAGTCTTTTTGACTATGTTTAGCAGCAAATGTACCTACTTCACTCGAAGCTTGGTTTCTTATAATTGCTCAAAAAGCTCAGTATGGCTTGATAGCTCATCTCCAATTCACTCATGCGATAATGACACTTTCAATGTAGAAATTAATCATCCTAAGAGATAGAATTGCATTGTATCCAAACACTATTTTATTTTCCATTCTATAGTCCCAAAAAACTTGACATTAGAATCATTAGCTTCCTTTTCATTGAAAATCTCCTTAATTTGAAGAAGCCTTTATTATTTAAGGGAATGACTAGAAACCATTTATTATATCGAGATTTCTATCCTTATTCCTTTATTTAAGATTTGGAAATGGTTTCTATGGGTCCATATGCTCCATGTCTAAGATTTTAGGTTAATATTTTTCCCTAACTCTCATGATTACAAAGTTCTCTTGGAGGTCATAGTGGAGATAACACGAGGTTCCTTTGGTTTCACGTAAGGTCTTACTATTTTCCCTTTTTTTAATTGATCTCTTGATGTTGGTTTGTTTAATTCATCTTTTACCAAGATGGCTTATCTCAACTAGAATAATCCTTTCAAATAAGTCAAGAAAAGATTTAATCATTACAAACATTTTATCCATGTTTCTAGGTGGACTACTTGAAGTCTTGTTCAATACCAAGGTTGACTTCTTGCACCAATGTCTCTTCTTTGAAACTTTGATCAAAGTGGTCAATGGGATATGAAATTGAATCACATGTTTGATACTTTATAAGATGCTCCTTGGTTTGCTCCTGAAGGATTTCTTGCATGCTATTTTGATGTGCATAACCTTCTCTTGTATCCATAAGATCATGAGAATTTCTTAAATATCATCCTCGCCTTGATTGATCTTGACACATTAGCCCACAAATCCATATGATCTTTTGATATAGTTGGTTTATGTTGGTCTACTTGGTGGACTAACCTAGACTCGTACACTTGGTCTTCTACTATATGTGGTCTATTGAAAATCTTGTTTATTTTTGGTGCAATAATGCGGTTTCTTATTATTGATGAAGAAGTTGCCAATGTGCAACTGAGCCTTATGCTAAGGGAAATTGTGTGGGTTGTTTCACAAATGTGTTCACTAAAGCATTGTGTTCCTATGTGATTTGTTAACTCATGAAAGTTTGTTGGAATATGAGGGTATGGGGATATGTTTGTCCATGTGTGAGGATGTTTGTGTCACTATCGCTCCAAGTGCATTTGCATGTGTGTGTGCAAATGTGATGCATATATATATATATATATATATATATATATATATATATATATATATATATATATATATATATATATATATATATATATATATGTGTGTGTGTGTGTGTGTATGCATGCATGTAATGTAATGTAATGTATGTATGTATGTATGTATGTATGTATGTCATTTGTGCAACTAATGCTCATTGCACTCTCACATCCGCTATAGATTTTTCCGTAGAGAGTGGAAGAGTGGCATAAAGAAAGGGCTAAAGGTGAAAGAAAAGCGAAGAAAAGAGATAAAGGAAAGGAAACACGGATAGAGTGAAGAGAGAAAAAGAGAATAAGATATAAAAAGAGAGTGGTTTGAAGAGAGAAGAAAAAAAAAACGAACGAAGTAAGGTGTTTGATAAGTCAAGGAAGACTGGGGAAAGAAAGGTGAGAGGAGGAATGAGGATATAAGAGGAGGGTGCGAAGAGAAGTGAAGTCAGAAAAGTGAAGAGGAGAATAGAGGAAGGAAGATGAGGAAGAATAGGTGGGATGAAGGAAAGGATAGGTGAGAAGTGAAGGTGAAGATGAGTAGAAAGGAGAAAAGAAAGCAAGAGGCATAAAGAAAGGGCTAAAGGTGAAAGAAAAGCGAAGAAAAGAGATAGAGGAAAGGAAACACGGATAGAGTGAAGAGAGAAAAAGAGAATAAGATATAAAAAGAGAGTGGTTTGAAGAGAGAAGGAAAAAAAAAACAAAGGGAGTAAGGTGTTTGATAAGTCAAGGAAGACCGGGGAAAGAAAGGTGAGAGGAGGAATGAGGATATAAGAGGAGGGTGCGAAGAGAAGTGAAGTGAGAAAAGTGAAGAGGAGAATAGAAGAAGGAAGATGAGGAAGAATAGGTGGGATGAAGGAAAGGATAGGTGAGAAGTGAAGGCGAAGATGAGTGGAAAGGAGAAAAGAAAGCAAGAGGCAAAGAAGGGAAGAAGTGGAGATAATCTTAGCAAAGAAAGGAAAAAGGAGAGTAACAGAAGAGAGTGGAAAGAAGGAAAAAGAGAAATGGGAAGAAGTGTGGGCTGGATTTGAAACAACACTAAGTGAGGAAGTGATTTAGGGAAAAAGGGGAGAGAGAGAGAGAGAGAGAGAGAGAGAGAGAGAGAGAGAGAGAGAGAGAGAGAGAGAGAGAGAGAGAGAGAGAGAGAGAGAGAGAGAGAGAGAGAGAGAGAGAGAGAGAGAGAGAGAGAGAGAGAGAGAGAGAGAGAGAGAGAGAGAGAGAGAGAGAGAGAGAGAGAGAGAGAGAGAGAGAGAGAGAGAGAGAGAGAGAGAGAGAGAGAGAGAGAGAGAGAGAGAGAGAGAGAGAGAGAGAGAGAGAGAGATGGGACTTAATCGAGGGTTGGAGTTAAAAAGGTAAAATAAGAGGAGATTGAAAAAGTGTTGAGTGAAATAGAGGAGAGAAGCAAGAGAAAGAAGAGAAGTGAGAAGGTTGAGATTTTAGAAGAGAGGTAAAGGAAAAGGTGGGCTAAGAGAGTAGAAAATGAAAGTCAAGGAAAAAGAGGAAGAAGAAGAGTGACCAGATGAGTAGCGAAAAAGAGGGAGAGATAAGGGAAAGGTAGAGACAAAGAAAGCAAAGGAAGAAGAGTGGAGAAGAGGGAGTAGGAGGAGAGTGAAGAAGGTAAAAGAGGAGAAAAGAGGAGAAAGGGAAGTGGGCTGAAGTTGGGAGTTTGGGACATATTGGAAAAGAAATCTCGCTAAAGCTTAGGAGTATGGCTGAAATCACATTTGATATTTAGGATGGTCTAACTAAAAATGGGACTGAACCTTGGCTGAATTTTGGGTTGAAGAATTGAGCTCAAGACTACAAAATCAAAATTCAATCTACTCAAGCTCAAAGAAAAGTGAGCGTTAGTGTGCACAAGGTAAGGAAAGCTTGCAAAAACTAGAGAAATTGAGCAAGATCTCATCATATAAAGGGTAATCTAAAGTATGCTTAACGATGCCCATCATTTGATGATCCTTTTGGGGATTGCTTGGCAAATCTATAAAGAGATTGCTATAGGTTTGCATAGTGCAACCTGTTGGCTTAGGATTCAAAACCTAGAAGAAGATGAAGGTATATGAGTGAAGAGAGCATCAAGTCTGACATATTTAGAAGCAAAGGGGAAGAAATGGTAACACATAGAGCTTAAGTTTGTGAAAAGATAAGTCACACAACAGAAGATGAAGCTTTGAGTGGCACAAAGAAACTAAAGGATACAAGATATTATACCAAGAGAGTGCCCTTCCAAGTTAGAAAGTTTGAAGGGGTCTTAAAACCTAAGTTTCTAAATTTGTGGGAAAGGACTAATATTGATATTATTTCGTTGTTAGAAATGGCTCACAAAATCCATGTGTGTTTCAGTGACTTTCTTAGTTTCTTGGGTCTTTGGGATGAAGAACTTGATGCTCATACAATTATTTGAGGTTACCTATGATGCAACCAAAGTGATGGATCAAGCCTAGAGACAAAGAATCTTGCATGGAACTCTAAGCTTCCAACTGTATGGCAACGTGTTACCTTAGATAAGAGGAATATATAAAGTGCTCAAGAAGGCATTCTTAGCTAAGTTTCGTTGGCAGAGATTTCAAGACTGAATGGCTCAATAGATGGATTACTTGCAACAAGGCATCTCAATGGAATGGAAACATTGGTGCAAAAATGGGTAAAAATGCACCTAAGGGTGATATCTTGAAGACGCCATTCATTGCGTGGTTGAGAGATTCGCTAGTGCAACAACACATAAGCCTCATATGAACTACTGACTTGTCAATAGCAAAAGATGAACCAAGAATCTAGGAGGAAGTACAATTGAGTCAACAAAGGAGAGAGAGTTGTTGTATGGACCTATGGAGGTATTAGGAAGCAGACCAACAAAGAATCCAGCTTATTAAAGTCCTACTTTGACTACAATAGCTTTTTTCACAACCACAAGCACAGTGGTAGAGACTAAGCCTACACTGGCTATTGAAAGAGTGATTGAGCTAGAGACTCAAGCAGTAAGAGCAACAACTTTCACTCCAAATGTGTATAGTGTGAGGCAAGGAGCAACAAATGAGCAAACCCCCAACATATTTAGATCAAACATCTGGTGTGACAAGTGCCACAACTATGGTCACCTAGCCACAAAGTGCCCTAGTATTCGGAGGCTAGTTACGAAAAGACCCGTACCTAGGATATTTTGCACCTATTGTAATAGACCCAACCATATTGAGGATGAGTGATATTGTAAGTGTGTATATGAAAGGGGGGTGAAATGAACCACCTATATGAGGAAGAAACCTTATAAGGATTGCCTACACAATGGGAACCTTCAATTCCATGATGGGAATCAAGATAGCCCTATGCAAGAAGTGCCCAAGGATGGGAACCTATACTAGAGAAGCATCAAAAGAGCGAAGACCTATAGCTACACCTATGTAGTGTTGGAGATGTATAGTGGATAGTCATATAGCTAGGGTTTGTCCAAATGAAAGGAGATCAATTGAGCACACCCCGCTTCATAGATATTGTAGTGGAGAAGGTCGTTATCATGGAGATTTCCCACAAAAGAGATCTGAGGATGGCAAAGAAAAAGAACCGATTGAATCATCTAACTATGTGGAAGTAAAAAACATCCATTGACCCATTCATGATGATCACCGTGCAAAACATGATGAGATATTAATGCCATATACAGTAGAGCTAGATCAAAAGAAACGAACACTAGTGCTGACTCATATGACTCATAAATTTCAAGAAACGGTAATCAGAGTAATGAAGGATGCCAAAATAAGAAACAAAGATTTGGAAAATATTATGAAGTCCTTCAATGTACCATATAGGATTATGAAGGAACAAACGTGAAGATTTATACATGTCAAACAACCCAATAGGATCCTGATGCAAATCTTAATTTTAGAGTAAACACTTTCAACTATACAGAAGAACAATTCAATCAAGCGAACCATGTCTAGAGGAAGAAATTTTTGGAGAAGAACCGCACTCTGCATGTACATTGGCAAGACACTTTATTTACTAAAAGTTAATCCATCTTTTTTCCTAGTGATAAGGGGACGACCATGGCCAGTTTTTTTGGAAAGAACAAAAGAAGGGACTATCAATAAATAATGGCTCAATTTTCCATTATTAGTGAGTCCACCCCATGGATATTTCTTACTGAAGATTCTATGGTGCACATAATCAGATGTTGGTGCATGCAAGGATTGGGGATCTATCGATCAAGATGACAAATAAAATTCTCAGTATAACCCTCATTGTATTGAAAGTTTTCAAGCTTGCAGAATATACTTTTTGAATTTTATCGGCATCAACCAAGTATCACCACTTCTTTTTGAACTATCTATGACAACAAGCAAAACCACCATTATGGGATATTATGGGCACACATCAGGCTAAAACAAATACACAGGAAGAAAAGGTAACACACCAAAGTAAATGAAGCAAGTCATAAATGGGGAGACCCTTGAAGGACCACGAGGACCAAAATTTAGAAAGGGAAATGGTGAAAAAGACCCTTTCTAGAGAGAACTTCCATAACCACCTCCCCTTAGAGATTATGTCATCTTTTGATACTTATGGCATGTCAGGCATACCCGTCTAAAGCTTGTCTAGCACTACACAAGACTAAGAGGGGGAGAGTGTTGTAGAGAGTTAGAGGCTAAGAAGGAAAGAAAGGAAGAAGTAAAGAGAAAAAGAGAAGAAGAGAAAGGCCCCCACAATTTTTTCAAGGAATTGTCACTTTTCTTTTTCCATTCGATGCGTTGAAGCCTTGCAAATGCACTAGAGGATTCTTCGAGTTGCATTTTCCCTCAAGAGTATATCAAAATCCTTGTAAAATATTGGTTTCTTAGGAATTCATGAGAAGTGTTGATCTCTTGCATGAAAGGACCAAATTAATGGAACATGCATATAAATCACGTTGTTACTCATTTGTAAGGACTTATGCCATTTTTAAAAGACCAACTTTAGAAAATCTCAGAACTCCTTGCTTGTGTATATCCTTCTTCATGAGCTCCTGTGTGTGTGCATTTAAGGTGTGTAATGTCTGCCTAGATGTCTTTTCTACCCCTTCCATTTTTTTCCATTGTTATCATGCACAAACAAAGAATAAGGAGTCAATAGTGAACGTAGGTGATTCCCAACACTTGGTTTTTAGGTCACAACTTTGGATATTAAAAGACTGATTGAGTTCAAAACACTTCCAATAGGTGTTTCTTGGCAAGAGCCTTAAGATGAACTTGCTATTGAAGAGGAGACATCTCTCTTGTTTTGTGGTGTTTAGAAGCTTTCTTTCATCACACCGATAGTAGAGCACTTGTTTAGATACTAAAGAGACCTTGAAAAAAACATTGTTTTAAGGGAGGTATAATGTTGTATAATTATGGATTCAAGAGCGGAATTCACAAGGTTTTAAAGGTTCAAAACCCTTTGGAGAATCCTTAGATTTTAATGAGAAACCCTTGGGAAACTCAATCAAATTGAATGATTTGAACCTTAGGTATTTGTTCTCAGGTGTGGAGCCTTCACCTTTGGAAAAATATTCGTTTCAAGACATCTTGAGTGCGTTCATCCAAGTATAGTGATCCTCACTTAAGAAATCATGTGATTTCATGTTATCTCCATGTGATTTCTTGACTTAAAAACCCATGTGAAAGCCTCAATTAAGAATCCATTTGGCTTGGACACACATCTAGCTCTACCCCCTTGAGCTAGAGGTATATATGGGTAGATTTGGATATTGGATATGCACTCACTCACTCTCACTTTTGGAAGGATTCATCTTAGAGATCTCAAAACAGTGAGTGTGCCATCCTTCATATTGTTTTAAGTACTCTGAAAGAACTAGAATACCTAGGAGACAACTTTAGAAAAGGCCCCCTCAAACCTAGATGAAACTCTAAGATAGACTCTGGCTCTATTTTAAGCTTTCCTAATGCTTTCCTTTGCATTTCTAAGCATATGATTCATATCTACTAAGGCGCCCTTTGCAACTTTGTGTCTTCCATGGCATAATCCTATTACATAAGGAGATCTCCATTGAAAGACATACATAAGCATAAATGATCTAGTTATAATGCAAGATTGATTGGTTTAAATAACCACACTCAAATATCAGGATCTTTGATTGGTCAATGATAGGTTCCAAATGGGCAATATTATGCAACTTTGAAAGCTTCAACAACCAATATTCAAACTTGAATCCCCCTCAAATATCACAGTCAATCTCACAAACCACACATAGGTGTGATGAGCTAGATATTTGGAAAATTGATCCTAAAAAATACAAAATCTTTTCCACTTTATATGGCCATTTTTTTAGTTGAGTTTTTATACCTTGCACATATTTTGTCTTTGAGTGCAAGTAATTATATTGGGTGTGATAACTTGAATTGAAATCATAGTTGGGTATATTTAGATTACACAAAGATCTTGAATTGAAATCGTAGTTGGGTATATTCCAATGTACCCTATTGATTTAAGAATTTTAGTTTGGGGAGGTGTCTATGAGAGTACATGCAAGGCCATTCAAACTTCATCTCACATCATGGATGATTTCCCCTTTTAGTGTTATCAGAGCATTTCTACATTAGGACGACATCAAAGGAGACCATATGGAGCTAAAGAAAAGCTACTAGAGCCAAGAGAAGCTATTGATTCAAGCTCAAATCAACCATATATTAAGGGGAGCTAGAAATGTGACGGCACAATGTTACAAAGCTATGGGTTGTATAAGCTCGTAGATTATGCAAAATTTGAGAATGTTTCACCATTTAAAGTTCATGATTCTCAAGTTATTTCAAATCCAAATCTTTGGTATGCATGATTTGTCCATCTGAATTTTGGTAGTTTGCTTCACATGCAAAAATCCAAAATGGTGTCCTCTTTGCTCCAACTTGAGGCACGTTCTAAACATGTTTGTGAGGGGTGTAAATTGGATGGAACGTAGCATTCTTCCTTCCCCAAATATGTTTAGATAGAGATGCACATAAATTGCAACTTTTCGTAGTGATGTCTATGGTCCTATGCGGACAACTTCATCTCATAATTAACTATACTTGGTGACTTTCATTGAAGAATTTATCAAGCATGCATGTGTTTATCTAGTAAACAAAAAGCCTGAAGCATTTATATGCTTTAAACAATTCTTGGTTATGATTGAAAATCTATTAGCATGTAGAAAGGGCACCCTCCATTCTGATCAAGGGAGGAATATATGATTCTAACTTTAGTGCATTTTTGGTTGATTTTTGGATAAAAAATCATTGTAGTGAACCATATACCTCTCATTAAAATAGATTTGTTGAGAGGAAGAATAGGTTTCCCGTGTAAATGGTAAAGTGTGTGGTCAAATGTTGGACCTTACCACATAGTTTTAGTTGGAGGTTGTTTTGTGTGTAGGATATGTATTTAATAGGCATCCCACCAAAGTATTGCATTCTATCATTCCATATGATGCTTCCCATTTTCAAAATCTATTTGTTTCTCATCCACATACTATTGGTTATTTGGAATATGCATTAATGCATGAACAAAAAACCATACAGAGGGATGATAAAGCTATGAAATGTATTTTTGTTGGGTTAGTTGTAAAAACAAAGGTTATAGTCTCTATCATCCATAGACTAAATGAATTTTGGTTATCCATGAATCAATTGTTTTTGTGGAAGATGCAAATCAACCCTTACTTTCATGTACCATAGAGACATCACTTAGCTCAATGGATGTGTATGAACCTTTGCTTCCTTTTTTTGCACATAGACAATCAAGTCGGGGTCCTAGTAAGTCGACCCCTCGCCCTTTATAGGTTTCAAATGAAGATCTACCTCATTCCATTTCTTATGCATATTTACATGATGCACTTATTGATGAGAGAACTTAGATAGAAGAGGAAAAAAACTATGACTAAATGGTTTTTGAAAATTTTGAAAGACAACAATTTAGATGCATCTTTGTCCTATCGTACTCATTCATGCTCTCATAGTGCTTCTTTTCCATCACATAGTTATGAAATGGATGTGTCTAGTCTATATGATGAGAATGATCCTATTTTGTTTGATGAAGCACAGTGTTCAGGCTACCATGCAATTAGAATATGATGCTATTATGAAGAATGGTACTTTTTCTTTACATGATTTTCCTCTAGGAAAAAGTCCCATTGGCACTAAGTGGGTATACAAGCTAAAATGAAAGCTTGATGGAACAATTGATAGGTATAAAGCTAGGCTTGTTGCCAATGGTTATGCCCAAGAGAAGGCCATTCATTTTATGATATTTTTGCTCCTACATACTGAATGACCATCGTTCATAGCATTTGTGCACTTCAAGCTCATGATGGTTGGAATGTACATAAGTTTGATGTTAAATCTGCATTTTTGAATGGTGATTTACATGAGGAAGTATATGTATTTCAGCCTCATGGTTTTGTGTAGAGAAGACATGAAAACTTTGAAAAAGGTATCCTAGAGATTGAAGCAAGCGCCACATGCTTTGTATGAAAAGACACATGCCTACATTTTAGCACATGAATACTAGAAGAATCAAACTAGGAGCACCTTATATGTTAAGCATGCGGATGATGCACTTCTGATCATTACTATTCATGTTGATGATAGGCTGCTCACAAAACCTAATGAGAAACATATTGTTGAACATAAGACTAACTTGCATGCCTCTTTTAAGATGTGAGATTTGGGGTGTTTGCATCATTATTTGGGCATTCTTTTCATGCAAGTTAATCGAGGAATATATTTCTATCAGGTGAAATATATTGACACATTATTGTAGCATTTCGACCCTTGAAGATAAAAAGACTATTTCCACCCCATGGATACAAGTTCTTCACTATGATTGCATTTGATGTTCTTCTCTCTCAATAGGTTGTTGGATGCTTGATTTACTTATACATACTCAACCTGTTGGTTTATGTATTTCCCAAGTCTCAAGTGTTGATAAGAATTTAAGCACATATTTTTCTAAATGTGTGATACCTAGCTACTTGATTGTTTTATCACAAGGATGGATCATTATCAAATTGGGTTGTTTCCTATGATCCTCATGTATCCACGAGTCTCTTTTGCTTCATGCTTGGTAGCTCACGTGTATCTTGGTTGGGCAAGAAGCAGCCTAAAATGAACACTTTCACTTGTGAGGGTTAGTTATTCACAATGGTTGTTGACTGTGTGTGGCTCTCAGATGCCTTTTTTCTAGTTTCGATGATGCACTCTTATGTACCACCATTTTCACTAACAAAAAGGGCATATTGGTAGTTGTGAGAAACCATATGTTCCATGCTACCACAAAGCACATTGAGGTGTACTATCATCATTTCAATGAGAGACTCTCTACTAGAGATGAATTTGGATTATGTGCCCATACAAGATAATGTTGCTAACCTTTTCACAAATGCTCTATCTAGGGAGAAATTTGGAACTTTTCACAAAGCTTTGAGCTTACTTCCTTTTGAAAATTGATTTCATTCCACATAGCTTGGCAACTTTGTATACATGGTGATATCTCCTTGTTCACATTATCACTCCCAAGGAGGATTCATTGACATATTTTGATACTGACGTGTGTGAACACACTTAGGACTCTTGGGGCACTTTTTTTCCTCTTTTAGAGGTTTTTTTTCCTGTTGTTTGTATATACACCTATAACCCTAATGGTTCACTTATCTTGTACATTCTCTTGGTAATGCAATCACTGTTGTGTTGTTCTCTAAGATTCTTCTTCTTCCTTGTGTTGTTTGTGTGCTTCCATAATCCTCTTCTCTTTAACAAAGGAGTGCTCTACAAAACAACCAAATTCTCTATAATGAAACAAATTTACCCACTTGGGTGACTCCTAGGTAGTCAATTAGAGAAAATTGGATGAGTCCACCCAAGTCCAAACTTGGATCAACATAGTCTGATCCACCAAAGAACAATGAACCAATTAGATGACCAAGTTGGATGAGTCCACAAACTAGACCACATATAGTAGAAGACCAAGTGCATGAATTTAAGCTAGTCCACCAATTAGTAGACCAACATAAACTAGAAAGATGGAAAAATGGTGGATGTGTGTGCTTATAAATGGTTCTTCAAATAATACAAGTATTCTTGATATATATCAATATTTCTTTTTTCTAAGTCAACTGTTTAACAGTTCAAAGGTATAATGTTTCAATTAAGAGATGTTTCCAAAAGATTTATTGGGTGGATTTCCATGATTAGGGAAGATATAGATCATAAAATTGAAATGATCTTTGATATTAAAACTATTGTAAGCTATGTTGCATTTGCTGAACCGAATAATACTAGAACAAAAATATTTCACCATGCTTGAAAATAAAGGACTTGTCAAGGGTACCAATTTTTTATTTCTTGAAATGATTTTATTCATATGGTAGAACATATGGTTTCACAAGTACTCTGTAGTATATTCATATATTTGAATGATTCCTTATACACCATACTATTGAATCATTATTTAAGGATGTAATATGAAGCCTAAAGCCATGAAACAAGTTGTTGGTCTCTAAATAACACTACAAAAAATAATTGAGTTTGATTCCTCATATTCTAGATTGTATGAGAAACGAAACAAGTCACGACTAACTTAATCCCCTATGCATTTTGAAATGTTTTTTTGGCTCTTAGAATTCATGAAATATCACAAGGAGACTTTGAAGGGTATACATAATCATTCCATGTACATGTATTAGAAGTTGAAAGTTAATACAATCAAGATTGCTACACATCTTGCTCGTTGCCTTCTTCTCTATATCATCATGTCCAACTTTAGCAGAATTGCAGAGCTTGGCTCTTTCCAGTCAAAAACAAATGCTCATGATTAAGGATTCATTAGAGAGGTGTTAGGTGTCTATTTGCATTGTTCAAGCATGCTTTAGCTTGAGGAGAGCTATTAGAATAGCAAGATTTCACCATGCTTGAAAATGAAGGGCTTATCAAGGATACCAAGTTTTTATTTCTTGAAAGGATTTTACTCATATGGCATAAAACATGGTTTCGCATGTAATCTCTTGTATATTCACATATTTGAATGATTTCTTATATACCATAATATTGAATCATTATTTGAGGATGTAATATGAAGCCTAAAGCCACGAGTCAAGTGGTTGGTCTTCGAGTAACACTCAAAATCAATTGATTGAGTTTGATTCCTCATCTCCTAGATTGTCAAAGTAAAGAAAGGAGTCACAATTAACTTAATTGCACATGGATTTTGAAAATTTTTTGACTTTTAGGAGTTGCAAAATACGTCAAGGAGACAACGGAGTATAAATAATCATTCCATGTACATGTGTTACAAGTTAGAACTTAATACAATCAAGATTGGTACATATCTTGTTCACTTCCCTTCTTCTCTATGTCACCATCTCCAAAGTTACATTCTAAAAAGGGAAGCTTCCTATTCTCTGAGATTGATCTAGAAAAATCTTACAAAAAGATGGAATTTGGATCGGTAAGATGTTTAGAGTCTTTATGAGAATAATACCCAGTGGCAACATCAAGAAGGATCCTACCTTAAATTCTCCATCCATGGTGACATGAGGGTGACTTGGAGATCATGAGCAAGTGATGCATACAAATGTGCATGCGACACAATCAGATGCAAACACACACAAGAAGGAGCGATAAAGTGGAACAATGGAGTCTTTCAATTATGAGCATAAATTTTACAAGTTTTCTTTATTTTCCTTTACAATCCAACCTCTCAAAATGAGCATACATGTTCTATTTATAGTTTTTGGACCAATTTTCACAAGTTTCACATCTAATGTCTTGTATAGTTAAGGTTTTTGAGCTAATTTTTGGGTTCAAATAAGCTCCAAAAGTGACAAAAAGTTAGAAGTTTGTTCTAGCGAAAGTCCCCAAGCACAAGGATGGGCATGGAAAAAATAGACTTAGAACTTTTAAAAAATGGAATTTTGTACAAAAAGGTAGTGATAAAAATCAATTTTATGCGTGATAAATGTTTGGAAAGAAACAATGGGGTTTCTCTTTACATACTCCCTCTTCTCCTGTGTCTACTTCTACTCATATTTGCACTTGTGAGAGTGTCTCTACCAACACTTTTCTCAATATCATATCCATCATCCCTTAGAAACTCTTTTCATCAATCAAGTGTCATCCATGTAGTCTTGGATTAGTCATAGGGCAATTGTGTGTTCATCGATGTGAATGCCTTTCACTAGATCTATCTGAAACTATTGCCAATCAATAGCCTTAGGAGCATTTGCATGTGATATCCTATATTGTTTTGAGCATTGGATTTGCTTGCATGCAAAAAGATATAGTAGATTAGTGGGATTTGAGATAAACACTTCTGAATAATATTCCCAAAAACTAATTGTGAATGCAACTCAGAATGTTTGTTTATAACATATGGGTAGGTATTTGATTTTGCAATACCTAGCATAGAGCTTTTGACTAGTAGGCATCACATTGAGACAATATAGAAGGTCCAAATCTCCATACTCAAAGTCGGATGCATCCACATGTGGTCTTTTTAGCTTCCTCAAGACTTAGAAATATGTACATCATATTAAATATCTTCAACAACATTCAAGAAGCAATACAAGGTACATTTCTTAGTCTCTTCTCAAAATCAAAGTGTGGCCATCATATAGGCTATGGTGGGTTCTCCTTGAGGTGGCACAAGGTAGGAATAGTTAATTCAATATAAAATTGAAAACTATTCTTTACCTTGATGCAAACCATTTCCATTTTTTCATCAACTAAGGAAAAGCATGGGTTTATACATGATATATAAGGGCATGCCATTTGGCACGTGTGGAATTTCTAGGTAGTCCTTTAGGAGACCTTGGTGCCAATTCGGCTGCAAAATAGTTCCTCATTTCGCTAACTCTTCGGGATCGTCATGTTGAAACTGAGTAATGAAGGAAGGAGGGCTATTGACAATGGCTTCAACTTGTTGACAATATTTTTCCAGCATCATAAAAAATGGAGCAAATAGTATTTCACCAATATGCACAAGATGTCTACTATCCAATCTCTAGAAATATGTTGAACCCATAACTTGAACTACAATCTTAGACATAATAATACCCCAAAGAGAGAAAGTAGGTTGGGGAGAGTCACCCAAGAGAGAGAAGCCAAACTAGAGAGAAGAGTCACCTAAGAGACAAAAATTTGATGGAGAGAGCCACCCAGGAGATAAAGTGGATGAAGTGAGTCACCTAGGAGAAAGAAAATAGTTGGAGATAGTCACCAAAGAGAGAGAAAATGGATGGAGAGAGTACCCTAGGAGAGAGAAAGTAATTGGGAATGTGTTTCCTTGGAGTGAACATGTCTCTTGAATCCTCATCCCACGAGGCATTCCTAATTCTCACCTGTAGGTGGTGAAATAGTGTGTGGTTCACAAGAACAACAATTTACACCTATTGCTAGAGTAGGGTTGGGCACTTGGAATAGAATATTCATAAAGAATTAATAGGAGGAGATCAATCTCCAATTAAACTTGATGATTATATCAAGACAATAGACCTTAAGCAAGATTTATAGAAGATACTTATGTGAAGAAGAAGCACAACTAAGAAAGATACATAGAAGAGGAGCACACAACTAAGACCTTAGATAAAAGAAAATGCATAATTACGAACCCTTTAACAAAATGTGTGTACAACATAGACTCGTGCCTAACACCAACCCAAGGTTACCCTCTTGGCCAACACCTCTTGCATGGACTTCCTTGTAGGAGCTTGACCACTCTCTAACGATGAGTACAATGCTAAATAACTACAGGTAGAAAGCTTGAGCATGAAGAATGGAGTTTCTCTCTAGATTCTAGCCTCTTTCCCCATGAATTACCTTTTGCAAGATGTGCATATCCATTTTTATAGCCTTGCAAGTGTCTAGATAGTACGGGGAAGGTGATTAGATAATTTTCTTAGACTAGGAGGGATGAGTGGGGGGAAAATTTTCATGGCCTAGGCAATTGCCAATGTTATGCAGCTACAAAAATTCAGGAGGTGTGGATGGTCTGATGTCAACCAATTTTAGTGTGATGAGGTCAAAGGGTGGCCCAAGCCATCCCCTTAGAGATGGGTCACCTTCTAAGTGCCTTGCCTAAGAGGGGGAGTTTCGTCCACCTCATAGGTGCCTTGCCAAGCATGTCTCCCACCTCCTAGGCCTCGTGTCCAAGAGAGGTCACCCACATACCATATTCTACGCAAGTCGTTATTACCATATATCGAGCTTGTAATGCTAGAAGGGAGACTATAATCGATTTTGTTGTTGAAGCTTTCTTCTAGAATAGAGCAGCTTGTAGCACATGTAAAGACCCATCACACCATCTCTCTCTAAAGGGTAATGGATCCGACTATCACACATGCTTTTTTTTTACTTTCAAAAAACTGAGCAACATCAGAACAGAGGGGTAGAGGTCACAACCTCCGATTTTCGAAAAGGCCTCCATACTCACACAAGGCAACTAGAGGTTTATGTTGCATTTATTCTATTGAATAATAGAATACCAAAAACACTCGATCTAATCGAGGATTTAATACCTCGTAATAAAAAACTAAATGAAATTTTCTTTTGATCGAAAGCACTTCCGATCAAAAGTTCCTTTGATAAAAAATAATTTCGATCAAAAAGCACAATAGACCAAAAAAAATCAAATTTACCCATTTGGGCAATTTTTTTGATAAAAAATCATATAGCAAAGCAAAGAGCACGGTAGAGAGTAGATTCTTGTGAGCTACTTCAGCATAACATTCATGTATTTTTTCTTTTCTCATTTATTATTACGTATGTTATTATGTTTGTTATGTATGACACATATGTTATGATTCACATGTGCGTCTCTTACATATGTGTGACTTGTGTTTTTGTAATTGCTCTTTATGTTGTTTTTAATTATCATAAGTATATATTTTATGACTCATGAAAGTGTTTCTTATTTGTATACTTTGTTTAATTAGATTTACAAAAACAATGAATTACTATGATTGTTTGACTCGTTTCATCAATTCTTACTCTCATACTAATATAGGGATATAGAAATTAGATTTATTGAGATAGTTTGAATCACCACCTTAATTCCTACTCTCTCCATACTATAGGGAGTGTAAAGGGACTATTATGGTTGTCTCATTCTTTGACCCTTACTCTCACAATAGACACATAGATTCACTTGAAGACAATCATATATAGTATAGAGAGCCTATTGTCTAATTCTTTGACTCTTACTTTCACAATAGTTATATACATTCATTTGATGATAATCATACATAGTATAGGAATGTCTCATTCTTTGACTCTTACATTCATAATAGCTAAATGAATTCACTTCAAGATTATAACAATATTTTTGTTTATGTATCCATCCACTTTCTATCTATCCCACTTTTATCTATTTTAAAATATATTTTTAAATCTATTCACGCATCCATTTATTCACTTATTTATTAATATATTCATCTTTTCACCCATCTATCAATCAATCTATCTATCTATCTATCTATCTATCTATCTATCTATCTATCTATCTATCTATCTATCTATCTATCTATCTATCTATCTATCTATCTATCTATCTATTGTGAGAAGTGGAGAATGACCTGCCTGGGACTCACCTCCCAGCCTATTTATAGCCCTTACTTAGTCACCATCTAGAGTTCTCTCTAAGGTCCCTCTACTCATCTGGCCATCATGAGTAGGCACCTCATATGAACTCTCTGGCTTTTGGCCTTGGCTATCCCCCGAGCAAGGAACTTCTCATTCCTCCAAGCATGTACATCTCTAGAATATAACACTCTCTCCCCCTTCTAAAGATCATTGTCCTCAATGATATAGAAGGATCTAACCTAGGAATCGAAATATGTGATTCCAAATAATAAGAGTAGAGTGTGCTAGGTGTCTGAAATACTAGAAGCTCAAAAAGTCGACAACTAGTCTCTGTGCTTTATATCTAGCATTTCCACCAACAAATAGTAGTCCTTGCCTTGGGCATACTATAGGAATCCCTCTGAGGCCCAATGAGTCCATATGTGTGCATCATAAGTACTCGGAATATCCTCGGACTCTCTATGCCTAGACCTTGACCACTAACTTGTGACAACTTATCACCTGTAGAGACCTCCGCAGCTTGCCCTCGTCTCCATCAAATACCCACTGACAACTTTTCATATGGCATAATCATAAAAAATCACTTACTCCACTAGAGTAATGAAAAAAAAAATACTATGCTCATTCAAAACAATGTGACTATGTCCCAACTCGCTATGGAAGAAAATATTAAAGATAAATGGAAATCTTTTCCAAATAGTGTTTTATCTCTAAGCTCAAGTAAATATGCTTGATTTACTCACTGTAATGAAATAAAACTCAAGAAAACCTCATCATGATCCAAACTCTGAATCCAAGATGATAATCTATCAATGATCTAGACTATGGAACAAGATGTCAATCTGTCAATGATCCAAACTATGGGCCAAGATCTCAATGTGTCATATATAATAATCCAAACTATGGATCAAAAGCTCGATCTGTCATATATAATATACAAACTATGGATCAAAATCTCGATCTATCATATATGATAATCCAAACTATGGATCAAAATATTTCCCATACAAAGTAAATTCTAATCCACTCTCTGGAATCAAATCCATCATGCCAAGTGAAGACATGCTAAGAAAGTATAGCAACTAGTGGAACTACCACCGCCTTCTCAATAATAACATGCAAGATGTTCCAAGTGGATAAAACTTGCGTTATCTCTGACCACCATCTATCATCACTATGATCAAATCATTCCTAACTAGGAATGAGGTGTTTCAAGCAAACTACTGTAATAATCTGGCACTCCCAGATATAATGAGGACGATAATATGAGTCCACCAAATACACTGAAAAATGGTAAGTAGATATGTGCACACTCATAGCCCACTAGGCTAAGCATCTAGCTCACCTCATACACACTATGTATGAACCATGGCCTAACCTCAGGCATATCACATAAAACAATACGTACTCTATGAATTTCTTCTCAATGCAATTGCCTATTCATAGTTCTTATGTGCAAACCTTGCCTTTCCGCTTCTAGGCTACTAGCCTACGGACTTGCCTTGTTTGCAATCACATACAGAGTGACTCTCTCAACTGCCCCTCTGTTTTCTAATAATAAGATGATACCAGAGATCATATAAATGAACTCCAAATCATATAAAAAATACAATCTCAGAGACTTCTCTCCCATAACATCTGTCCTACACCTAGGTAGAATAAAAAGTTTGATGTCCCATACCACCAACTTTATACTCCACATAGATGCATGTATGAGATTCAAGTCGAACACTTCTCTCAAAAAATGATAAGAATATACTCATCGAATACTTCTCTCAAAAAATGATAAGAGAGTACTCACAACCATGAATAATAATAAATGAAATCATGAAGTGTTCCTAAAGTGTTTCCTTCCCTCGATGGAAAGAACAGAGTCATTCCTATGACTCTATCACGCATACTATCTGTAACATCAACTCATCTTGAGTTGAGAAAATGAGAAACTATACAATCGATCAACTCAACTAGAGTTGTGAAGGATGCGGCTTGCATCAGATATCAACTCATGTGACTTGAATCAAATATTGACTCACAATAAATTGGAATTTATACAACTTTTATGAATCCAATTATATGAAATGAGAAGAACTAGCAAAGTTCTCCTGTTCCATGCTCTCATGGCACTATATATATTTCTGAAAATTTTGACAGAGTCTCCTCTGTCCTACTGAGAATGGTCACCATAAACCAATGCTCAATAAACAAATTTCTAGGGCATAGCTAGCCCATGTTGATCACACTATCTCAAAAACATATCATAAAAAACCCGTGAAAAGTCTTTTCCTTTCAACAATGCCTCCTGCATAAACAATTTCCAATAGCAGCAGATTAAATCTTAATTTTAACTAAATTTTACTCATCCAAAATCTATGAAATTTTCCATCTTTTTGTAGCTTTTCTCAAGCTTTCATTAGAAACAAAAATCACTTGATTTGGATATTTTCTCAGAGTTTTATGACCATTCTACTAGAAGGGTCAAACACTTGACGACCAACTTTGAGAATGCATAGGGTCATCTTCTTGAAGTCCTTAGACTGATTAAACAAATTCCAAATTTCATTTTCTTTGTGCCCAAATCTAGATTAACCTAACTAGTTTGGTCTCACAAAATTTCAATTCAAAATGAAATCAAATACTCAATTAAAAGTATAATTCTATCTCTGCTACACCTACGCTTAGGTGAGCATAGAAACAATGCTGCTGCACCTTTATAATATCTTCTAACTATGAAGATAAATTCCAAAATCCTTGAATTTTGGGTATATCATAGGGTCTATACTAGAGTAGCTTCTCCAATAAAACATATTGAAATTGGAGTTTCCAATATGAAAATTCCATATACCCATCAGACATATGTACCATTCTTTGGACAATCCTCACCAGAGATTGGTCTGAGAAGAAAAGATCATTTGAGTTATCAGATGATGTCCAATTTCTTCCAAATTTTAATAGCATATAGCTACTAGTATGTACTTTTAGTGATATACGTTTCATAGTATTTGGACATTTGGATCTTTCACAATGACCAAAATACTAAGCCTTGATACCTACAAAATTTTAAACATTTGCAAAGGCTAACTTTTACTCTTTTCTTTATATCTCCTAAATGGAAAAACATTTCATCTTGAACTTTTATACACACCATTTGGAAGTATGTAGCTAATTTAGAAACAAAAATCATTCAATTTTAGTAAATGAGCTAAGAGAACCAATCACCTCTAGGTGACATGGTCTCCGATCATTTCATAAATTTGAGAGGCTACACTTTGATGTGCAGAGATCATTTGACCTGTCAAATGATCTTTAAAAATAATGAAAATTGGTATGCATAAAGTGAATCTAAAGCTTTCAATTCCAACAAAAATATTTCCGTTTGAATCTATCAATGAATAGAAATGCCCTTTGCAACAGGCCTATGTCACTTATTTCAGGCCTCTACCTCTACCAGCATCACTTTTAGTGAAGAGGTCATTTGACCTATTTAAAAGTCTCCATATTACTTGAAAATTGGTTAGCTTCAATATAAGCTTAGAAGCTACGTGCCCTCCAAATTTCAATAAATTTGGGCATTCCCTCAAAGAGTAGCATCCAAATATCTATGAGGCTGTTACCTCACTAACTATTTGCTCAATCATTTTTCAAATCTAAAAAATGATGAGACATGTTAATTCTTATGATTAGATATAATCATTCATTTTCTTGGATGGATTATGACATGGATATATATATCCGTGCATATAATGATCATCTAGATCAATGCAAATGAATTAACCATCACAAATCGTCTCGTTGAAAAATCAACTGTTTACATAGTATCCACCTTTTAGTGAAAGTGAACATCTATGGATGTCATTCTATTCATTGTGCTTCTTGCACATCCATTAATCTCATCATAACCGGTCACATATAATCACTTAATACTTGTATTGATGATCATAACCATAGCACTCTTGTGCAGAATCGAGATACACGTCTATATCAAGTATATATACTTGCATGAAAAACAATTTATGTGCTCATGTGTTACTAGTCAAAAACATATCTTAGTTGTTTTTGATGTATATACCTTGTCTTTTACTCTCTAAAGGCACAATTAGCCTATGCATGATACCTCTATCACATACCTCATGCTCAACCTAACTCATCGTGGTGATACATAAAAATGATCATCTATAAACAGAAAATGCATCATGCACTTCAACTTTCTAGCAATCATATCGTTTATGTATGCATGCATTCACTCATGCATCTTCTTCTCTACTTCAATCAATTTATATGCTTTTAGCTATGCAAACATAAGACTTCCTCTCTCTCACAACACAACATCACTCTAGTTCTCACATGGCATATAACGCCATGTGGCTACAAAATTTTTGGCAGCATTTCGTCAGGAAAATGAATCCTGAAAAAAAAAAATAATAGTCTTTACAATGATAGGCATCAGCCTAGTGGTTGGAAAACCACTCCATTTGCTCCATAAACCTGCAAATAAGAAACTTTTCCACAATGTGTTGTTGGGCACTACACGCCCTCATTACAATGTCTTTTTCTACCTTCAATACCTGCCAAAGATTCTAAAACATAGAAACAAGATCTCTGCATGCTTTTATGAATCAACATAAGTTAGTGTAACTTCATGTGCATAGATAACTTCCTGTAAAAACTAACTTTCATGCACATTCCCATGATATTTTCATAACATCGGAAGAAAATACAATGCAAAATTTTAAACTTTGATGCAAAATTTTCTCTCAAATGAACATATTTGAGAGAAAAACTATGATGCAAAGGTATGAAAATTAGTCCATGCCTATCCAAATTGGTTCAAAATATTATTAGAAACTCCTAATTATCATAATTGGACACTCAATTCACTCAAAAAGGGTTTCTCGCCAGTTAACAACCATCTGAAAGCTTGTGCAAAGATGGCTTATAATGGTCAAAATATTGATTATGACCAGTCAAACAAAAGGTCTTGAAGTGTAGAATCTATAACAAGTTGAATTTCTTGATTTGGAGCTTCCATTAGGAAGTTATGGCTAAAACAATGAAGCTAGGTGAGTGGGCAGCATACCTCTTGAAATAATATGCAGGGACTTAAATGCTCTCTACAGGTGGTTTATAATTATCTAATGATAGCTTCCAGCCATGCATTTGAAACCTCTTGAAGTCTACTTCTTATACCAAGTGGAATCATCCAAGTTGAGTACTATATGAGAGAGT
>CM035424.1:143765948-143768448 GCA_020310875.1 Ceratopteris richardii | reverse complement strand
GGAGTTACATATGTGGGAGCACGCGAACAACAAAAGGAAGAAGAAGAAGCTTGGAGCACAACACACAATATTGAATGTATTACCACTAGGATGTACAAAGATAAGTAGCCCATTAGGGCAATAGGCATATATACAAGCCAAGGGAAAAAACCTCTTAAAGAGGGAAAAAGTGCCCCGGAGGTCCTGGAGTGTTCGCACACATCACTACCTAAATATATCAACAAATCCATCCTGGGAGTGTACGGTGAACAAGGAGCTAGCACTCATGTATAAGGAAGTGCAAGCTATGTGGAATCAATCCACAAAAGGAAGTAAGTTGAAAGCTTTGCGGAAAGCTTCAAACTTCTCAGTAGGCAGAGCCTTCATCAAAATGTCTACAATGTTCTTCTGTGTGTGCACATATGCCAAGTTGATCTCTCCAACAGAGAACCTCTCCCTGACATAATGATAATGCACCTCAATGTCCTTAGTGCGAGCATGGAACACAGAGTTCCTCGGAACTGCCAATGCACTTTGACTATCAGTGAAGATAGTGGTGGCAAAAGATTGACCAACACCCAAATCAGCCTTAAGGTGTCTGAGCCACACACACTCAAAAGTCACTGTGAAACTTGCCCTATACCCAGCCTCACAACTGGAAGTCGCCATAGTAGGTTGCTTCTTGTTCAGTGAAGATATGCATGAGCTACCAAGCATGAAGGAAAAACCACTAGTGGACACACGAGTGTCATAGCAACCAGCCCAGTCAGAGTCAGAAAAATCATGCAAATCTGGTAGTGTACCCCCCTTGGGATAAAACAACCCCAATAGCCGAGTACCACTCAAGTAGTGAAAGACGTGCTTAACCGCATGCCAACGCTTGACACTTGGGCAATGCATAAACTTGCTCATCTGTGAGACAACAAACTGAATATTTGGCCGAGTAATGCATAAGTAAATCAAGCATGCAACAAATTGTTGATAGAGAACAACATCAAATGCATCTCCATCATCATGAAGACTCAATCAGAAACCTGTCTCCATAGGAGTGGCAATGGGCTTATAGTGTTTAAGGCCAAAATACTGCAATAATGTGTCAATATATTTCGTTTGACACAAAGCCATTCCACCATCAATGTGCATAAATTGAATGCCCAAATAATGATGCAAATGCCCTAAATCAGACATCTCAAATGAGGCATGCAAATCAACATTGAAATCAACAATATGCTTCTCATGAGGACCAGTGAGCAGCATGTCATCAACATACACCACAATGATTAGAAGCACATCGTTAGCACACTTAATATATAAGGTGCCTTCAGTTGGACTATTCTCAAAACCATGTGCAATCAAATAGGCATGTATCTTTTATACCAAGCACGTGGTGCTTGCTTTAAACCACATAATGCCTTCTTTAACCTGCGCACCTAGTTTTCATGCCCTTTCTGCACAAAGCCATGGGGCTGAAAAACATACACTTCTTCACGCAAGACACCATTCAAAAATATTGTTTTAATGTCCAACTGATGTACATTCCAACCATGATGAGCTACAAGTGCACAAACACTATGAACAGTAGTCATTCGACAAGTAGGTGCAAAGGTTTCATCAAAATCAATGCCTCTTTCCTATGCATAACCCTTTGCAACAAGCCTAATCTTATACCTATCAACTATTACATCACACTTATGCTTCAGCTTGTATACCCACTTAATGCCAATGGCCTTCTTGCCAAGAGGCAAGTCACATAAAGACCACGTACCATTCTTCATTATAGCATCATATTGAGATTGCATAGCAGCCATCCAATTTTCTGAATTTTGTGCTTCATCAATTAAAACAGGCTCATTCTCATCACAGAGACTAGATGCAACCATACCATAGCAATCTGATGCAAAGGAGGCACTATGAGAGCTTGAACAAGTACGATATGATAGAGATGCATCTAATTTGTTATCACACAAATTCTGCACCATCCATTTTGGCATACTTTTTGCCTATTCAAGATCAGCTCTCTTATCAACAAGTGCATCATGTAAATCTGCATATAAAATGGAATGATCTATAACATCACATGAAAATTGTCAAGGCGAAGAAGTTGCCTCATTAGGACCAACACTAGACTATCCACCTGTAAAAAGAAGCAGCAAAGTATCATGCATGTCTTTAGAGCTAACAGATGTCTCCTTCGTACATGGAAGTAAAGGCTCAATAGAATCTTCCACAAAAACAACATCATAGCTAACCAAAATGTGTTTAGTCTCTGGATGATAGAGACGATAGCCTTTGCTTTTAGAACTGTACCCAACAAAAATACATTTTACTGCTTTATCATCCAATTTCTCGTGATGTTGTTCAGGCACTAATGCATATGCCAGACAACCAAAAACATGTAGATGAGCAACAGATGGCCTGCAAACATGCCAAGCCTCATATGGAGTGATAGACTACAGCGCTTTAGTGGGACACCTGTTAAGTATATATGTTGCACACATAATAGCCTCAAGCCAGAAACTAT
>CM035424.1:143728448-143758448 GCA_020310875.1 Ceratopteris richardii | reverse complement strand
GTGGCAGAAACAAAACTTCAGAAGCTACGTCAAGGTAACCACCCTGCCTCTACCTATGCATCAGAATTTAGGTAGTTGATATGTGACCTCACTTGGCACGAAGATTATTTCATAAGCCAATTTAGATGGGGCTTAAGAGATGATGTGAAGGACCTTCTACTCACGATGCCAGAGGTTAAGAAATTGAATGAATACATCAACCAAGCTATTCAATGTGATAACCGCCTTTTTGAAAGGAAACAAGAAAAATAAGTAGAAGGAAGACCTCTCGAATGGAAACCCTTCCAGCCCACTCCTAAAGATGAGTCTATGCCAGAACCTATGCAGATAGATGTAACTAGGTTCCAACCTCTAACAACACAAGAGAAACAAAGAAGGAGGGATAACAAGTTATGCCTATATTGTGGAAACCTTGGCCATATTGCAGTTAATTTTCCTAACAAGAGAACGGACTCCAAAGTCGCAGCCACCCTTGTAGAGCAGGAAAACGAGGAAGTCCAGTTGTAAAAGAGACCATACAACCGGACCATGATATAAGAAAGGGTCTTATAATTCTAGCCTCACCCGTAGAAACATGTCTTGCCCCTGTCAAGTTAATCATGTCTAAGAAGACCCTTTTCCTTATAGCCCTGGTAGATTCAGGAGCCTCCTCATGTTTCATTGATTAGGGGCTCGTTAAGAAACATGGAATTCCAGTACTTCGAAAGAACAAACCAGTAGTAGCTGAAGTAGTAGATGGTCAACCTCTAGCATCGGGGAATATAACCATGGAAACCATACCATAAGAGTACACCTTGATGACCATGATTCACACATATGTTTCAATGTAATATCAAGTCCAGTAAACATGGGTATCATCAGAATGTCGTGGTTAAAGAGACATAATCGCAAAATTAATTGGGAGAATAATAAAATCACCCGTCGAGATATCCAGAAGAACCCGAAATATGTTGGAGCCAAAGCCTTCATGCATGCATTAAGGAAGGAACTAACGTATATGATCTATGCCATACCAACTCAAGAGCCCAAGAAAGATGATTCAATGAAGCTACCTGACCAATACCAAGGGTTTAAAGATGTCTTTGAAAAAAAGAATGCAAATATGCTCCCAAAGCATAGACCTTATGATTGTGCCATAGAACTAGCACAACCACCTTTCGGGCCAATCTATAGACTATCCCCAGAGGAACTTACAGAATTATGTAAGAATATTGATGAGAATCTAGCCAAGGGGTTTATCAAACACTCAAAGTCTCCTGCAGGAGCCCCTATCCTATTTGTAAAGAAGAAGGACGAAACTCTTCGAACGTGTGTGGACTATCGTGGTTTGAATAAAGTCACAGTAAAGAACAGATATCCTCTACCACTTATATCAGAGCTCTTGGAATGCCTCGAAAAAGCAAAGTTCTTCACTAAGATTGACCTTTGAGGAGCATACAATCTTGTCAGGATCAGAGAAGGAAACGAATGGAAGACAACATTCCGAACAAGGTATGGACACTTTGAATATGTAGTTATGCCATTTGGTCTCACAAATGCTCCAGCAGTCTTTCAACATATGATGAATGATATCTTTCGAGAGTATTTAGATGATTTTGTGGTAATATATCTTGATGATATCTTGATATTCTCCAAAAATCTAGAAGACCATGAATTTCATGTAAAGATAGTCCTAGAGAAACTAAGAGAAAAAGGGTTATATGAAAAATTGGAGAAGTGCTACTTCCATCAGACAGAAGTGGAGTTTTTAGGGTACATTATATCAGATAAAGGAATCTTTATGGACCCTAAGAAGATCAAGACAATCCTTGATTGGCAAGCACCTTCGTGTGTTCGAGATGTACAATGTTTTCTAGGGTTTGCCAATTTTTATAGGATATTCATTAGAGATTACTCCAAGATTGTGACACCTCTTACCAAGCTTACAGGAAACTTAAAATTTTCATGGACCAAAGAAGCAGAAAAGGCCTTTCAGACCTTGAAATCAGCATTCACTACTACTCCAATCCTAGTTCATCCTGATTCGAGCAAACCCTTCTTCTTAGAAACAGATGCATCAGACTTTTCCCTAGGGGCCATTCTATCCCAATATGGAGATGATGGACACCTACATCCAGTTGCATATCATTCAAGGAAATTTTCCCCTCCAGAAATTAATTATGAAATCCATGATAAAGAACTTCTTGCCATAGTAGACGTGTTTGATGCCTGTCGTCACCATCTAGAAGGAGCAACTCACAAAGTTACTGTGTATACAGATCACAAGATTTTATAGTATTTTATGACCACTCGCATCCTCAGTAGAAGGCAATCTCGATGGAGTAACTTTCTATCCAGATTTGAATTTGTCATCACATACCGTCGAAGACGTCAACAATGTCACTCAGATGCCCTTTCCAGAAGATCTTACCTTGCACCAAAGAAGGGTGAAGAGGCCTTTGATCAACAAGAGAATGTATTACTCAAGCCTGAGCATCTCTAGTTAGTAGCTATCTCATCAAGTCATCATGAAGATTCAGTCTTGAACCACATGATGAATTTTTTTGTAACATTAAGCAGAAAGCTCAAGAAGGAAAATTCCAAGAAGTAAACAAATTTCAGGAAAACGATGGGTTACTACTCTATAAAAACCTACTGTATGTCCCTCCACGAAAGCCCAGGATCCAAGTACTTCAACAATGCCATGACAACCTTGCAGCAAGACATTTTGGAGTGAATAAAACAATAGAACTCATATCAAGGGACTTTTGGTGACCTTAGATGTGGAAGGACATCAAAGAATATATCCGAACCTGTGATACTTCCTGTTGAGAAAGGGGAGCAACGGACCCGAACTGCCTCACATAGAAGCGAGAAGCTTCTCCAAGTTGGGGCGAAGAATGAGAGGAGAGGTTCACCCACACTCATGGAGCAATGGCAACAATGGCCAACGTCACAAGGAGCAAAGGGGAACATCCTCCCAACCATGCACACACACATGCAAATCCATACACCAAGACCAATGCCATTGCACACAAGGATTTGGATGAAACCAAATGACACCTTCTTCCATTACCAAAATGGAGGCCAAGGCCATGGCCCAGGGACCTCCCTTTTACAAAATGAGCTCCTCCTTATATAAGAGAGGAGGAGGAATCCGTTGCATACATGTGGCCAATGGCTTCATTAACTAAGATATTCTAAAAATGATAGGTAGTTAGGAAAATAAAAAAAGGAATCTTCTAAGAGAGAGAGAGAGAGAGCTCTTTGCACGTATCCAAAAGAGAGCTCTCATTTCTAAAATAAGGAAAAATTTCAAAAAGGAGCCTTTTACAAAAAGAAGGCTAAGGTTGAGTTTTTTATGGGTTTTCTCACAAAAATAGGTAAGAGGTAGTTCCTATGAAAGAACTTGTGTACAAGAGGGAAAAATGGGAATTTTGGGAGACTACCACATAAGGTCTTGAGCCTTCAAGTATCCTTAGCTGTGAGGGATGCCTCCAAGTATTCCATAGCCTTATAGCTTCATAGGTCCTTCATAACTTCATGGCTCCAACACCCTCCCCCACCTAGTCTTTGTCGTCCTCGACAAAGCTGAGAAAAAAGGACCATACATAGCTTATCAAGGTCATGTTGAGTCTTCAAGGTCTTCAAGTTTGCAAGTCTTTGGGTCTTCAAGTCTTCAAATCTTCAGGTCTTCGGTGCTGAGCGACACAATCCTGTTAGGGGCAGTCAGCCCCGCATGCATCCTTTTCTGCATCCCTTTGTAAAATTGGAAAAGCCTTAAGAGGGAGTCCCCAAACCTGAAATTAATATGCAAGAAGCAAGTAGACTGTTTCTAAAAAAAATGCTGATAAAAATTAAGTATTCCCTGAATACTTTAGTTTTCCACTTCAAAGAGGATCCAATCTTACAAGACATTTCTCCATAATAATAAATCCTTAGTAAAATCTTCCTTCCAATGGTGTGTCATCCTTCTTTAGCGTATATGTTAGATATTAGACACAATCCAACAACAAGCAGTCACAAAATCAACATTATTGAAAATGAAGATCATATCCCAGATTGTTTTCTTGTGGAGGTGTGGAGTTTCACGCACCATTCCCCTAGGGGGCAGTAATAGAACCTTAACCCAGACATGCGTCCATGTTGCACATTTGCAAAACTAGACCATAGGAGCAAGCATGATTGGAATTCAACCAAATCATGTCAAGAATGATTAGAACAATCCATAAAACATTCCTAGGTTCCCAAGAAATCGTAACCCCAAAGTCCTCAATAGATCCGAGCTTGATAGATGTTGCACTATGATTGCAAAGAGTTATATTCTTCAAGAGAGAACACCTATGAGAGCTATTACCTGCAAGTTTTTTCATGCTATAACTGATGGAACACCAAGGAAGTGAGAATTTAGATCATCTTCAACCAGTTGCTACTTTGATGCTTATCAAGAAAACATTGTTAGAATCAGTGTTTCATGAGAATGAACACTAGAAGCAAATAAACAATCGAGGAGGTGGTGATAGCAAGGAGTTTCAACATCAATTTCCCCATCTGAGCTTCTGTAATCATGAAAAAAGAAAAAAAAAACCTAGAAAACAGAGTTCAACATTTTCAAATATTGGAGGGGTTATAAAGTGCCATCTGCATAGGTAGTCCTTTCTTCAAAGTGTGGCAGACCTGGAGTTATGGATAGAATCCGCCCATGGTGCAATCAAACACCACCCAAGATACGACATATCAACAAGTAATATAGTACCTGAAATTGGGATTTCCACCACAATCACAAAATTCGGAGTTGTTGCAAGATCTGATTAGCCCTCCATATTGTTCCTCAAGTACAACTTAAAAAGCCACCTTCAAGGAGCAATAGTCAAGACATTTCACAAGTATATAGGTGAGAATGTTTATAACCCATGTCCATACTGAGTTGTTTCCAAAAGTTTCCTTGGACACCATCACATGAAGGGTAGTCACAAGAAACTCCATATCCCCACCAAGGGTACAGTGACCTTATATACATGAGCCAGGGTTAGCCATCCTCCTAGATCTTTTGGAAAGACCTAAATATCCCAATTGGATAAGAACGGAGTGACAATCTATAGGATGCATTCTTGTAGTATCATCTGGGTCCCAACTGGCTATCATGAAAGCAGAGAGATAGGCCTACTCAATTGCCTTCAGGTAGAACTCCCTCCAAATTGTGTGGTAAGCCCATCTATCTTGATGTTGAGTTTTGGATCACTTCATTTATAGTGAGTCTTTCGAATATCATCAATCTGTAAACCATAGCTACCATAGGGTCCGAAGTAACAAGCATTCCTAGTATCCATTCATCGATCAATCATAGGTTATGCATTTCAAAGCAAAACGGATTTAGATTTAAGGCCTCAACGGTAGGGAGTATGGACATACTCCCCGAAGTGGGGTAGTCACACTCCCATAACTACAAGGTTTCTAATACTTCAAGTAAGAATTTGAAATGATATTGCCTTCAAGACACATTTGAAATGATCAGGCATATCGACAAAGAATGAAAATGTTGGTAATACAATCAGATGTAATTAGGATGATTCTAAAGACAAGGGTTGCCCCTACGTAGCATAGGAAGAAAGAATCCACAGCCATTACACAACACCCTTGGTTATAAAAAGACCGAATCATGCTAAGTGCACATGCGGATTATACACAATTAATTCAAAATACAGTTCCAAGAAATACCATACATATTTATAAAAAAATCCATACATACATCGAGTATGGTCAATCCGAGTACCATCCTCATTAGCGGTCACAAAACACAGAGTCTGCACACCATATCAAGAAGCACAAAGGTGTTGTGTATCAAAACACACAGCCCAGTGGTCTTGCTTTGAGGTAAAATTTGCTCTGATGGAGGTTGAGATAGAATCCCCAAACGCAGGAGCTCAAAAAAACTAAACACAAGTTGACTAGAGAGAGTTTGTCTCATGTGTATCAACAATGGCAAATAGGAATCCCCTTAAATGAGCACGAAAGTGGTAATATTGCAGCACCGACGACTTATGCTCTTGTCAATCTATAATGGAAGCAAGAGAAGAAGAAGATGATGAAAAGAGCACCGTGTCCCAAAAGGGTCTTTCCATGATGATGTTCATGCCCCTATGAGAGGTTTGTACTCAGTGTACGCATACCTGAGTCGGATCACAGATCTACCAAGGCAGATAAGTATGATGCCATTCTTGTTATTGTGGATAGATTTACAAAGATGGCACACTTCATTCCAACTACCAAGGCAATCACAGGTGCAGCCACTGTTAGACTTTTTCTCAGGTACATATTTAGGCTTCATGGATTGCCTGATGATATTGTCAGTGATCGAGGTCCCGAGTTCATATCCAGCTTCTAGAATAGTCTTTGCAAGCTCCTTGGTGTTCAAGTTAAACTATCTACAACAAATCATCCACAGACTGATGGACAAACAGAACGGGTGAATCAAGTCCTAGAGCAATATCTCCATTGCACTAGCAACTATCATCAAAATGTTTGGTTTGAGCTTTTATCATTTGCAGAGTTTTCTTATAACAATAGTGTTCATGCATCTACTAAGCAAACTCCCTTCTTTGCAAATTATGGACAACATCCAAGCATGGATATAAAACTCTCAAATCATGTCAAGAACCCAACTGCCAGAGACAAGGGCCAGTACCTAATGGACATTCACAAAGAACTCAAGGAAGAGATCCATAAAGCTCAAGAACAATATAAGTACTATGCAGATCAACATCATGTTCAGAATCCATCATATCAAATTGGAGATAAAGTATGGTTACTTAGAAGCAATTTGACTTCAAGGCCTTGTTCAAAGTTAGATCATCAAAGATTTGGCCCATTCACCATCTTGGCCAAGAATAATCTAGTCACCTTCAAGCTCCAGCTACCAAGTACCATGAAAATACATCCAGTTTTCCATGTATCCATGTTGGAACCATATCAGGTTCCACCACTGAGGGGGAGAGAACTAGTACTTCACCACTATGGAGATTGATGATCATGAAGATTTTGAAGTCGAGCATGTCCTAGATTCGAGAATATCCCGAGGAAGATTGGAATACCTTATTCATTGGAAAGGGTATGACATTAGTGATCGTACTTGGGAACCTGCACAAAATCTTCAGAGAGCACCAATCAAGGTTCAAGAATTCCATACGAGAAATCCAATGAAGCCAAGACCAGAGAGCATGACCGCTCCCCGTCGAACTCGTCGCTTGAGGGGGAGGTGATGTCATGGACAAAGGAAACCATCCTGAAACTCAGATTCCATGTGAATCCTATATCTCATGATTGGTTCAAAATTAGGAGAAACCAATGCTTCCATTGCGTCTGGAATGTGTCAAAACCCTAAGAATGACTATCTTCTTGCTTGATTCTAACATCCAAAGACCATGCTTTGAATTCATGACATCATCAATTCGTAACCACCTTGCAAAACCTATATAAGGAGGGGTTGGCCACATTCATTCTCAGTCTTGCCAATATCGGTCTTGGGAGCTCAAGGAGGTGTGACCGCCAAGTAAGTACTTTCCAAGTTCCAGTTCCTGTTCTTTTCTTGTTCCTTGTCCCAGTCCTGTCTAGTCTTGTATCCTGGACATCTAGTCTTGTCCTCTTGTAATCTCGTAGTACGAGATCTTATAGAGCTCCTTCTTGTATCTAGTTCATCTCCTAGAAGGGAGTTCTTGTAATCCAAAGATCTTGTTCCATACTTACGATCCCGGGTTGTGGGATCTCCTGTATCATCTCTAGCTGCATTATCTATACCCATAGTCCCAGATTGTGGGACTTCTTGTATCAGGTACATCTTCTTGTATTATTTTCCCTACGTGGGTGTTCTTGTAATTTGAAGTGTATTTCCAAAATCTTGTCTATTGTAGTCGGAGAGCACAATCTAGTGCTCCCCTCACATGTAATATGAAGTGATGATATGGATTTCAAGACTTAATATTTGTCGTGGTATAATATGGATTTAAATTAAAATGTTATGATATTGATTATGTTGATTACTTCATAATATGATTGAAACAATCACAATATCTTTTAAATCATAATCATACACATACATGTACACACATACACATATTGTTGTGAAGTAAGAATCAAAGTTGAGTCACATAATCAAAACAATATTTTTTTAATCATAATCATACACATACTATTGAGGAGAAAAATCAATTTTGAGTCAAACAATCACAATAATTCTTAAAAAGCAAGAGAGAGAGAGAAAAAAAAAACCAAAAATGATAGAAAGAGAGAGAGAAAGAGAGTAGAAGACAGAGAGATTGAGAAAGAGAGAGTGCGAGCTCATATGCACATCACAGATATGAACATTTGATCTCTCTTTGATCAAATGCACACAAAATGACAATCAAAGAGCCATGTGTTTTTTTATTTTGGCCAAAAGTAACCGTCGCATACACGATGTGTACATGTGCTATATGCAATCGTCTAAACCATCGCATGTGAGCTATTAGCGAGTGTCGCATTTGTGAAACATTTTAGCCTCGCATATGCGATGTTCTGAATGAATCATATATGCGACTCTCACATTAGCGACACTTGAATTAACATCACTAGTAGCCTCAGAAATAGCATCAATCATAGCATTGTTTAAACAATGGTCTGTGTTCAATGTCCAATGCGACAAACTGTGCAATAATGAAGCAACGAAATTGTGTTGCATCAATGGTCTCTATCCCCCCTATTCCTTGTAGTATGTGTGTATATACCTAGAAATATCTCTCTCTCTCTCTCTCTCTCTCTCTCTCTATATATATATATATATATATATATATATATATATATATATATATATATATATATATATATATATATATATATATATATATATATATATATATATATATATATATATATATATATATATATATATATATGTGTGTGTGTGTGTGTGTACACACATAAATATAACAAATAAAAGCAATGTGTACCATGCATTATCACAATGATGTGACATAAGTATCCGCATTTATTTCAAGAACCGCTTGTTAGAACACACAATGCTGAATTCTATCTCTAGTGGAATAAGTACATACTTTTTGTCTCCCTCATCAAACTCACTACACCAAAAAAAAAATCATACAAGTAACATAAAATATATATTTCAATTTATATGTAAAATTTATATTTATGCCCATTTTAGCTGAAGAAAGTGTAGGTAGGAGTCACATAGAGCTCTCATTATTTTTTTAACTACAAACCATGCCTAATGTATATTATACTACCATCAAGTGATATGTCACACACCATCCCTAGGCTACTTGTGAATGACTTCATTGGTATCTCTGTTGTGCTCTCACGAGTTGAAGGTGGTATAGGTGTCCTAAAAATAAACAAATAAAATTGAATAAAAACATTTGTGTTATAATATCATTAAAAATATTAAATTATAATAAAAAAACATACCTGTCAGCAAATAACTCTCTTCTTGCAAATGGAGTGGTAGGGGAGCCATCCTATAGCCACTGAGTAAGCATCTGGATCATATATTCTAATTGCTCATCAGACATGTTCACATAGTCATGCATGAGAGCCTCTAAAGAGTCAGGAGAAACTTTTCCTCTCATAAGATTCTTTATGAGAGTAAATTTTGCCTTTCACTCTCTACTACAATCCATAATATTTGTACATATAAAACAAAATGTAACACACACACACATATATATACATATACATATACACACACACACACACATACACACACACACACACACACATATATATATATATATATATATATATATATATATATATATATATATATATATATATGTGTGTGTGTGTGTGTGTGTGTTTATGCATGTATGCATATGTGTGTATGTATATGTGTGTATGTGATTGTATGTAAAAATGTGTATGTATATGTGTATGTGAGTGTATGTGTGTGTGTGTATATCTATATGCAGGTGTGTATGTGTGTGTATGCATGTGTGTATGTATGTATGCATGTGTGTGTATATGTGTGTCTCTATGTGTGTGTATGTGTATGTGTATGTGTTTGTCTCTATGTGTGTATGTATATGTGTGAAGAGCCACTCTTCTCTTCTACCTTCTTGATGCGACAGTCTTCGATTCTGTGTCCTTTCTTCTTGTAGTGAAAACACTCACCCTTGAACTTCTTTTTGTCGTTCTTCTTTTCGTCTCCATCTTTTGAAGTGTCTGTTTTGCCTCTTTTGCTGTGAATGCCATGTCTCCTTTGCTACCACCACTCGTTGTCTTGAGCCGAAGCTCCTCCTCCATGAGTAAGGCACTGAATTCTTCAAAAGTTAGTGGTTGAGGTCTGATTTGAGTGTTAAGAGCAGTTACCAAACCGTCAAACTTAGGTGGACAAATTCAAAGACAACATCGAGCTAGCTCCTCACTTGAATTTTGAACACCTGCTCCTATTCCCCTCTGAAGTCCAAGGGAAAGTGCCTATACACAATGATGTTTTACCCAACTCTCCTGAAACTAGGTCAATTTTGGTTTCCCCTAAGTCCACAATTTCACTCCAAAGTTTTGATGGAGGAGGCGAAAAAACGCATGCGTGATTGGATATCCACCTCCAATGGTCACTTCCTGTAACCTCCCTTTCTTCACTCAACCCACTCCTTTCACGTCGGGTTCTTGCGCGCTTAGCGGTGCACACAGAGTGCCAAGAAAATATCTCAGCTCGAAGGGTGTCAATAGCTAGGAGTAAAGAGGGTAAAGAACACGAAATATAAATGTTCTAAGGAAATATGAGATCACTCGCGATAGAGTGATATTTTTTTACTCTTAATGTCAACAATTGCAAGGCAATCAAAGATTTTCTAGTGGTAACTTTATACAAAGTTAACTTCTTTGTGTTGTCCACATATTCAATGAGTGTCTCTATTTTCTTTAAAGATTACTTACATAGACCTTCCCTCACAATGGTCACAACACACATTAGGAGCCCTTGTTCCCATGTTTCCTTCTCTTAAACTCATAACGGTTTGCTAACTTCCTTCATCTTATAAGTTTCGTTTTATTTCTAGCTTTAGAACATTTAAGAAAGTAAACAAAGTTCAAGTAAAACTTTAGGACATTTCAACAGCGGCAAATATTTTTACGCATGTAACATGTTTAACATGATGTGAAAAGACTTAAAATACTCAATGAACATTTTGACTCACATATCAAGTAGAATAACGACTTCTTCCTTATTTTTGACTCACGAGTCCAAGTAATCAGTCTCTGACTACTTCAGGTTGGCCTCCGTATTGAAATATGGTTCCTATAGTATGTCAAGTTTCCCGAACAAGCAGCATTGGTTTGCTTCCTTTCCCTCTGATTCTTTACTTCAGGTAGGTATGCGATTCTCATTGCACAAAGTCCTAAGTAATCTTTGAATGGAAAAGATCCATAGAAGGGCCTTCTCAAACTATGAAATGGTTTTACCTTAAAATAAATCACCACTTCCTATGCAGTAGTACTTGATTACAGGTTTATCAATGTTTGTGCAATGTGTTTCATGCATCAGTCAAAGCCAATTCTATAATTCTGCTCATTGAACTAATCTTGCACTGTTTGATAAATGAATCTTTGCAGCGTAATTTCTTATGTTTCTTCATCGATAAAGCATAACGAATGTAACACTGTCAAATGTCCATTACTCATTCTTTTTGGATGCAGAATGAGCATAACTATTTTGAAAACGAACATCGCAATTGATTTGTTAGCATCACACTAGCCTGTATCCAGTCATTACGTAAATTCATTAACACTTAAAACAACCAGTAGATTTTACAGCCAGTACATTTAGTAGGCAGAACCAGTGCTACACCATCAAACAGTGGAATCTTGCTTGCCGCAAACTCAAGTACACATATGATTAATAGCCATCATAAGCTATGGCACAAAATTTCTCAGTCAAGAAAATCAACTCAACCTATTTACTATCATACTTTATGCAGTTAACAGATACATAATTCATGAAACCTCACCTCTTTAAACACTTGCTCAACGCATTCATCTGAGAACACAAGAACGATGCCAAGTCTTCAATCTTGATCACAAAACCTTATGGCACTATCCTTTCCCCTCATCAGGAACCCCGTTGTGATTTGTTGCAAACTCTGTCATATGAAATCCGCTCGTTTACAAACAATCTTGTCAGCACCTCGACGCTTCATAATCTTTTCACCGCTTTCAAGTGAGAAGCACTCCAGAATAGTTTCTCAGAATCTGCCAGTTGTTGTTGCTTCACCATTGAAGTCAAAACTCTAGTGAATTCTATAGAGAAGATAAGTCGTCATCATCCTTCCGTTCTCCCTCGGTTCTTGCACCTCCCTTTTTTAGGAATCTGCACCCTCATGCACGTGCCTGTGCCATCCCTTCATACCTTCTGTTCTTTTCCGAGAGAGCCAACAGCCCCCTTCAGCTGGTGTATTCATCTGCTCATTCATACGTGCCTCCTCCCGAGGTGATAGAGATCTGCCTTTCTCCTGTATGCGACGTCCAAAAGAAAACGAAGAGGGAAAAACTCCCGAATCTCTTCTTTGCCTTCCCCACTTTCTTGAAACCCTCCCTCTGCCTCGAATTGTCCTTCCCAAAATAGACCTCCCCTCCCTCTCGGGATATATGCACAGAACAGCCAAGCGAGAGAGCTACCACCACTCCCCTTCTTATCGAATCAGCACTCCCTCATTAGCACCCTTGCGGGGCCCTTCTTACTCAGAGTCCGTTCTGCAAAAAAAAAACCCCTCTTTTCTTCCTTGAGCAGAAGAAAAAAATGCACCCAAAGCTGCTGCCTTCATCTTTTTTTCCTCCTTCTCTGCGGATCAAACGAAAACGGTCAGAGATAAAGGTCTTCCACCCTTGTCATACCTTTGCTACCACACAAATCAAAGAGCTTCTCTTTTTTGCACACAAAACAGAAAGCTGCCAATTTGGTTTTTTATTCTCTGACAATTAAAATAGCCAGCCTTTGGGATGAGAACAAAGAAATGGCTGAACACCTCCACATCTCTGAATTCTTTTTCGATGAGGTGTCGAAGATCAATTTCCAGAAATCGGTCAAACGATTGTATTTGATGTTTGATAAGAAAGCATCCCCCCTAAAACAAAGCCGCTTTTAATTTCCTCTGCACGTCAGTATTTCCTATGTTCTTAGGAGGCTTCTCCATGCTCAATCCCTGCGAAGCAACTTCTCAGAACCCTTGATGATAAAATATCGTCCAACTTCAAAAGCACAATGGCCTTTTTCAAGTGAAACCTTTCCTCCACATCCCTGCAATCTGCAATAAGAAGATCCCACCATCACCGGAATCCTCCAAATCGAAACATTCTTCACAGTTTCTTCTTGTTCGAGTTCTTGTCCTTTCCCGTTCAAACAGCCCATGCTTGACTTCTCATTATAATTCATAGTCGATAGCCATGTTTTCCTTTACCAATATCTGTATATACATTGACCACCATGACAAAAAACCATGTCTCCAAGTATTGCCTCCCTTGACAGCCTCCCTTTTTGACCAAGAAGTTGTCGTGTTACCTCCAAATACTTCTCATCAGTCATCGAATCCACTCTTCAAGTACCTGAAATCAAACGTATTTTCCTGCCAAATAGAACCACATTAGTGCATCAAAACCAACCATTTTCTGAGCTAAGATACTCCCCTCTTCATATTTGCAAAGTCATCCTCGACGAGCCACTCTCGCTGCAATATAATCAAAACATCCATGAAAATGTCAGTGTACAACTAGTTTGCATACCTTTCCATCGAGCTATTACTCCAATGGAACCTGCACTCATTGAAGCTATTAGTGCTCAAAAAAATCACTCATGAATACATACAAATCGTTCACTTCAAAATGATCCAAGAACATGCACATATATGCAACTCCAATTCCAACATGCATCAAATTGCTCATGCATTCCATTATGAAAATAGTCTCAACCAAAATAACACATGTATATCTTCCCATGTTTTACACATGCACTGTCATTGCGAAAAAACAGAAACGGAAATACCAAAATAAACAACAACAACTGAAATGAATTCAACAGGAGATGCAACATACCCAAAATGCATACCCCTTTTATTGACTCACTATTCGCTATGTACACATATTCCATGACCAGACACTCCCTAAGAATTCCCATCGTCGTCCCACAAAAGCCATCGAGACCCAAGTACAAGTCAAGACCCACATAAAAACCCTAGAGTGCTCCACACACTGGAAAACCCTCAGATAGAGCACACAAGTTATAAAGCAAGACCGTTGCATTACCAATGCAATGCAGTGCACAACACACAAACACATAACGATAGACAAGTACATAAATCAACTAGCCCATAATGAAGCTGGATGCGGCTCGTGGTCGTGACTACCCAGCCACGATGGCTCCACCTACCTACCAACCCGTAATGGCGCGTAGCTAAGACACAAACATGTACATCCCAAGCCTACGATGAAACTAGCTGCAGCTCGTGGTCCTAACCACCCGGCTAGGATAAATCCACCCACCTACTAGCCCACCATAGCGCGTTGGTACAATCACAACAACACAATGTTTTTTCTTTTCTTTTCTTCTTTTTTTTTTCTTTTTTTTCATAGTTAATTAATTTGCCGAGTCCTGAGAATTAGGGAGAGGAAGAAAGGGATTTTCCCACTTTTCCCACACATGCATGCAAACATATACACTCTAGCCTTTGACAGATCAACCATCTCTTTACTCCATTCTCTCAATTACAGACACTACATATGTATTCATCGATTTGACTTTTCACTAGGTAACTACAACCGACTATGCCTTGGTCCCTCGTATACCTATCCTTAGATGATCTAGAACGTGGGTCTCCGGGATGTCTCATATAGCCTCACCTCGTACTCGTATCCCGACAACTTCCCTAGGGCGAGTCCGGCTCAACTTCAGGAGCCCCATCATCGCTACCTATCGTTAACACATCTGCCCAAGCCCAAGTGATATCGTTCTCTTCGTTAGGCATTTCCCTCGAAGGTAATATCGATCCCCCGCCCATCTTACATGTCGGATCAGGTATGTTTCAAACCAGTCAATATGAAATATAACATCCAAACCCTGGTTTATGAAGCATACCAGCCAGTGCGCTTGCTCCACATCATATTCGGTCTCAAAGTCGTCGACCTTTATGTCCATGCGGGCGAATGTCTGGTCTAAGAAATATATCCCCAGCTCGTACAAATAGAGTTGAGTTATTTGATCTGCCATTTTGTTACTTAGCTCCTAACAGTCTCTGCGCAACACCAAAAAAAAAAATTAGAATTCCAAATTTCTTGAGCTAACAAGGGATAATATTTATGACAACAAAAATTATAGCTAACATATGCGCATATATATATATATATATATATATATATATATATATATATATATATATATATATATATATATATATATATATATATATATATATATATATATATATATATATATAACTATACATCTATGTACAAGGAGTCTACTACGTCCTTCCACTTGGATCTCGTCTGGCTTCTCCCGTCCTAATGCTACTTGAAATATGGTTTGACTCGAAGCGCATTAACCTTCACGGGAGCACATTCTTCTCCTAAATCCTGAATTTGCATGGAACCATTGGAGTTGAGTTCCACCACTTTAAACGGTCCTGCCCATCTTGTCTGTAACTTTCCCGGGAATTTGTAATACTTGCTATCATAGACTAGCACCAAATCCCCTTCTTGAATCGCATAGGTCTTGAGATTCTTGTCGTGCCTCTCCTTAAATCTTCTCTGAATAGCTTCCAGACTTTGTTGTGCAATGAGTCTCTTTTCTTCTAGCTTGACCAGTTGTATGTACCTCTCCTTCAATGACTCTTCCTCTCCCAGCCTGGCCTCGATGGCCACTCTTAATGTCGGCACTTCTTTTTCGATGGGAAAGATGGCTTCCTCGCCATATACTAGGGAGAACGGAGTGTTCTTAGTCATCACTCGGTAGGATGTTTGATATGCCCACAAAGCTTCCAAAAGTCTCTCATCCCAGTCTCGCCTATGCATAACTGCTGTCTTTGTTAGAATCTGTTCAAGGACCTTGTTGGTAACCTCCACTTGTCCATTCGCTCTCGGGTAATATGGAGTGCTTTTCCTATGTTTGATCTTATACAATTCCATTAATTCCTCGATTAGTTCGTTGACAAAATGTGTTCCTCTATCACTCACTATCTCCAACGGGCATCCGAATCGGGTGATAATTTGTTCATACAAAAATTTAGTTACATCAACAGCTCGGTCAGTCTTCAGAGCTTTGGCTTCTACCCACTTGGTAACATAGTCAGTGCAGACCAAGATATACCTATTGGATCTACGTCTTGAGGGAGGATCAATAGGCCCCACAAAATCAATTCCCCATTTTTCAAAAGGCTTAAGAGCCAGCACCGGCGTAAGAGGAGTTGCATGTGCTAATGTTGGTTTGCCCATTCTTTGGCATTTGTCGCATTTCTTGCAGTATGTGGGAGAGTCTTTAAACAGCGTTGGCCACCAATACCCAGCCAATAAGATCTTTGTCGCCGTCAACTCATCAGCAAAATGCCCACCGCAGGGTTCATCATGCAATGCCCTCAAAACTAGGGTTGCTTCTTCTTCCTCGAGACACCTCCGATAAATGCTCTCATGGACAAAATATCGATAGAGCTGCCCCCCAATTATGCTATGGTGTTTTGCCAGTGCTAATAGTTTTTGCTTCTCTCTCTTGCTTGCTCCCGGCGGGTATTTAGTGGTGCACAAGAAATTCACCAAGTCGGCATACCAAGGTACTTTGGCATCAACCTGAAATAGATGTCCATCAGGAGCATCGTCGGGCACACCAGAGATTGGCTCCTCATTAATAATTCGAGATAAATGGTCGGCCAATATGTGCGCTTTGCCTGGTTTGGTTACCACTGTGAACTGAAATTCTTGTAGGAGTAGCATCCATCTCATTAATCGCCCTGATAGCTCGGGTTTATTGATGATGTACTTTAGGGCTTCGTGATCCACATAAAACGTGAAATGCTTTCCCATCAGGTAATGCCGATACTTGGTTACCGCAAAGATCATCGAGAGGCATTCCTTTTCTGTAGTCGTGTAGTTTCTTTCAGTGCTATTCAAGTTTCGACTTGCATAATAAATAGGGTGGTCCAATTTCTTTTCATCAGCTTGACATAGCACTGCTCCAACTGCAGTTTGAGAAGCATGTGTAATCAGGTGCTACTAAAAATCGGTGCATTTATCAATCTCTCTTTGATCAAGTCGAATGCAACTTGACACTCTCCAGTCCATTGATATTGTTGGTCTTTCCTCAAAAGATTCGTCAGTGGTGCTACTATTGATGCAAAATTTAATATAAATATTTGATAATAATTAGCATGCCCCAAGAATCCTCTGAGTTGCCGCAAGTTTTGAGGAGGTGGAAGTTGTCCGATCTTTTCTACTTTATCCTCGTCAACCGCAATCCCTTTCTCGGAAATAACATGTCCCAAGAGCGATCCTCTTCGTACTCCAAATGTACACTTTTCAGGATTTAATGCGATGCCTTTTTCAATGCTTCTTCTTAAAATAGCTTTGATCCTTTCCATCATGTTTTCATCGTTGCCTCTGATCGCAAATTCATCGAGGAATATCTCCATCCAATCCTGTAAATAGTCTTGATATGCAGCTATCATTGCCCTCTGGAATGTGGCCGATGCATTGCATAATCCAAATGGCATCACACGATATGCTTATGTGCCCCATTCCGTGGTGAAAGTAGTTTTTGATTGATCCTCTTCATGGATTTGGATCTGGTTGTACCCACTGAAACCATCCAAAAATGAGTACAATTTATGGCCAGCCACTCTGTCCAAGATTTGATCAGTAAACGGCAAAGGGAAGTGATCCTTTTTTGTGCGCTCGTTCAACTTCCGATAATCTATGCAAATGCGGATTTTCTTATTTTTTTTCGAAACAACTACAATTGGTGATACCCATTCGCTGGATGCAATGGGATATATGAATCCTGCTTCCAATAACTTAGTCTATATAATGTTGGCAGATTCGGGGATCAATTCCTCTCAGATCACTGTATGACCATGCAAAGGCCTTGCTGAAATTTTTGAGTTCCAATTTAATGCAATCTTGTACTCCATCTGGTAGCTCTGACCCCACACTCAAGAACTTTTCTGGAAAAAATTCCCATTTTTCCACCTGAGCTTCTCGCGAATATTCCTTATTCCTTGATGACGCTGTGATTGGAAAGTGCTCCCCGATCACGCGTGCATGGTTGGCCAGTAAATCATTGTTTTGTTTTGTTTTGATTGGACCCAATTTCTTTAGTTCAGCTTTTGCAATGGCTTCCGACACTTTAGTCTTACTCTTCGCTTCCTTTTTTGATTCTCGACTTCTCCTTAGAAGCTCTGCTTCTAGCACTCTAACCCTTTCTCTCAACTGTTGTACTTCCATTGTCGGAGCTAACTCCAGCTTCAACTCTTCTTTTGAAGTTCCCTTCTCCCAGGATTGGGTAGCTTTGCTTTCCCTTGCGTCTATACTTAACATGTAGCACTCAAATTCACTAGTATGTGTCAACCATCCTAGCAACTCCTGGTCTGAGTCATCTTTGTAAACTAGTGGGTCTTTGTACTCGCCCACCTTCGCGTGTTGGAGGTTGGACAATTGCAAGTTAAATCCATCCTGTGAAAGGTCCTTGGAAGTCTCCGTGCGCAAGGCAAATCTTACCTGCACCATTTCTTGTCTAACCTTTTCCTTTGCTTTTTGCTCCCTTTCCTCAGCTGTTGTCGATTTCTTGCCGGCCAAGTTTGGAGACACTTGAAGTTGTATTCGATCAGCCTTCGGTCCAATTGTGATAAATCCTGTGCACCAATCGTGCACACATTCGGCTTGCACCAGCCATGGCCGTCCAAGTAAGATCGAGAAGGTGGCCTCTGAGGTCCTTGGTCTTACTATCAGATAATCAACTTTAAATTCTAGACCGCCCACAACTGTGCTTACATTCTTCAAAAGACCAGCAGGCTTCACTTGTGTTTGATCTGCCATTCTCAAGGACATTGGAGTGTCCTCCATGTGGTTGAGGCCCAAAGCTTTCATCATGTACTCAGTCATTAAGTTGACTGCGGCTCCACTATCTAGCTGAGCACCGGGGATTGCATATCTTTTAATCTCGACTGTCACAGCTGGAGCATTTGAATCAGTTTGCATCGTAATACTTTGAATCATACCTTGGACCTCTTTATCTTGTCTCTTTTTACCTCGAGCTTTCCTCGGCTTCTTAATATATTCGTTGTAGAATTGTTTCCTATATGCAGATGAACATTTCAGCAATGTGCCAATGTCCAACGTGACTTCTGCGTTAGCGAGCAGCTTTACGATGTCCACTTCCTCCAAACTTTGTCTTTCCTTCCTACACTTTGGAGCCCTTAATCTTTCAGGGAATGGTGCTATGCCTGGCAGAAACTCTTTGGTCACTGGTGGAAGGAACTCGATCTCTTCCCCATCCTCAAACTCTTGCTGCTCATCAAATCCTCCAACTTGGTTTTCTACCTCTTCATGTTCGGGTATCTTCTCTTGGTTTGCTTTTCCACTTTCACCTTCTGGATTTTTCTTCAAATACTCTTGAGTCCTTGTGACTACTGCCACAGTTGGCTCCTTATGCGGGTTCTTGGCCTGATAAGCATCCAAGAAGTGCATCGACGAGCTAGAGCCTTCTTGAGGGTTCGGTGTCTTGAACACTACTCCGATCATAAGAACGTGCTCTTGAGCTCTCATTGTGGAATGCATCTGAGTATCAACATAATTCAAGGACCCTACTGGTCCCTTATCCTTGCCAGTGGAAGCTCTTCGTTTTGGACAATCTTCATCAAAGTGGCCCTCTCCACTACAGTACCTACATAGCGGGGTATAATCAACTGGTTTCTTTTCGTTTGGACATCTAGATTGAGTATGGCCAAAGCCATGGCATCTCCAACACTGGATTGGATCATCTCTTCTTTGATCACGTGCGGCTCCTCTCGGATAGTCTCCTCCTTGACTGTGAGCACCATATCCATAAGTCGGTCTGTTTTCCCAACGAGATGTAGGTGGGACACTTTGAGCGGGCAATCCCATGTAGGGTCTTTCCCTTGTATCTCCCGATTTCATAGTCCTCTCTTCATAGGCTCTCTTGTTGTAACATCGGTCCTCCGTGTGATTGGTCCTTCCACAAAAAGTGCAACGCATTCTAGGTGGCGATCTTTCTGAGAATACTCTTGAGACTGTAGGGCATTCTGAAGCCAAATGGCCGTAACCATGGCACTTTCCACACCATGTATTTGATCGAAACACTTGATTCGGGTTTGTAGCTACCTTTGGTTTTACTGTGTATGTTTCCTGGGTCATTGTGGCAGCTTTTATAGCTTGTGTAACCAACTCCAATATTCGTTCTTCAGTCAGCGCAGGCTTCACCTCACCTGGCGTGCTAGTGGCAGCTACAAAAGCTGGGATCGTCAATGCGGGGCTTCCTTGGCCAGGATCTTTCATTGGAATGTTCCCTGGGCCTCCCATAGGCTCGTATAAGAGCTCCATCTTCCTCTGTTGACATAATTGTACTTCCTCCCAAAGCCTTGCTTGTTCCTTAACATCCATTAAAGTTGCAGGTCTCGTCAGGTTGATATGCTGCTGTGCTGTAGGATCTCTCAATCCCGCAATGAATCTTCTCTTCAATGTCTCATCGTTCGGGGCATTTGCACCCATCTTTCTTACCAAAGTTTCCATTCTCTAAATGTAGTTATCAATGCTCTCATTGACTCCCTGTCGCAGGTAATCCATCTGTTGGGCCAATCTATCTTGGAAGCCTTGCCGTCAAAACTTTGCCAAGAAGGCTTCCTTGAGCATCTGATAAGTTCCACGCTCTTGTGGTGTCAAATTCCCATACCAATTGGCTACCTCATCATGGAGAATAGCCGGAAAAATCCTCAACCTTTGACCCTGGTCAACTACCTCATTGGCCTCACAAGTAACTTCAAACAGTTGGATAAAACTATCTGGATTCTCGTCCCAAGCACCTGATAACTTGGTGAAGTCCCCCAAATGAACCGAAATCCGCTGAGCCATTTCAAACAGAGGTGTGATATCAATATCACTTCGATCCCAGAAATTTAGTGCACGTGGCCTCAGGATCCCTCCTTCAAACTTCCACACTTGATTCGCGACTCTCCTACGGGCGTACACGTTTTTTTAGCAGATTTCTTCGAGCTAGTTGAAGTCGACTCACCTTGCAACTCCCACCTCTTCCTTTCTCTTTCAAGGGCTCTTCTCTAAGCGCATTCCTCTCTTTGCGTTTGTGTTGCTCTTGAGGATGAGCTCCCCTCACTCATGTACTAGATCTGGAGTCCGCAAGCTCAGCCGACATGTGGCGCTAGGCGAACCTATGGCACTCTCTTATAGAGACGTGCCAAGCAAATTCCCGGCAGATGCACCAAAATTTTCCCCTCTGAAGTCCAAGGGAAAGTGCCTATACACAATGATGTTTTACCCAACTCTCCTGATACTAGGTCAATTTTGGTTTCCCCTAAGTCCACAATTTCACTCCAAATTTTTGATGGAGGAGGCGAGAAAACGCATGCGCGATTCGATATCCACCTTTAGTGGTCACTTCTTGTAACCTCCCTTTCTTCACTCAACCCCCTCCTTTCACGTCGGGTTCTTGCACGCTTAGGGGTGCACACAGAGTGCCAAGAAAATATCTCAGCTCGAAGGGTGTCAATAGCTAGGAGTAAAGAGGGTAAAGAACACGAAATATAAATGTTCTAAGGAAATATGAGATCACTCGCGATAGAGTGATATTTTTTTACTCTTAATGTCAACAATTGCAAGGCAATCAAAGATTTTCTAGTGGTAACTTTAAACAAAGTTAACTTCTTTGTGTTGTCCACATATTCAATGAGTGTCTATTTTCTTTAAAGATTACTTACATAGACCTTCCCTCACAATGGTCACAACACACATTAGGAGCCCTTGTTCCCATGTTTCCTTCTCTTAAACTCACAACGGTTTGCTAACTTCCTTCATCTTATAAGTTTCATTTTATTTCTAGCTTTAGAACATTTGAGAAAGTAAACAAAGTTCAAGTAAAACTTTAGGACATTTCAACAGCAGAAAATATTTTTACGCATGTAACATGTTTAACATGACGTGAAAAGACTTAAAATACTCAATGAACATTTTGATTCACATATCAAGTAGAATAACGACTTCTTCCTTATTTTTGACTCACGAGTCCAAGTAATCAGTCTCTGACTACTTCAGGTTGGCCTCTGTATTGAAATATGGTTCCTATAGTATGTCAAGTTTCCCGAACAAGCAGCGTTGGTTTGCTCCCTTTCCCTCTGATTCTTTACTTCAGGTAGGTATGCGATTCTCATTGCACAAAGTCCTAAGTAATCTTTGAATGGAAAAGATCCATAGAAGGGCCTTCTCAAACTATGAAATGGTTTTACCTTAAAATAAATCACCCCTTTCTATGCAGTAGTACTTGATTACAGGTTTATCAATGTTTGTGCAATGCGTTTCATGCATCAGTCAAAGCCAATTCTATAATTCTGCTCATTGAACTAATCTTGCACTGTTTGATAAATGAATCTTTGCAGCGTAATTTCTTATGTTTCTTCATCGATAAAGCATAACGAATGTAACACTGTCAAATGTCCATTACTCATTCTTTTTGGATGCAGAATGAGCATAACTATTTTGAAAACGAACATCGCAATTGATTTGTTAGCATCACACTAGCCTGTATCCAGTCATTATGTAAATTCATTAACACTTAAAACAACCAGTAGATTTTACAGCCAGTACATTTAGTAGGCAGAACGAGTGCTACACCATCAAACAGTGGAATCTTGCTTGCCGCAAACTCAAGTACACATATGATTAATAGCCATCATAAGCTATGGCGCAAAATTTCTGAGTCAAGAAAATCAACTCAACCTATTTACTATCATACTTTATGTAGTTAACAGATACATAATTCATGAAACCTCACCTCTTTAAACACTTGCTCAACGCATTCACCTGAGAACGCAAGAACGATGCCAAGTCTTCAGTCTTGATCACAAAACCTTATGGCACTATCCTTTCCCCTCATCAGGAACCCCGTTGTGATTTGTTGCAAACTCTGTCATATGAAATCCGCTCATTTACAAACAATCTTGTGAGCACCTCAACGCTTCATAATCTTTTCACCACTTTCAAGTGAGAAGCACTTCAAAATAGTTTCTCAGAATCTGCCAGTTGTTGTTGCTTCACCATTGAAGTCAGAACTCTAGTTAATTCTACAGAGAAGATAAGTCGTCATCATCCTTCCGTTCTCCCTCGGTTCTTGCACCTCCCTTTTTTAGGAACCTGCGCCCTCATGCATGTGCCTGTGCTATCCCTTCGTACCTTCTGTTCTCTTCCAAGAGAGCCAACGGCCCCCTTCAGCTGGTGTATTCATCTGCTCATTCGTACGTGCCTCCTCCCGATGTGATGGAGATCTGCCTTTCTCCTGTATGCAACGTCCAAAAGAAAACAAAGAGGGAAAAACTCCCGAATCTCTTCTTTGCCTTCCCCACTTTCTTGAAACCCTCCCTCTGCCTCGAACTGTCCTTCCCAAAATAGACCTCCCCTCCCTCTCGGGATATATGCACAAAACAGCCAAGCGAGAGAGCTACCACCACTCCCCTTCTTATCGAATCAGCACTCCCTCATTAGCACCCTTGCGGGGCCCTTCTTACTGAGAGTCCGTTCTGCAAAAAAAACAAACCCCCCTTTTCTTCCTTGAGCAGAAGAAAAAAACGCGCCCAAAGCTTCTACCTTCATCTTTTTTCTCTCCTTCTCTGCGGATCAAATGAAAACGCAGAGATAAAGGTCTGCCGCCCTTGTCATACCTTTGCTACCACACAAATCAAAGAACTTCTCTTTTCTGCACACAAAACAGAAAGCTGCCAATTTGGTTTTTTATTCTCTGACAATTAAAACATCCAGCCTTTGGGATGAGAACAAAGAAATGGATGAACACCTCCACATCTCTGAATTCTTTTTCGATGAGGTGTCGAAGATCAATTTCCAGAAATCGGTCAAACGATTGTATTTGATGTTTGATAAGAAAGCATCCCCCCTGAAACAAAGCCGCTTCTAATTTCCTCTGCACGTCAGTATTTCCTATGTTCTTAGGAGACTTCTCCATGCTCAATCCCTGCGAAGCAACTTCTCAGAACCCTTGATGATAAAATATCCTCCAACTTCAAAAGCACAATGGCCTTTTTCAAGTGAAACCTTTTCTCCACATCCCTGCAATCTGCAATAAGAAGATCCCACCATCACCGGAATCCTCCAAATTGAAACATTCTTCACAATTTCTTCTTGTTCGAGTTCTTGTCCTTTCCCGTTCAAACAACCCATGCTTGACTTCTCATTATAATTCATAGTCGATAGCCCTGTTTTCCTTTACCAATATCTGTATATACATTGACCACCATGACAAAAAACCATGTCTCCAAATTGAAACATTCTTCACAATTTCTTCTTGTTCGAGTTCTTGTCCTTTCCCGTTCAAACAGCCCATGCTTGACTTCTCATTATAATTCATAGTCGATAGCCCTGTTTTCTTCTTGTTCGAGTTCTTGTCCTTTCCCGTTCAAACAGCCCATGCTTGACTTCTCATTATAATTCATAGTCGATAGCCCTGTTTTCCTTTACCAATATCTGTATATACATTGACCACCATGACAAAAAACCATCCAAAGGTGTAGTCTTTGATGAGCTAAAGCCATGGTATGGCTTCAAAGCTATATTGTAGGATGAAGATATTGAAGAGATAGAAAGAAGGCATGCAACTAGGGTTCAAAAGAGCTCGAAAATGAGTGCTCTAAGCATTCAAAGAAGTGCAAGTATGGGTCAGCTCATCAATCAGTCAATGAACATAGAGGGAAGGAAATAGTAGAGATTAATGAAAAAGGGAATGATGTAGAAGATGTTGAAAATCCAATGTTAGAATATGGAACTACATCAAGGTAGAAATCAAAATACGAAGGAAGAGAAGATACATTCCACCTAAGGGAGAAGAAAGGAGGTCAACTAGGGTAAAGCATCCTATTTCAAGGTTAATCAACAATACTTTTATTTCTAGGCATTATGCATACATGTCTAAATTGTCACAGATGAAGAGCCCTCAACCAATGAAGAGGCAAAGGAGACAAAGGAGTGGCAAAAGGATATGGAAGAATATTAAAAAGCACAAGAAAACAAGAACACTTGGAGTCTAGTGCAAAACCAAGAGGGAATGAAGGTACTTGGCAAAAAATGGTTGTAGAAGATTAAAAGCAATTTTGATGGTTCCATTGCTAGGTACAAGGCAAGGTTTGTGGCAAAGGGATTTGCCCAATTATATGGGACAAAATATGAAGAGACCCTTAACCCTATTGCAAAGATGACCATATTGAGGCCCATCATTGGAATAGCCACATCTAGAAGGTGGCCTATTTATCAATTCAATGTAAAGAATGTTTTTCTTAAATGCAATTTGTAGGAAACATTCTACATGTGTCACCCTCAAGGGTTTGAGGATCCTTAGCAACCAGATTATGTGTGTAAGTTTAGGAAAGCTTTGTATGGTGTCAAGCAAGCCTCTAGGGCATAGGATCAAAGGCTTGTGGAGTACTTATGTAGGTGTGGATATCAACCAAGTGATGTAGATTCTTCTCTATATTTCAAGAGAGAAGGAAACCTAGTTGGCTACATATGTATATATGTAGATGACCTAATCCTAATACAAAGTGATGATGCAGGTATCAAGTTGATGAAGGACAAGCTTGAGAAGTAACTCAAGATATTTGATCTTAGAAGCAATAAATATTTTTTAGGAACTGAAGTAATCTATGTGGCAAATGGTGCATAATTTGCACAAATGAAGTACTTGCTAGATGTATTTTATAAGCATGGTATGGGGGGATGTAAGCCACTCACACATGGTGTAGACTCAAATACAAAGCTACATGTAGGTGAAGGACAATAATTTGAAGATATTACAACATATAGAAGCATAAATGGGAGTCTAAACTCTGCAACAACCACAAGACTTGATTTGAATTATGTTCTAGAAGTGTTATCTCAATTTTTGAATGCACCAACTAATTCTCATTTAAATGCAGCAAGGAGAGGTATATCAAGCACACATTCAAGCAAGGGATATTCTAGCCTTATGGAGATGCATTACAATGCTCATGTAAATGAAGCAAGGAGAGTGCTTAGGTGTATCAAGAAGACATTCAACCAAGAGCTATTCTAGCGTTATGGAGGTAGACTAGAATACAAACAATCTAGTGATTTTGATGGGGTTGGCTCAAGGGAGGATAGAAAGAGTACATCTGGCCATGTGTTTACTCTAGGGTCAAAAGTCATCTCATGGATGTGCAAGAAGAAACCTCTAGTTGCATTATCTTCTACTGAAGATAAGTACAAACCCTTAGCCCTTGCTACATGTGATATTGGGTGACTCAAGAAGCTATTCAAGGACTCGGATTTGTAGGTTAAGGAGTTCAAATTATTTGGAGATAACATGTCAAACATTCATCTAGTAAGCATCCTATGTTCGATGCAATAAGCAAGCATATAGAGATTCATATTAAATTCATAGGACAGAAGGTATTAAACAAAGAAGTGGACATCAAATACATCAAGACCAAGGAGAAGATGACTAAAATTATGAAAACATTTTATGGATGCAAGAAAATTGAAGAAGTTCAAGGGCAAACTCAACTTGAAAGAGATCAATGGAGAATAGATCACTTGAGCTCGAGAGGGAGTGTTAGAATTCTTGTTCTTTGGAAAGATCTAGCATGTGAATGGGGGCTTACATTATGTGCCACACCACTCTAACTTTTTTTTATGAGTCCAACAAGTCAATCCATAACTTCTAACTAATTGAAATGAATCAAGACCATCAGGAGAAAGTTAGGGAGTAGCTTGGAGGGTGATTTGTATTCAAATAACCCACCAAACATTTACCATTATATAAGCACACATTATATTGATTCATGAATTATTCCATGAGTCATTGAACATTCATTGATGTACTTCTCTTTAGGCCTAAGCCAACCCCTAGCTAAGATACCCCAACTAGCTTATCTCTAGAAGGAAAAGATTTTCACATAGATATATTTCATTGTATGTGAGTTGGATTTCAACTCAAGTTAGTTCATAGTGTTGCTAGAGTTGCAAGGATCATTTTCTTTATAACTTTATATATTTTAATTATTAATAATGTGCGTATTGCATTGCATAGTTCACTAGTCTATTCTCTACATATGCTGAGTAATTGAGTGAGTGTGACTACACATGTACACATACCTTGTCTAGACAATAGTTATTCTATTTTGTGTGGGAAGGATGGACACTTCCATAATCTATTTGGTGTGATGTAGGATTTTTCTAAAGCTCTGATGGTCAAGTATATTTGTACAAAATCTTAGAGGTTAAATCTTTAAGAATAGAGAGAAATCGAGTTTTTATCTGATCATGGTATCCATTTTTGAGGTCCTAGGAAGGGTTCAACACACTTTTACAGCAATTTGGAGTGCATATTCTCCATCAATTGGGTCTTTTTCAATGGGATCCATCATATCTACAATTAAAAAGTTCCAATTCATAGCCAAATTCATCATAATGATGTGTCAACATTTGTTCATTTAAAACTACCTCGATGGATCCTAGAATATGTGGCAAATTGAAAGGATCAAAATCATCCTTATTTAGTTTAGAGATCGGCATATAATTTGGATCCTCAATTGATCTTTTCAATGCTTGACTTCACTTTGTGTTTCCTACTTAACACTACCAAAGAGTTGTGTTTTTGTGCATCGAGGACTCAAACTCGTGCTTTTTACAAAGCCCTTGTCCTCATATCATGAATGGCTCACCATTGAAGAGGTGAGGAATCTTAAAAGGATTTAGTTAGTAAATTTATCTTTTTGTAGTGCCTTGATGCTGAATGTAAATACCATTTCCTTCCCATACTTGAACCACTTTCATATACCTTAGAAATGGCCTTCATAAGGCAAGTTCGTAATTGCTTACCTTGCCAAATTCACAGATAGCAAAAACGAGCTTGAACTCAACACCGGATGTGGTCAAGATAATGTTTTCAAGTAGACCTAGGGTCTCTCCATATATCTGTCAACTAGTTGTAAATGCATTTTGGTGGTTTGTAAGGCTTTTCATTGTGGTGTATTCAAGCAATACATCTGGCTATACCCAAGTTCGTTATACACATAACCTAGTTGTGATCATAATAATTTAAGTGGTTTTTGAGGGCATCATGTGTTGGGTAGGCAATTGTCTCCTGGGTCCACACCATGAACTCATCTCCTTTAGGTATATTCTTTTGAAAGTTGTTCTATCTACCAAATCTTGAGGTAAGTTCGTTTCACATTTGTTTTGACTCCATGAAGGGAAATTTTTACCACTTTCACTTTCCATCCCCAAGCACTTAAGCATTATTGGAGTCTAAGGTCTGTGGAAGCACACAAATAGCACAAGGAAGAAGAAGACGATTGGAGCACAACACACAATACTTAATTTATTACCAAGAGAGTCTTCACAAAGAAGTAACACCTTATGGTTATAGGCCTATATACAAGCCGGGAAAAAAAAACCTCCTAAAGTAGGAAAAAAGTGCCCCGATAGTCCTAGTGTGTTCACACACATCATTATCAAAATATATCAACAATTACCCTCTGGGAGTGATGCGGTGAACAAGGAGATGGCACTCACGTATAAGAAAGTGCCAAGCTATGTGGTATCAATCCACAAAAGGAAGTAATACCAAAGCTTTGCGGAAAGGTTCAAAATTTTGCCTAGGTAGAGCCTTTGTGAAAAGGTCTATAATGTTCTCCTGTGTGGGCACATATGCCAAACTGATCTCTCCGATAGAAAATGTATCCCTAACTTAATGATAGTGCATCTCAAAGTGCTTCGTGGGACCAAGGAACATAGGGTTCCTCGCAACTACCAATGCGCTCTAACTATAAATAAAGATGGTGTTGGCAGAAGATTGACCAACACCCAAATCAGCCATAAGGTCTCTAAGCCACACACACTCAATAATCATTGTGAAAGCTTCCCTGTACTTAGCCTCACAATTAGAAGTGGCTATAGTAGGCTACTTCTTCCTCAACCAAGCATGAAGCAAAAACCACTAGTGGACACACGAGTGTCATAGCAACTAGCCAAGTGAGAGTCAAAAAAAGCATGTAAATCTAGCGGTAGTGATTCCCCCTTGGGATAAAACAATCAAAGTAGTCGGGTACCACTCAAGTAGCAAAAGAAACGCTTAGCCACCTACCAATGCTTAATACATGGGCAATGCATAAACCTTCATATATGTGAGATATCAAAGTAAACATCTCACCGAGTAATGCATAAGTAAATCAAGCATCCAATAGCCTGTTGATAGAGGACAACATCAAATGCATCTCTAGCATCATGAAGACTCAATTGTAAACCTATTTCCATAGGAGTGGCAATAGATTTGCAATCTTCAAGGCCAAAATGCTACAATAATGTGTCAATATATTTTGTTTGACATAGAGTTGTTCTACCATCAACTTGCATAAATAGAATGCCCAAATAATGGTGCAAATGCCCCAAATCTAACATCTCAAATGAGGCATGCGAATCAGCCCTAAAATCAACAATATGCTTCTCATTAGCACCTGCGAGCATATTTCATCATTATGGACAACAATGATCAAAAGCACATCAATTGGATGCCTGACATATAAGGTGCTCTCAGTCGGATTGTTCTCAAAACAATGTGCAATCAATTAGGCATGTATCTTTTCATACCAAGCACATAATTCTTGCTTTAAACTATTGGTGCAATTAATCCTAAGCCTACACACTTGATCACCTCACATAAGTTTGATGTATTGACATTACACATGAAAGGATTCGTATGTACAACCTCTTGTAACTTTGCTTCTAAATTAC
>CM035424.1:143710948-143713448 GCA_020310875.1 Ceratopteris richardii | reverse complement strand
TCTTTCAACGTTGTGATTCAACCACCTCCTACCTATCACTTTATTACATTCTTCCCCTCGTCAGTTGATCATTGTCCTCAATGATCTACTCATTATCCCTCTAGCCTTGGTGATCCATTCCTGAACTCCCTTGGTACCCTTGAATTGATTTCCTCAACCTCCCATAGTTTCTAGAACCTTGTTTGCAACCTTGGTGTCTTGAACCCTATTCTCAACCTTAGTATCTTGAACCTTGTTCTCACCCATGTTCAGTATCTTGAACACTCAACCAAGTGCCACCCAAGGTTTCCCAAGGAGTTCACACTTCCAACCTAGCTCACACTTCCGAGAACTTTCCAACGGTATCTTACATGCCTCAACCTGACCCACGGATTGAGAGATATACCTCAAACTGTGTTATGCTAACTTGTGAAAGTGACGTGCGCTAATTTGTACCCTTTCATATAGAGGATGCCCAAGTGCCTTTTTTAGAGGCCATTAGGTCAATCAACCTTTCCCAAGCCTACTTCCTAGGTTTTGATACCAATGGTTCAGGATTACTTCCTAATCCTCCCTCTTAGGGTGTAGTTCAACCATCTCCTATCTTTCAACGTTGTGATTCAACCATCTCCTACCTATCACTTTATTACAATAAACAAGCCTTGTGATTGGATGTTTTACCCTTGTTGACCTCCTTTCTTCTCCTTTTGGTGGAATGAACCTTCTCTGCCTTGGTGCCTTGATTTTTGCTTTTGATGTAGCTCCCCTTCTAACATAGGTTCTTCAAAGTCTTCAAATTCATGTCCATCTTCATCAAGCTCTACCAATCTTATCTTTCCTTTATTCATTGATTGATGGGCTGAATTCTGTGCTTGAACTCTGTTGTATGCTTGGACCACTGATTTCCAAGCTATCTTGAAACGTAGCTTCATATCTTCTCTCTGCCTCTTCAATGTCTTCATCCTACAATGCAACTTTGGAAACATACCATGGTTTGAGTTCATCAAACACTACATCTCTAGATACCTTTAACTCCTTTGTATTAGGACTGTAGCACCTGTAACCTTTTTGCTCCATAGCATAACCAATAAACATACATCTTTTAGCCCTTGCATCCAACTTACCTCTCAACTCCTGTGGCACATGTGTGTAGCATACACAACCAAAGATTCTAATGCGTGAAAGGTCTGGTTTCTTTCCACTCCATGCCTCCTCAGGTGTCATGTCATGTACCCCTGATGTGGGACATCTATTCATCAAGTTCACAGCAGTAGATACAACATTGTCCCAATATGTTAAAGGCACATTCATTTCATTTAACATAATCCTAGCAATTTCAGCAATATATCTATTCTTCCTCTTTTCCACCCCATTTTGTTGGGGAGTATACCTGCAAATGATTTGCCTCTTTATACCTTGGTCCTGCAAGAAATCACAAAAAGCATGGGAGAAGTATTCTCCCCCTCCATCGGATCTTAGGGTTTTGATATAGCAACTTGTCTCCTTTTCAACTTGTGCCTTGAATCTTTTGAATACATCAAACACATCTGATTTTTGCTTTATACAATACAACCATACTTTTCTTGAGTAGTCATCTATGAAGGTTACAAAGTACCTTTTATCTACAAGAGAGGGCTCTTTGGTTGGCCCCCACACATCTATGTGCACAAGGTCTAACACACCATCTGCTACATATCCACTCTTCTTGAAGGGCTGCCTAGTAGACTTGCCTAGTTGACAAGCTTCACACATCTCATGCAACATTTGTAATGAAAAATGTGGTAAACCTCTTACCAATTGCCTCTTCTCCATGTCTTTCAACCTTTGAATGTTGATGTGATCACATATTTTATGCTACAAATCCAAATCTCCAATCTTCTTGTCGCCATAGGTGATGAACATTGCCTTGTTGCTTTGTTCTTTGCCATAATGTCCTTGCTTCTCACAATTGAAGCATCCATTTGAGTTGGAGTAGCCTCGACCTCCATATCTTCCTCCTCTACCTTTTCCTCTTCCTCTTGATGATTGACCTTCATCGTGGCTTGATTGACTCCCTTGATAGCTTTGGCTACCTTGTTGGTAGTTGCTTCTACCTCTTCTTCTTGAAGCACCTGTATTGCCTTTGCCTCTTCCTCCTTTTCCTGCATATAAGAGTTGGTCTTGGATGCCATTTGACTTGTTGCCTCCATGGTTGAAGTCCTCAGTCACCATAAGAGAATTAAGTTGCTCAAAATCTCGTAATGAATCCCTTACATACACAGAGGTTGTGAATGGCTTCCATATATCATCTTCTCTAAGCCCATTAAGTGTGTGGGCAACTAGGTCATCATCATCTATAACACATCCTATTGAACCAAGTGCATCCGAGATCTCTTTTACTTTGAGTATGAAGTCATTAATGCTCTGTTTTGATGACTTCCTAAGGTTTTTGAGCTCATTCTTGAGCTGAATTTTTATAGCCTTTGTAGAGGTAGAGTACAACCTTTCTAAACACTCCCAAACCTTCTTAGATATATCTAGG
>CM035424.1:143695948-143705948 GCA_020310875.1 Ceratopteris richardii | reverse complement strand
GAATTAAATTATACAACACATGAGTTGGAAATGCTTGAAGTTGTTCACACACTTAAACATTGGAGACACTTATTGCTTGGAGTAAAGTTTAAATTAAGAACAGATCATCAGAGCCTTAAAATATATATTTACTCAACCTTTACTTAACAATAGACAAAAACGATGGATCGAACTGCCAAGTGAATATGATTTTGATATTAAATACTTAGCAAGAAAAGAAAACAAAGTGGTCGATGCTTTGAGTCATAAACCTTTATGCAGTGCAATTTCTACTTTATCTTCTGATTTTGATATTGGAAAATAATTAAAAGAAGTTTTATTTTATCCACCAAACTTGAAATTTTTGGGCACGAATCCAGATTCTATATTTCAGGGAAAAATTCATTTGAAAAATAATGATTTGTATTGTAGTTCTCGTTTATGTATTTCTTCAAAATCTGTTTTGAAAGAAGTGATTCTACATGAGTGTCATGATGCACCTTTCTATGCACACCCTGGCTTTTCGAGGACTTATGCAAAAGTGAAAGCTTCATATTACTGGCCACGTATGAAATATGATATTAAGAGGTATGTGAAAGAATGTTTGAAGTGTGAACAGGTTAAGGCTAAATTTAAAAGGAGTCCTGGCATGTTACAACCATTAGATGTTCCTGATAAAAAATGGGAATCCATCTCTTTGGATTTCATAACAGTTGCCTGTGACCAGAAGTGGGCATGATACCATCTTTGTTGTCGTGGACCATCTTAAAAAGATGGCGCATTTTATTCCCATGAGGAAAATTGATACAACTTTTCATGTTGCTAAACTTTTCATAAAAGAAATTTTTAGGTTACATGGTATACCTAAAATTATACTTTTTGATAGGGATGCAAGGTTTACATCTAATTTTTGGAAAGCAACCTTTCAATCCATAGGAACAAAATTACTCATGAGTACTGCTTTTCATCCTCAAACTGATGGTGAGATCGAGAGGCTTAACGGGGTGCTTGAGGATATGTTACATATGTATGTGAATGATAAGCAAAACAATTGGACTTAATATTTGCCTTCGGTTGAGTATGCATATAATAGTGGATGGCATTCCTCTATTAAGATGACACATTTTGAAGCAATGTATGGCTATAATTATTTGCTGCCGCATTGGCTTTTTAATTCCCAAAATCATGTTGAGATATCCAAACAGATGCTTGATAACATGGATTTGGAGCTAAATAAGGTAAGGAAAAACATGGAAGATGCAAAGAAATGTTAGAAATTATGTCAAAATCCTTCTAAATCAAATTTGGGTTTAGGCAAAGATCATCAATTGTCTCCACAATATGTTGGTCCTTTTCAAATTTTAAAGAAAGTTGGTTTTGTTGCATATTTACTTGACCTACCTAACGATTTGAAAAAAAAGTATGTTCCTAATGTTAATTATGTTTTGCACGACAAGTGTAAGTTGAAGAAAGATGCCACTTTTGAGCTTGAACTAGAAGTTATAATGGATAGGAGAATTAGAAATCTTAGAAATCGTGAAATAGTGGAAATTTTAGTTAAGTGGTTTGCATATCCTATTAAAGATTCAACATGGGTTGGTTTAGATGCGTTTATGGAACATTATCCTTTTTTCCAACTCTGAGGACATGGTTCTTAAAAGAGGGGGAGAATTGTAGGATGCCATATTGATTTTCACACCCAAAAAAAAAAAAAAAAGATGTGTAGGTAATAATGAAATTTGTTGTTTAGGATAATTTGATCATGTCAGCAACATTTTTTAGCAATAAGTTTTTACATTCTCTCTCTAGAAAGTTGCCGCATGAAATTTGTGTGTTAAATTTGAGCATGAAGATGAAGGAATCTAAAAAAAGCATTGTATGAGAGAAAGGTAGAGTACTCTTAGTAGAAAAGCTTTACTTGATTGAATTTTTTGTAGTTTCTATGTTTTATGTCTCATTTGGTCCCATGAAGATAGGTTAACGAAGAGATTTTTCATGTTTTTTCATCTCTCTCTAGAATTTTCAATTTTGTAGGGCCCAAAAGTGATATATGGAAGGTAATTTTGACCTGCGGTGTCTCTAACACCATTGTACATATTTAAGAACTGAATATTTTTGTGTCTAACAAGCTTAAGCTAATTCCTAACCATTTTTGAGTTACAAGGCTTGGAAAAGTGCCATTTTCCAACACTAAAAAAAAAAGAGAAGCCTTCATTCATCTTATTCATGTCCGTGGATTTAGAAAATGTGCATGGGTATATGGGTTATTTCAAGTGATTGATGTGTGTGTGAGTGTGTTGTAGTGATCCCCTCTATTTTCACAGGTACAATTCTTGAGGTGGACATGAAAAGTAGATACATGGGTTGTCTGGAAGTCTTGCATGAGACATGCGAAAGATGCTTTTTTGGAGCATGCAGATTCTAAGAGTGCATTTCTAGGAAGGCGTGATTGGTCGAGCACTGGCGAAAGGTGGAGATCCAAAGAAGACGAAGACTGAAAGATAAGGAAGGATGATGGAGGTACATTGATCACGATCGTTTTCAGCTTATGGGATTCTGATTGAGATTGAAATTGGGATTGGGATTGTGATTGTGATTGAGATTGGGATTGAGATTGTGATTGTGATTGAGATTGGGATTGAGATCATCTTGGGGTTGGTCGGGTGGATGAGGCTTTAGATTGAAGCTATTTGATAGATTTTGCAATGCAAATCAGAACTACTTGAAAATCTACACAGATAATAAAATTCTATCTCTTCTTGTTTTGCGTATACTCTGTTTTTCTTCTTTATATATTGTTGTGTTGAAGTCTATTATTTTGTGTGGGATTGTGATTCAAGATTAGGAGACTTGTTACAAATGGTATCAGAATGGAGTTGGATTCTGGGACAAGATGCAGGCTTTGAAGAATAAGATAGAAGAACAAGAGGAGCTTATCCGTAGATTGAATGCAGAATTACATACAGAAAGATCTAACAAACAAAAAGAGGGTACTGCAAATGCTTTCATGGACCTCAATGATGAAGGTGGTAATGGTGCGGGCACATCGAACACACATAGAGCTAGATAGCAATGTGAACCTGAAGACGATGATGATGCAGGTGAATCTACACTTAAGCAAGTTTTTTTCGTAAGAGAAAAATTAAATGAATTTGATGGTGAGAAGAAAATTAGAGAGGATCTTGAAGCATGGATTGAGGAACTTGAAGATTTCTTTGACCTGCACGTATCTAGTGAGGAATCAAAAGCAAAAGTGGCAATTCTGCATCTGCGAGGAGTCACGAAACTATGGTGGAAATCATACATGTAGACAAGAACACGTGAAGGTCCGATCCTCTGGAATTCTACTCTTTCAAGCAATATGAGCATGATAGATATAATTTGTGTGTTGAAGAATATAAGAAGAAATTCTTGCATTTACATAAGTATGCACTAGAAGTTTCTAGAGATGCCTTGAAGAACAAATTCATTGAGGGTTTGCAAGAAGAGCTTTGCTATCAAGTAAAGGGGTTCAGATGTGTAGATTTTCTTGATGCGGTTGCAGAAGTAAAAAACTTTAAGAAGATGGACAAGTTTACTATGAAAAAGGCATTCAAATCAAGGTTTATCTCAATAGGACATCGACCCCCAAGACCTATTTCAATAAACCAGAATGAATAAAAATCGACTAACTCTTCTAACGGTCAAGGAGGAAAAACTAAGCTGAAGCGGACAGATTTAGGCGCAAGAAGTTGTGCATTGGCAATGTGATTCTGATTTCTTGGAGCGGGCTAAAAGATTGGGACTTTGCTTTCGATGTGGAGAACACGGACATCGCACTTTTGGATGTCCAAACAAGGCCATCAACCATTCTATGTAGGTGAAGATGGCTCATCTACATGAAGAAAACATAACAATTGAGGAAGTGGATGATCAAGGTAAGTGTTCTAACCCTAGACTTCAATGTATGAAAACTTCTTCTCATTCAAGGGCATCGGTGAGTAGGATTAAAGGGGACATATCCTCATGTAAGGTTCAATTCTTGATTGATTCAGGTGGTACAAATTGTTTCCTTTCACTTAAGTTGGTAGAGGCTTTAGGATTGCATATTCAGATGCAGACCAAAAGACCTATACAGATGGCTAATGGTAGGATACACTATACTTGAGGCTGTATTGAGAATCTTGATTCTATGTTAGGAGAACATAAGTTTTGGGTACCTTCCATGTAATTGAAATGAGAGAATGTGATTTAATCATCGGAATGGACTGGTTAGTTCATAACAGTGTCGTGATTGATTGTGAAAGTGGGATCCTTACTTTGAAAATAGAACGGAAGGAACATCATCTAGTAGGCAAGTGTAATTCGCATTTTTCTCCTATTTCTGTTATAAAGTTGATTAGGGGTATTCAACAGGGTTGTGAGACATATTTGGTTTATGTGCATGACCTTCAAGAGAAGAAGAAATACTTGAATACATTAGAAAACTTTTAGATGAGTACGCAGATGTATTTCCTAATGATCTTCTAGGTTTGCCTCCTTCTAGGAAAATTGACCATGCTATAATACCTCTACCTGGTAAGTGAGCCTTATTGTAGAGCACCTTATAGATTCAATATTGATGAATTGAAAGAGTTGAAGCTCCAACTAGATGATCTATTGAAGAAGGGGTTGATAAGACCTAGTGTTTCACCTTGGGGAGCACCTGTTTTGTTTCAGAAAAAGAAGAATGGCTCATACAAACTTTGTATCAACTATAGGGGATTGAACAAGAAAACCATTAAGAACAAGTATCCACTTCCACACATAGATGAATTGCTGACTCAATTGAGTGGTGCCATAGTATTCACTAAAATTGACTTAAGATCGGGATATCATCAAATAAGACTAAAGTCTAAGGACATACCCGAAACTGCTTTTGGAACACGATATGGTCATTATGAGTTCATAGTTTTGCCTTTTGGATTGACAAATGCTTCTGCAACATTTATGTATTTCATGAATACCTTGACAAATTTATATTAGTCTTTCATGATGATATTTTTGTGTATTCTAAGGATGATGATGAACATGCATTGCATCTCAAGAAGACTTTACAGAAACCAAGAGAGTATAAACTATATGGTAAGATGAGTAAATGTTTTTTTGGAAAAGGGGAAGTGACTTATTTTGGGGAGAGTTGTTTATAAGGAAGGGATTCACATAGATCCTGAGAAAGTTAAAAGCATAGTTGACTGGCCTACACCCAAATGTGTGAGAAAGATGAGAAGCTTTCTTGGTTTGGCACAATATGAGAGGGCACACATTAACGACTTTTCTCAAATTGCAAATCCTCTTACAGAATTGACAAAGAAAAATCAAGAGTTCACATGGAATGGTGTGTGTCAAAATGCATTTGAAAAATTAAAATAGAAAATTATTGAAAATTATGTGCTAAAGATACTGAGTTAGGGAAGCCATTTATTGTTGCATGTGATGCTACTGGAAGTCAAATCGGATGCGTACTTTCACAAGAAGGGAGGGTAGTGGCTTATAAGTCAAGGAAACTAAGGAAACATGAGTTAAGTTATACAACACATGACTTGGAAATGCTTGAAGTTGTTCATGCACTTAAACATTGGAGACACTTATTGCTTGGAGTAAAGTTTGAATTAATAACAGATCATCAGAGCCTTAAATATATATTTACTCAACCTTTACTTAACAATAACAAAAATGATGGATCAAATTGCTAAGTGAATATGATTTTGATACTAAATACTTAGCATGAAAAGAAAACAAAGTGGCGGATGCTTTGAGTCATAAACCTTTATGCAGTTCAATTTCTATTTTATCTTCTGAATTTGATGTTGGAAAGAATTAAAAGAAGAATTATTTTATGCAGCAATCTTGAAATTTTTGGGCATGAATCCAAGTTCTATGTTTTAGGGAAAATTACATTTGAAAAATAATTGTATTGTAATTCTCATTTATGTATTTCTTTAGAATCTATTTTGAAAGAAAAGATTCTGCATGATTGTCATGATGCACCTTTCTCTGCACACCCTTGCTTTTCTAGGACTTATGCAAAAGTGAAAGCTTCATATTACTCCCCACGTTTGAAATATGATATTACGAGGTGGTTTGTAAGGCTTTTCATTGTGGTGTATTCAAGCAATACATTTGGTTATACCCAAGTTCGTTATACACATAACCTAGTTGTGATCATAATAATTTGAGTGGTTTTTGAGGGCATCATGTGTTGGGTAGGCAATTGTCTCCTAGGTCCACACCATGAACTCATCTCCTTTAGGTATATTCTTTTGAAAGTTGTTCTATCTACCAAATCTTGAGGTAAGTTCGTTTCACATTTGTTTTGACTCCATGAAGGGAAATTTTTACCACTTTCACTTTCCATCCCCAAGCACTTAAGCACTATTGGAGTCTGAGGTCTGTGGAAGCACACAAATAGCACAAGGAAGAAGAAGACGATTGGAGCACAACACACAATACTTAATTTATTACCAAGAGAGTTTTCACAAAGAAGTAACACCTTATGGTTATAGGCCTATATACAAGCCGGGAAAAAAAAACCTCCTAAAGCAGGAAAAAAGTGCCCCGATAGTCCTAGTGTGTTCACACACATCATTATCAAAATATATCAACAATTACCCTCTGGGAGTGATGTGGTGAACAAGGAGATGGTACTCACGTATAAGAAAGTGCCAAGCTATGTGGTATCAATCCACAAAAGGAAGTAATACGAAAGCTCTGCGGAAAGGTTCAAAATTTTGCCTAGGTAGAGCCTTTGTGAAAAGGTCTATAATGTTCTCCTGTGTGGGCACATATGCCAAACTGATCTCTCCAATAGAAAATGTATCCCTGACTTAATGATAGTGCATCTCAAAGTGCTTCGTGGGACCAAGGAACATAGGGTTCCTCGCAACTACCAATGCACTCTAACTATAAATAAAGATGGTGTTGGCAGAAGATTGACCAACACCCAAATCAGCCATAAGGTCTCTAAGCCACACACACTCAACAATCATTGTGAAAGCTTCCCTATACTTAGCCTCACAATTAGAAGTGGCTACAGTAGGCTACTTCTTCCTCAACCAAGCATGAAGCAAAAACCACTAGTGGACACATGAGTGTCATAGCAAGTGGCCAAGTGAGAGTCAGAAAAAGCATGTAAATCTAGCGGTAGTGATCCCCCCTTGGGATAAAACAATCCAAGTAGTCGGGTACCACTCAAGTAGCAAAAGCAGCGCTTAGCCACCTACCAATGCTTAATACATGGGCAATCCATAAACCTTCTCATATGTGAGATATCAAAGTAAATATCTCACCGAGTAATGCATAAGTAAATCAAGCATCCAATAGCCTGTTGATAGAGGACAACATCAAATGCATCCCTAGCATCATGAAGACTCAATTGTAAACCTATTTCCATAGGAGTGGCAATAGATTTGCAATCTTCAAGGCCAAAATGCTGCAATAATGTGTCAATATATTTTGTTTGACACAGAGTTATTCTACCATCAACTTGCATAAACAGAATGCCCAAATAATGGTGCAAATGCCCCAAATCTAACATCTCAAATGAGGCATGCAAATCAGCCCTAAAATCAACAATATGCTTCTCATTAGCACCTGCGAGCATATTTCATCATTATGGACAACAATGATCAAAAGCACATCAATTGGATGCCTGACATATAAGGTGCTCTCATTCGGATTGTTCTCAAAACAATGTGCAATCAATTTGGCATGTATCTTTTCATACTAAGCACATAATTCTTGCTTTAAACTGTTGGTGCAATTAATCCCAAGCCTACACACTTGATCACCTCACATAAGTTTGATGTATTGACATTACACATGGAAGGATTCATATGTACAACCTCTTGTAACTTTGCTTCTAAATTACATTTGTAAAAGTTCATTAAACCCACGAGGAGTTAGGAAGCCTATAATCTCCTAACTTTTGGTAGTTGAGTCAAGAGAGAATCAATCCTATACTTTAGGATGCACTTTATTGGTAGAGATTTGAATTTGAATTCAAATCCTTGGCTCCAATATAAGCTATAAAAGAGGATATGAAATGTCCACATGTATCTTGAGTTTAAGAGGTCATATTCATGTACTTTCATTGAGAAGAGGAGCTCACCTCATAGCTCACTCATTTCTTACTCATTGAGCACTGACTTATTGCCAATGACATTGTACTTTTACATAATGTAATACATACAAGTTCATTACTTCTTACTCTCATACCTTTGTCATACTCCATCATAACAGTGTACTTGTGTTGACTTGTTCTCTCTATATAGTGGATCATTGCTCTTGATTTAAAGCATGATAGCTCAAGCATACTGTCTACTTTAATCCTACAAAATTTCCTTAATAATGCTTCTCGTGATCCTTAGATATTAATCAATATCTGCTCACTGGTCTGTGATTGTCAAGGCCCGTAAAAGTCAGGATGGATGCTTGATTTGCTAATGTGACTAATCATGCTTATTAGCTAGCTAAAGAGGCCCACAACACTCTCGAGCCATCACTTATAGTAGGTGTGAAGCAGGTTTTAGCTACACCAACTCATCTCTTGTGAGTATCCACCATCTCCTCCAACATAAACCATATAATGCCTTTTTCAATGTGCACACTTTGTTTTCATGCCCTTTATCCATAAAACCATGAGCTTGAAAAACATACACTTATTCATGCAAGGCACCATTCAAAAATGTAGTTTTAATGTCCAATTGATCTACATTCCATCCATGATGAGGTGCAAATGCACAGATGCTACGAACAGTAGTCATTCGGCATGTAGGAGCAAAGGTCCCATCAAAATCAATGCCTCTTTCTTGAGCATAACCTTTTGCAAAAATTCTCGCCTTATACGTGTCATTAGTCCATCAGGCTTATGCTTTAGATTCTATACCCACTTAGTGCAAATGGCTTTCTTGCAACGAGGTAAGTCACATAAAGACCAAGTACCATTTTTCATAGTAGCATCATATTCTGATTGCATAGCGACCATCCTATTTTTTGAAAATTGTGCTTCATCAAATGAAATAGGCTCATTCTCATCACAAAGACTATAGGCAACCATAGCATAGCAATCTAATGTAAAAGAATTACTACGAGGTCCTTAACGAGTATGATATGATAGAGATGCATTTGATTTGCTATCTCGCAAAGTTTGCACCATCAATTTAGGCATAGTTTTTGCCTCCTCTATATCAGACCTCTCATCAATAAGCGAATCATGTAAATCTGCATTAGAAATGGAATGATCTACATCATCATGTGGAACCTACAAAGGCTGAGAAATTACCTCATTTTTACCAGCACTAGACTATCCACCTATAAAAAGAGGAAGCAAAGTGTCATACATATCTTTGGAGCTAACTAATGTCTCCTAGTACATGAAAGTAATGGCTGAATTGCATCTTCCACAAAAACAACATCATGGCTAACCAAAAGGCATTTAGTCTATGGATGATACAGATGATAGCTTTTGCTTTTAGAACAGTACCCAACAAAAATATATTTCACTACTTTATCATCCAATTTCTTGTGTTGTTGTTTAGGCACTCATGCATATGCCAGACAACCAAAGACATGTAGATGAGCAACAAATGGCTTGCAACCATGCCAAGCCTCATTTAGAGTGATAGACTACAATGCTTTAGTGGGATACCTATTAAGTACATATGCTACAAACATAATATCCTCAAGCTAGAAACTATGTGGTAAAGCCTAACTCTTAACCATACACCTCACCATCTCCATGAGTGACATGTTCTTCCTTTCAACAACTCGATTCTGTTGAGGTGTATACAACACTATGCACTGATGTTTTATCCCACATTCAGAAGATGCACTATACACTGATGCATTAAAATCAAAAGACATATATTCCTACCCTCGATCAGAATAGAGGGTGCCCATTTTACACCTTGACATATTTTAGCCAAAACTAGAAACTATTTGAAGCACATAAACACTTTGGGCTTTTCTTTTAATGGATAGCATGCCTAGAAAAATCACCAAT
>CM035424.1:143675948-143680948 GCA_020310875.1 Ceratopteris richardii | reverse complement strand
ACAGGTTGTGTGAGCGGCTTACATCCACTCATACCATACTTGTAAAGTACATATAGCAAGTATTTCCTTTGAGCAAGGTAAATACCATTTTCCACATAAATAACTTCAATCCCAAGAAAGTATTTAAGAACTCCAAGATCTGAAATCTTGAATTCATTTCCAAGATTGGCCTTGATCCATGTGATACATGCATCATCACTTCCTGTTATAATCAATTCATCCACATATATGCATACATAGACAACTAGTCCTCCTTCCTTCTTGAGGTATAAGGAAGGATCTCCATCACTTGGCTTGTATCCACACCTGCACAAATACTCCACAAGCCTTTGATTCCATGCCCTAGGAGCTTGCTTTAAACCATACAATGCTTTTCTAAGTTTACAAACAAAATCTAAATATTTAGGGTTCTCAAACCCTAATGGTTGATTCATGTAGACTGTCTCCTGCAAATCACCATTAAGAAAAGCATTCTTTATATCCAATTGATATATTGTCCACCTCCTAGATGTGGCAAGCCCAATGATTGCCCTAATTGTGGTTATCTTTGCAACCGGGCTGAATGTTTCTTCATAATCAATCCCATTGGATTTTGCAAATCCTTTTGCCATTGGGGGAAAAAGTGAACCCTACATGGGCCTTGTAAGGATCCCTGATTTTTAGGGATCAAAATTAATCTTGTGTGGTATTGAGGAAGAAAAAAACCACCAGTGGTTTTTAATATAAAAATACTATTTCCAAGGGATCATAATTGAGTTTTCTATTGTGTTGGATTCGCAGCTTTTAACAGCCGTTGGATATTACTGATCAATGCATGAGATTAACCAGGTTTTGTCTAGCAAAAAAAGGATAAAATAGAGTGCTCAGTGTGTTTGGTTCATGGGCATTTGAGGTCGTTAGATGCTCTCCATGGACGAACGTGATTGATAAATAAGTGTCTGGCATAAAACGACAAAAGAAAGCAATCACATGAGTTGAAAGATGTGGGAAAAAAGAAGAAAAAGAATTCGAACTCGTTGTTAATTGACGGACGTCCGATTTCTCTCAAGAACACATGCGATTGAAGTTTGGGTCTGGCAAAAGAGGACAAAAAAAGTCACCTCATTGGAGCCAGATGGGGAGAAAGTAAGAGAGAGAGTACCGAAATCAAGAGTAGATTCTCTATCATCCGTTCGATGCATGAAGATCGAAAGTATCACATTCATCTCAGATTTGGCGTGGTTTGAAGTAAACTCCAACTGTTGGATCTTTGAACATCTAATGGCCTAAAAACAAAATTTTCCTATATTTAATGCCATGGCCTGAGAGCCATCCGATGAATATCATATCCAATGGACTCTATTAAAATATTCTCAATCTTCTCCAAGGAGAATCTCATGCTTTGGATTGATACCCCATCGGATGGTGCACAAGTAAAGGCACGTTTGCTTCCTTATTTCAAGCGCCACCATTGGATATCCTCAATATCCAAGGGCAGAGATCAAATTACGATCAACAACTTCGAATTTCACGCTCCACAAAACCACCAAGGGAGGAATTTTCGCATTTTTTAGCAGATTTTAGTGGTTTTGACTTCTCCAAACCTATGGAAGCCTAGGCCAAGCCTACTTGATTGAGGCTCTAGACTGTGTCCACCACCCTCCTCTCATTGGTCCATCACTAATCACCCCTTAATCTAAAAGTCCCATGCAGGGTTCATTTTTTCCCCTTATGGCCACATGCCTTGCTTTGTACCTAGCAATTGAACCATTAGACTTTCTCTTCACTTTATATACCCATTTGTTGCCAATTACCTTCATCCCTTCTTGTCTTGGAATAAGACTCCATGTGTTGTTGTCTTCAAGGTCTTTGTACTCTTCTTCCATAGCTTCTTTCCACTCCTTTGTGTCTTTGGCCTCTTCATAGGTAGAAGGTTCATGATCTTTGATAACCTTAGACATGAAAGCATAATGCATAGCAATATAACTATCATAAATGTAAGGAATTGAACTCACAACCTCTTGGTTAGGAATGTGATGGGTTAACCACTTGCCCCAAAAGCCATGGTTGATGATTACTTCCTAATCCTCCCCCTTAGGGTGTAGTTCAACCCTCTCCTATCTTTCAATGTTGTGATTCAACCATCTCCTACCTATCACTTTATTACATTCTTCCCCCCTCAGTTGATCATTGTCCTCAATGATCTACTCATTATCCCTCTAGCCTTGGTGATCCATTCTTGAACTCCCTTGGTACCCTTGAATTGATTTCCTCAACCTCCCATAGTTTCTTGAACCTTGTTTGCAACCTTGGTGTCTTGAACCCTATTCTCAACCTTAGTATCTTGAACCTTGTTCTCACCCATATGTAGTATCTTGAACACTCAACCAAGTGCCACCCAAGGTTTCCCAAGGAACACTTCCAACCTAGCTCACACTTCCGAGATCTTGCCAACGGTATCTTACATGCCTCAATTTGACCTATGGATTGAGAGATATACCTCAAACTGTGTTATGCTAACTTGTGAAAGTGACGTGTGCTACTTTGTACCCTTTCATATAGAGGATGCCCAAGCACCTTTTTTAGAGGCCATTAGGTCAAATAACCTTTCCCAAGCCTACTTCCTAGGCTCTGATACCAATGAAAGGATTTGAACTCACAACCTCTTGGTTAGCAATGTGATGGGCTAACCACTTGCCCCAAAAGCCATGGTTGAGGATTACTTCCTAATCCTCCCTCTTAGAGTGTAGTTCAACCATCTCCTATCTTTCAACGTTGTGATTCAACCATCTCCTACCTATCACTTTATTACAATAAACAAGCCTTGTGATTGGATGTTTTACCCTTGTTGACCTCCTTTCTTCTCCTTTTGGTGGAATGAACCTTCTCTGCCTTGGTGCCTTGATTTCTGCTTTTGATGTAGCTCCCCTTCTAACATAGGTTCTTCAAAGTCTTCAAATTCATTTCCATCTTCATCAAGCTCTACCAATCTTATCTTTCCTTTATTCATTGATTGATGGGCTGAATTCTGTGCTTGAACTCTGTTGTATGCTTGGACCACTAATTTCCAAGCTATCTTGAAGCCTAGCTTCATATCTTCTCTCTGCCTCTTCAATGTCTTCATCCTACAATGCAACTTTGGAAACATACCATGGTTTGAGTTCATCAAACACTACATCTCTAGATACCTTTAACTCCTTTACTATTAGGACTGTAACACCTGTAAGCTTTCTGCTCCATAGCATAACCAATAAACATACATCTTTCAACCCTTGCATCCATCTTACCTCTCAACTCCTGTGGCACGTGTGTGTAGCATACACAACCAAAGATTCTAATGTGTGAAAGGTCTGGTTTCTTTCCACTCCATGCCTCCTCAGGTGTCATGTCATGTACCCCTGATGTGGGACATCTATTCATCCAGTTCACAGCAGTAGATACAGCATTTTCCCAATATGTTAAAGGCACATTCATTTCATTTAACATAATCCTAGCAATTTCAGCAATATATCTATTCTTCCTCTTTTCCGCCCCATTTTGTTGGGGAGTATACCTACAAGTGATTTGCCTCTTTATACCTTGGTCCTGCAAGAAATCACAAAAAGCATGGGAGAAGTATTCTCCCCCTCCATCGCACCTTAGGGTTTTGATATAACAACCTGTCTCCTTTTCAACTTGTGCCTTGAATCTTTTGAATACATCAAACACATCTCATTTTTGATTTATACAATACAACCATAATTTTCTTGAGTAGTCATCTGTGAAGGTTACAAAGTACCTTTTATCTACAAGAGAGGGCTCTTTGGTTGGCCCCCACAAATCTATGTGCACAAGGTCTAATACACCATGTGCTACATATCCACTCTTCTTGAAGGGCTGCCTAGTAGACTTGCCTAGTTGACAAGCTTCACACATCTCATGCAACATTTGTAATGAAAAATGTGGTAAACCTCTTACCAATTGCCTCTTCTCCATATCTTTCAACCTTTGAATGTTGATGTGACCACATATTTTATGCTACAAATCCAAATCTCCAATCTTCTTGTCGCCATAGGTGATGAACATTGCCTTGTTGCTTTGTTCTTTGCCAATGTCAAGAGTGAACATCCTTCCTTCCTTCTTTCCGTTGGCTATCCTTGGGTCTTCAATAAAACATCCTTTGTGGTTGAACTTGACTTGGTATCCCTTTTCAAGCATCTATCCAACAGAGATTAAGTTCTTTGTAATAGTAGGAACATGTAATACCTCAGAGATCAAGCCATGCCTTGGGTCTTCAATAAAACATCCTTTGTGGTTGAACTTGACTTGGATCCCTTTTCAAGCATCTGTCCAACAGAGATTAAGTTCTTTGTAATAGTAGGAACATGTAATACCTCAGATAGTCCTCTTCATTTGTGGCTGCCTTCAAGCTTCACATCTCCCATTTGTTGTATCTCATGCTCTGTGTTGTCTCCTATCTCCACAAAGCCTCTTTGCTTGGGTGTTTGAATATTGCTGAAGTACTCCTCTTTACCTGACATGTGATTACTACAACCACTATCTATATACCACACCTCATCATGTGGTTGACCTTCACTTTTATGTTGCATAGCTAACAAATGCTCATTTTCTGAATTTGTGAAGGATTTAGCATAATTACCTTGCCCTTTGTAATTGTTCCAACCTTGCTTTTGCCAACAATCTTTGGCATAATGTCCTTGCTTCTCACAATTGAAGCATCCATTTGAGTTGGAGTAGCCTCGACCTTCATATCTTCTTCCTCTACCTCTTCCTCTTCCTCTTGATGATTGACCTTCATCTTGGCTTGATTGACTCCCTTGATAGCTTTGGCTACCTTGTTGGTAGTTGCTTCTACCTCTTCTTCTTGAAGCACCTGTATTGCCTTTGCCTCTTCCTCCTTTTCCTGCATATAAGAGTTGGTCTTGGCTGCCCTTTGACTTGTTGCCTCCATGGTTGAGCTCCTCAGTCACCATAAGAGAATTAAGTTGCTCAAAATCTCGTAATGAATCCCTTACATACAC
>CM035424.1:143658448-143670948 GCA_020310875.1 Ceratopteris richardii | reverse complement strand
TTGAAGTTGTTCACGCACTTAAACATTGGAGACACTTATTGCTTGGAGTAAAGTTTAAATTAAGAACAGATCATCAGAGCCTTAAAATATATATTTACTCAACCTTTACTTAACAATAGACAAAAACGATGGTTCGAACTGCCAAGTGAATATGATTTTGATATTAAATACTTAGCAGGAAAAGAAAACAAAGTGGTCGATGCTTTGAGTCATAAACCTTTATGCAGTGCAATTTCTACTTTATCTTCTGATTTTGATATTGGAAAATAATTAAAAGAAGATTTATTTTATCCAACAAACTTGAAATTTTTGGGTACGAATCTAGATTCTATGTTTCAGGGAAAAATTCATTTGAAAAATAATGATTTGTATTGTAGTTCTCGTTTATGTATTTCTTCAAAATCTCTTTTGAAAGAAGCGATTCTCCATGAGTGTCATGATGCACCTTTCTATGCACACCCTAGCTTTTCGAGGACTTATGCAAAAGTGAAAGCTTCATATTATTGGCCACGTATGAAATATGATATTAAGAGGTATGTGAAAGAATGTTTGAAGTGTGAACAGGTTAAGGCTAAATTTAAAAGGAGTCTTGGCATGTTACAACCATTAGATGTTCCTGATAAAAAATGGGAATCCATCTCTATGGATTTCATAACAGTTGCATGTGACCAGAAGTGGGCATGATAGCATCTTTGTTGTCGTGGACCATCTTAAAAAGATTGCACATTTTATTCCCATGAGGAAAATTGATACAACTTTGCATGTTGCTAAACTTTTCATAAAAGAAATTTTTAGGTTACATGGTATACCTAAAAGTATACTTTCTGATAGGGATGCAAGGTTTACATCTAATTTTTGGAAAGCAACCTTTCAATCCATAGGAACATAATTACGCATGAGTACTTCTTTTCATCCTCAAACTGATGGTGAGATCGAGAGGCTTAACGGGGTGCTTGAGGATATGTTACATATGTATGTGAATGATAAGCAAAACAATTGGACTTAATATTTGCCTTTGGTTGAGTATGCATATAATAGTGGATGGCATTCCTTTATTAAGATGACACATTTTGAAGCAATGTATGGCTATAATTATTTGCTGCCGCATTGGCTTTTTAATTCCCAAAATCATGTTGAGATATCCAAACAGATGCTTGATAACATGGATTTGGAGCTAAATAAGGTAAGGAAAAACATGAAAGATGCAAAGAAATGTTAGAAATTATGCCAAAATCCTTCTAAATCAAATTTGGATTTAGGCAAAGATCATCAATTGTCTCCACAATATATTGGTCCTTTTCAAATTTTAAAGAAAGTTGGTTTTGTTGCATATTTACTTGACCTGCCTAACGCTTTGAAAAAAAAGTATGTTCCTAATGCTAATTATGTTTTGCACGACAAGTGTAAGTTGAAGGAAGATGCCATTTTTGAGCTTGAACTAGAAGTTATAATGGATAGGAGAATTAGAAATCTTAGAAATCGTGAAATAGTGGAAATTTTAGTTAAGTGGTTTGCATATCCTATTAAAGATTCAACATGGGTTGGTTTAGATGCGTTTATGGAACATTATCCGTTTTTCCAACTTTGAGGACATAGTTCTTAAAAGAGGGGGAGAATTGTAGGATGCCATATTGATTTTCACACCCAAAAAATAAAAAAAAGATGTGTAGGTAATAATGAAATTTGCTGTTTAGGATATTTTGATCATGTTAGCAAAATTTTTTAGCAATAAGTTTTTAGATTCTCTCTCTAGAAAAAGGTAGAGAAAGGTAGAGTACTCTTAGTAGAAAAACTTTACTTGATTGAACTTTTTGTAGTTTCTATGTTTTATGTCTCATTTGGTCCCATGAAGATAGGTTAACAAAGAGATTTTTCATGTTTTTTCATCTCTCTCTAGAATTTTCAATTTTGTAGGGCCCAAAAGTGATATATGGAAGGTAATTTCGACCTGGGGTGTCTCTAACACCATTGTACATATTTAAGAACTGAATATTTTTGTGTCTAACAAGCTTAAGCTAATTCCTAACCATTTTTGAGTTACCGGGCTTGGAAAAGTGCCATTTTCCAACACTAAAAAAAAAAAGAGAAGCCTTCATTCATCTTATTCATGTCCGTGGATTTAGAAAATTTGCATGGGTATATGGGTTATTTCAGGTGATTGACGTGTGTGTGAGTGTGTTGCAGGGATCGCCTCTATTTTCACAGGTACAATTCTTGAGGTGGACATGAAAAGTAGATACATGGGTTGTCTGGAAGTCTTGCATGAGACATGTGAAAAGATGCTTTTTTGGAGCATGCAGATTCTAAGAGTGCATGTCTAGGAAGGCGTGATTGGTCGAGCACTGGCGAAAGGCGGAGATCCAAAGAAGACGAAGACTGAAAGATAAGGAAGGATGATGGAGGTACATTGATCACGATCGTTTTCAGCTTATGGGATTCTGATTGAGATTGAAATTGGGATTGAGATTGTGAATGTGATTGAGATTGGGATTGAGATTGTGATTGTGATTGAGATTGGGATTGAGATCAGCTTGGGGTTGGTCAGGTGGATGAGGCTTCATATTGAAGCTAGTTGATAGATTTTGCAATGCAAATCAAAACTACTTGAAAATCTACACAGATAATAAAATTCTCTCTCTTCTTGTTTTGTGTATACTCTGTTTTTCTTCTTTATATATTGTTGTGCTGAAGTCTATTATTTTGTGTGGGATTGTGATTCAAGATTAGGAGACTTGTTACAAATGGTATCAGAACGGAGTTGGATTCTGGGACAAGATGCAAGCTTTGAAGAATAAGATAGAAGAACAAGAGGAGCTTATCCGTAGATTGAATGCAGAATTACATAAAGAAAGATCTAACAAACAAAAAGAGGGTACTCCAAATGCTTTCATGGACCTCAATGATGAAGGTGGTAATGGTGCGGGCACATCGAACACACATAGAGCTAGATAGAAATGTGAACCTGAAGACGATGATGATGCAGGTGAATCTGCACTTAAGCAAGTTTTTTTCATAAGAGCAAAATTAGATGAATTTGATGGTGAGAAGAAAACTAGAGAGGATCTTGAAGCATGGATTGAGGAACTTGAAGATTTCTTTGACCTGCGTGTATTTAGTGAGGAATCAAAAGCAAAAGTGGCAATTCTACATCTGTGAGGAGTCGCGAAACTATGGTGGAAATCATACATGTAGACAAGAACACGTGAAGGTCCGATCCTTTGGAAAGAGTTTCGAGAGCAAGCACAAAATCGTTATTGTTCTCTAGATTAATGGATGGAAAAGAAAATGGAATTCTACTCTTTCAAGCAATATGAGGATGATAGATATAATTTGTGTGTTGAAGAATATAAGAAGAAATTCTTGCATTTACATAAGTATGCACTAGAAGTTTCTAGAGATGCCTTGAAGAACAAATTTACTGAGGGTTTGCAAGAAGAGCTTCGCTATCAAGTAAAGGGGTTCAGATGTGTAGATTTTCTTGATGCGGTTGTAGAAGTAAAAAACTTTGAGAAGATGGACAAGTTTACTATGAAAAAGGCATTCAAATCAAGGTTTATCTCAATAGGATATCAACCGCCAAGACCTATTTCAATAAACCAGAATGAATAAAATTCGACTAACTCTTCTAATGGTCAAGGAGGAAAAACTAAGCTGAAGCGGATGGATACGCCTAAGAAGCAAGAAGTTGTGCATTGGCAATGTGATTCTGATTTCTTGGAGCGGGCTAAAAGATTGGGACTTTGCTTTCGATGTGGAGAACACGGACATCGCACTTTTGAATGTCCAAACAAGGCCATCAACCATTCTATGTAGGTGAAGATGGCTCATCTACATGAAGAAAACATAACAATTGAGGAAGTGGATGATCAAGGTAAGTGTTCTAACCCTAGACTTCAATGTATGACAACTTCTTCTCATTCAAGGGCATCGGTGAGTAGGATTAAAGGGGACATATCCTCATGTAATGTTCAATTCTTGATTGATTCAGGTAGTACAAATTGTTTCCTTTCACTTAAGTTGTTAGAGGCTTTAGGATTGCATATTCAGATGCAGACCAAAAGACCTGTACAGATGGCTAATGGTAGGATACACTATACTCGAGGCTGTATTGAGAATCTTGATTCTATGTTAGGAGAACATAAGTTTTTGGGTACCTTCCATGTAATTGAAATGAGAGAATGTGATTTAATCATCGGAATGGACTTGTTAGTTCATAATCGTGTCGTGATTGATTGTGAAAGTGGGATCCTTACTTTGAAAATAGAAGGGAAGGAACATCATCTAATAGGCAAGTGTAATTTACATTTTTCTCCTATTTCTGTTATAAAGTTGATTAGGGGTATTCAACAGGGTTGTGAGACATATTTGGTTTATGTGCATGACCTTCAAGAGAAGAAGAAATACCTGAATACATTAGAAAACTTTTAGATGAGTACGCAGATGTATTTCCTAATGATCTTCTGGGTTTGCCTCCTTCTAGGAAAATTGACCATGCTATATACCTCTAACTGGTAAGTGAGCCTTATTCTAGAGCACCTTATAGATTCAATATTGATGAATTGAAAGAGTTGAAGCTCCAACTAGATGATCTATTGAAGAAGGGGTTGATAAGACCTAGTGTTTCACCTTGGGGAGCACCTGTTTTGTTTCAGAAAAAGAAGAATGGCTCATACAAACTTTGTATCAACTATAGGGGATTGAACAAGAAAACCATTAAGAACAAGTATCCACTTCCACACATAGATGAATTGCTGAGTCAATTGAGTGGTACCATAGTATTCACTAAAATTGACTTAAGATCGGGATATCATCAAATAAGACTAAAGTCTAAGGACATACCCAAAACCGCTTTTGGAACACGATATGGTCATTATGAGTGCATAGTTTTGCCTTTTGGATTGACAAATGCTTCTGCAACATTTATGTATTTCATGAATACCTTGACAAATTTATATTAGTCTTTCATGATGATATTTTTGTGTATTCTAAGGATGATGATGAACATGCATTGCATCTCAAGAAGACTTTACAAAAACCAAGAGAGTATAAACTATATGGTAAGATGAGTAAATGTTTTTTTTTGGAAAAGGGAAAGTGACTTATTTGGGGAGAGTTGTTTATAAGGAAGGGATTCACATAGATCCTGAGAAAGTTAAAAGCATAGTTGACTGGCCTACACCCAAATGTGTGAGAGAGATGAGAAGATTTCTTGGTTTGGCACAATATGAGAGGGCACACATTAACGACTTCTCTTGAATTGCAAATCCTCTTACAGAATTGACAAAGAAAAATCGAGAGTTCACATGGAACGATGTGTGTCAAAATGCATTTGAAGAGTTAAAATAGAAAATTATTGAAAATTATGTGCTAAAGATACTGAGTTAGGGAAGCCATTTATTGTTGCATGTGATGCTAGTGGAAGTCAAATCGGATGCATACTTTCACAAGAAGGGAGGGTAATGGGTTATAAGTCAAGGAAACTAAGGAAACATGAGTTAAGTTATACAACACATGACTTGGAAATGCTTGAAGTTGTTCATGCACTTAAACATTGGAGACACTTATTGCTTGAAGTAAAGTTTGAATTAAGAACAGATCATCAGAGCCTTAAATATATATTTACTCAACCTTTACTTAACAATAGACAAAAACGGTGGATCGAATTGCTAAGTGAATATGATTTTGATATTAAATACTTAGCATGAAAAGAAAACAAAGTAGCGGATGCTTTGAGTCATAAACCTTTATGCAGTTCAATTTCTATTTTATCTTCTAAATTTGATGTTGGAAAAGAATTAAAAGAAGATTTAGTTTATGCAGCAATCTTGAAATTTTTGGGCACGAATCCAAGTTCTATGTTTCAGGGAAAATTACATTTGAAAAATAATTATTTGTGTTGTAATTCTCATTTATGTATTTCTTTAGAATCTATTTTGAAAGAAAAGATTCTGCATGACTGTCATGATGCACCTTTCTCTGCACACCCTAGCTTTTCTAGGACTTATGCAAAAGTGAAAGCTTCATATTACTCCCCACGTTTGAAATATGATATTACGAGGTATGTGAAAGAATGTTTGAAGTGTCAATAGGTTAAGGCTGAATTTAAAAGGAGCCCTGGCATGTTACAACCATTAGATGTGCCTGATCAAAAATGGGAATCCATCTCTATGGATTTCGTAACAAAGTGATAAGCAAAACAATTGGAGTGAATATTTGCCTTTGGTTGAGTATGCATATAATAGTGCATGGAATTCCTCGATTAAGATGACACCTTTTGAAGCAATGTATGGCTATAATTTTTCTGCAACATTCACTTTCTAATTCCCAAAATCATGTTGAGATACCCAAACAGATGCTTGAAAACATGGGTTTGGAGCTAAATAAGGTAAGGAAAAACATGGAAGATGCATAGAAACGTTAGAAATTATATCATGAAAAAGTCACCCTTGGAATTTAGACAAATGATCTAGTTTTTTGGAAAGTGAATCCTTCTAAATCAAATCAGGTTTTAGGCAAAGATCGTTGATTGTCTCTACATTATGCTGCTCCTTTTAAAATTTTTAGGAAAGTTGGTTATGTCGCATGTTTACTTGACCTGCCTAACACTTTGAAAATTCATCCAGTTTTCCATGTTGGATTACTTAAAAAGTATGTTCCTAATGCTAATCATGTTTTGTAGGAAAAGTCTAAGTTGACAGAAGATGCCACTTTTGAGCTTGATCGAGAAGTTATAATGGATAGGAGAATTAGACATCTTAGGAATCGTGAAATATTTTAGTTAAGTGGTTTGCATATCCTATTGAAGATTCAACATGGGTTGGTTTAGATGAGTTTATGGAACATTATCCGTCTTTCAAACTCTGAGGACAAATTTCTTAAAAGAGGGGGAGAATTATAAGATGCCATATTGATTTTCATACCCAAAAAAAAGATGTGTAGGTAATAATGAAATATTTTCCTTAAGATATTCTGATCACTTCAGCAAACTTTTCTAGCAATAAGTCTTTACATTCTCTCTCGAGAAAGTTGTCGCATGAAATTTGTGTGTTAAATTTGAGCATGAAGATGAAGGAATCTGAAAAAGCGTTGTATGAGAGAAAGGTAGAGTACTCTTAGTAGAAAAGCTTTACATGATTGAATTGTTTGTAGTTCCTAGATTTTATGTCTCATTTGGTCCCATGAAGATAGGTTAACGAAGAGATTTTTCATGTTTTTCCATCTCTCTAGAATTTTTGATTTTGTAGGGCCCAAAAGTGATATCTCGAAGCAGATTTGGACCTGGGGTGTCTTTAACACTATTTTACATATTTAAAAACTGAATATTTTTGTGTTTCACAAGCTTAAACCAATTCCTCACCATTTTTGAGTTACAAGGCTTGGAAAAGTGCCGTTTTCCAATACTTTAAAGAAAAAAAAGAGAAGCCTTCATTCATCTTATTCATGTTCATGGATTTAGAAAACGCACATGGGTATATGGGTTATTTAGGGTGATTGACGTGTGTGTGTGAGTGTGCTTGATAATAAATACTTAGCAGGAAAAGAAAACAACGTGGTCGATGCTTTGAGTCGTAAACCTTTATGCACTTCAATTTCTATTTTATCTTCTAATTTTGATATTGGAAAAGAATTAAAAGAATATTTATTTTATGCAGCAATCTTATATTTGGCCATGAATCCAAGTTCTATGTTTCAAGGAAAATTTCATTTGAAAAATAATGATTTATATTGTAATTCTTGTTTATGTATTTCTTCATAATCTATTCTGAAAGAAAAGATTCTGCATGACTATCATGATCCACCTTTCTCTGCGGCTTTTCTAGGACTTATGAAAAAGTGAAAGCTTCATATTATTGGCCACATACGAAATATGATATTAAGAGGTATGTGAAAGAATGTTTGAAGTGCCAACATATTAAGGATGAATTTAAAAGGAGTCCTGGCATGTTACAACCATTAGATGTGCCTGATTAAAAATGGGAATCCATCTCTATGGATTTCATAACAAAGTTGCCTATGACCAAAAGTGGGCATGATACCATCTTTATTGTCATGGACCATCTTACAAAGATGGCACATTTTCTTCCCATGAGGAAAACTGACAGAGCTTTGCATGTTGCTAAATTTTTCATAAAAGAAAGTTTTAGGTTACATGGTATACCTAAAAGTTTAATTTCTAATCGGGATGCAAGTTTACATCTAATTTTTGGAAAGAAACCTTTCAATCCATAGGAACAAAATTACGCACGAGTACTACTTTTCATCCTCAAACTGATGGTGAGACCAAGAGGGTTAACCGGGTGCTTGAGGATATGTTATGTATGTATGTGAGTGATAAGCAAAACAATTGGACAGAAATTTGCGTTTGGTTGAGTATGCATATAATAGTGCATGGCATTCCTCTATTAAGATGACACGTTTTGAAGCAATGTATGGCTATAATTGTTTGCTGTCGCATTCACCTTTTAATTCCCAAAATCATGTTGAGATATCCAAACAGATGCTTGAAAACATGGATTTGGAGCTAAATAAGGTAAGGAAAAACATGAAAGATACAAAAAAGGTCAGAAATTATATCATGATCTCAAAAAGAGACCTTTGGAATTCACAACAAATGATCTAGTTTTTTTGAAAGTGAATCCTTCCAAATCAAATCTGGTTTTAGGCAAAGATCGTCGATTGTCTCCACATTATGCTGGTCCTTTTAAAATTTTAAAGAAAGTTGGTTATGTTGCATATTTACTTGACATGCCTAACACTTTGAAAATTCATCCAGTTTTGCATGTTGGATTACTTAAAAAGTGTGTTCCTAATGCTGATCATATTTTGCAGGATAAGTCTAAGTTGAAAGAAGATGCCACTTTGAGTTTGAACTAGAAGTTATAATGGATAGGAGAATTAGACATCTTAGGAATCCTGAAATAGTGGGAATTTTAGTTAAGTGGTTTGCATATCCTATTGAAGATTCAACATGGGTTGGCTTAGATGAGTTTATGGAACATTATCCTTCTTTCCAACTCTGAGGGCAGAGTTCTTAAAAGAGGGAGAGAATTGTAAGATGCCATATTGATTTTCACACCCCACCAAAAAAAAAACATGTGTAGGTAATAATGAAATTTTTTGTTTAGGATATTTTGATCATGTCAACGAAATTTTGTAGCAATAAGTTTTTACATTCTCTTTGTAGAAAGTTGTTGCATGAAATTTGTGTGTTAAATTTGAGCATGAAGATGAAGGAATCTGAAAAAGCGTTGTATGAGAGAAAGGTAGAGTACTCTTAGTCGAGTACTCTTAGTAGTTCCTATTTTTTGTGTCTCATTTGGTCCCATGAAGATAGGTTAGCGAAGAGTTTTTCCATGTTTTTTCATCTCTTTGAAGAATTTTCGATTTTGGAGGGGCCAAAAGTGATATCTAGAAGCAGATTTTGACCTAGGGTGTCTCTAACACTATTGTACATATTTAAGAACTGAACATTTTTGTGTCTCACAAGCTTAAGCTAATTCCTCACCATTCTTGAGTTACAAGGCTCGAAAAAGTGTCGTCTTCCTTAAAAAAAAAAGAGAAGCCTTCATTCATCTTATTCATGTCTGTGGATTTAGAAAATGCACATGGGTATATGGGTTATTTTGGGTGATTGACATGTGTGTGAGTGCGTTGCAGGGATCGCCTCTATTTTTGCAGGTACGATTCTTGAGGTGGACATGAAAAGTAGATACATGGGTGGTCTGGAAGTTTTCCATGAGACATGCGAAAAGACGCTATTTTGGAGCATGCAGATTCTAAGAGTGCATGTCTAGGAAGGCGTGATTGGTAGTGTGCTGGCGAAACGTGGAGATCCAAAAAAGAGGAAGACTGAAAGATAAGGAAGGACAATGGTGGTACATTGATGACGATCATTTTCGGCTTCTGGGATTGCGATTGAGATTGAAATTGGGATTGCGATTGTGATTGTGATTGAGATTGGGATTGAGATGGTGATTATGATTGAGATTGGGATTGAAATCAGCTCGGGGGTGGTTGGGTGGATGAGGCTTCACATTGACCCTATTTGATAGATTTTGTAACGCAGATCATAACTACTTGAAAATCTACACAGATAATAAAATTCTCTCTCTTCTTGTTTTGCGTATACTCTATTTTTCTTCTTTATATCTTGTTGTGCTGAATTCTATTATTGTGTGTGGGATTGTGATTATAGATTAGGAGACTTGTTACAAATGGTATCAGAGTGGAGTTGGATTACGGGATAAGATGCAGGCTTTGAAGAAGAAGATAGAAGAACAAGAGGAGCTTATCCATAGATTGAATGCAGAATTACATAAAGAAAGATCCAACAAACAAAAAGAGGGTACTGCAAATGCTTTCATGGATGTCAATGATGAAGGTGGTAATGGTGCAGACACATTGAACACACATAGAGCTAGATGACAACGTTAACCCAAAGACGATGATGATGCAGGTGAATCTGCACTTAAGCAAGTGTTTAAAAGAGCAAAATTAAATGAATTTCATGATGAGAAGAAAACTAGAGAGGATCTTGAAGCATGGATTGAGGAACTTGAAGATTTCTTTGACCTGCGCATATTTAGTGAGGAATCAAAAGCAAAGGTGGGAATTTTGCATCTGAGGAGTCGCGAAACTATGGTGGAAATCATACATGCAGACAAGAACACCTGAAGGTCCGATCCTCTTGAAAGAGTTTCGAGAGCAAGTAGAGAACCATTATTGTTCTCCACATTATCGGATGGGAAAATGAAATTCTACTCTTTCAAGCAATATGAGGATGATAGATATAACTTGTCTGTTGAAAAATATAAGGAGAAGTTTTGTGTTTACATAAGTATGCATTAGAAGTTTCTGGAGATGTCTTGAAGACAAAATTTATTGAGGGTTTGCAAGAAGAGCTTTGCTATCAAGTAAAGGGGTCCAAATGTGTAGATTTTCTTGATGAGGTTGCAAAAGCAAAAAACTTCGAGAAGATGGAGAAGTTTAGTACGAAAAAGGCATCCAAATCAAGGTTTATCTCAACAGGACATCGACCCCCAAGACCTATTTCAATGAATTAGAATGGACAAAAATCGACTAAGAAACAAGAAGTTGTGCATTGGCAATGTGATTGTGATTTCTTGGAGTGGGCTAAAAGATTGGGACTTTGGTTTCGATGTGGAGAACAAGGAGATCGTACTTTTGAATGTCTAAACAAGGCCATCAACCTTTCTATGCAGTCGAACATGGCTCATCTACATGAAGAAAATATAACAATTGAGGAAGTAGATGATCAAGGTAAGTGTTCTCACCCTAGAGTTCAATGTATGACAACTTCTTCTCGTTCAAGGGCATCAATGATTAGGATTATAGGGGACATATCCTCATGTAAGGTTAGTTTCTTGATTGATTTGGGTAGTACAAATTGTTTCCTTTCACTTAAGTTGGTACGATTGCATATTGAGATGCAGACCAAAAGAACCGTACAAGTAAATGTTTTTTTGCAAAAGGGGAAGTGACTTATTTGGGGAGAGTTGTTTCTAAGGAATAGATTCACATAGATCCTGAGAAATTTAAAAGCATAGTTGACTGGCCTACACCCAAATGTGTGAGAGAGATGAGAAGCTTCCTTGGTTTGGCACAGTATGAGAGGGCACACATTAGGGACTTTTTTCGAATTGCGAATCCTCTTACAAAGTTGACAAAGAAAAATAGAGAGTTCACATGGAACGATGAGTTTCAAAATGCATTTGAAGAGTTAAAATAGATAATTATTGAAAATTGTGTGCTAAAGATACCTAAGTTAGGGAAGCCATTTATTGTTGCATGTGATGCTAATGGAAGTCAAATCGGATGCGTAATTTCACAAGAAGGGAGGGTAGTGGCTTATGAGTTAAGGAAACTAAGGAAACATGAATTAAATTATATAACACATAACTTGGAAATGCTTGAAGTTGTTCATGCACTTAAACATTGGAGACACTTATTGCTTGGAGGAAAGTTTGAATTAAGAACAGATCATCAGAGCCCTAAATATATATTTACTCAACCTTTATTTAACAATAAACAAAAATGATGGATCGAATTGATACGTGGATATGATTTTGATGTTAAATACTTAGATGGAAAAGAAAACAAAGTGGCCGATGCTTTGAGCTGTAAACCTTTATGCAGTCCAATTTCTATTTTATCTTCTAATTTTGATATTGGAAAAGAATTAAAATAAGATTTATTTTATGCAACAATCTTGGAATTTGTGGGCACGAATCTAGGTTCTATGTTTCAAGGAAAATTTCAGTTGAAAAATAATGATTTGTATTGTAATTCTCTTTTATGTATTTCGTCAGAATTTGTTGTGAAAGAAAAGATTCTGCATGACTGTCATGATCCACCTTTCTCCACACACCCTGGCTTTTCTAGGACTTATGCAAAAGTGAAAGCTTCATATTACACGCCACGTATGAAATATGATATTAAGACGTATGTGAAAGAATGTTTTAAGTGTCAATAGGTTAAGG
>CM035424.1:143510948-143648448 GCA_020310875.1 Ceratopteris richardii | reverse complement strand
TCATCTAGGTCATGTAGATGACATGGTAGACCCTCTCCAGACTCTGAAACAAGCACAATACCATCAGCATATAAAAGAATGTGGATAGTGGTCCCTCATACCTCAATGCCCTCCCCTCCCTACTACTGTATGAAGTCTGATATCTCGTTAATGCATAAAACCAAGAGGATGGGTGAGAGGGGGCACACTTGCTTCACCTCGATGGTTACACACACACACACATATATAAATATATATATATAGACACACACACACCTCTTATGTTCGAATCATCGTGACGTCATGCGGATCGAGTTGAAAGTGATATTTGGAAGCCTTGGGAAGAATCCCCAATAAATAACCAAGAGCATGTGTATGCTTGTCCTGTTTTGAAGATATGTCGAGTGTTCGCAAATGTCATCAACGTTTTTGTTGTAAGAGAAGAATGAGCTTCTTCTATGTTGAATCAATATTGTTGTTGTTATATATATATATATATATATATATATATATATATATATATATATATATATATATTATTGTTTTTTTTTAAAGGAAGTTGGGCTTTAGCCTACTCTCCCAATCTTTAATTAAAGTAAGAATGCAGCAAAAAGTGATCAGCTGAGTATGCACGTAATTGAGCAAGTAGAGATTGCCATAAGTGAGTTCTTGTTGGGTATTGGTAGGGAGCATAAAATTGAAGAGGATGTGAATATCCCTTCAAATTTTGGAAAGCACAAATTAAGAACCTTCTAGAAGGATCAATGTACAGAACAGAGGGCTGTAAGCAATGAGATATTATACAGAGACAACCCAAATATTGTGCTGATGTGTTCCCAGCATAAGCAATCCAAAATTCTGTAATAATATCAATTTTGCTCTTGTGATTTCGCAATTTATGTTCTTGCACGAAACAGATATCCACACTATTACCTGCTATCCAAGTCTCTATAAAATTTTCCACTGTATGGATAGAGACTACGGATAACAGGTAATAGTGTGGATATCTGTTTCGTGCTATCCATAGATATACCTTGTGGTTGACTACAATGAGCTTCTAGTTGCACTCCCATTTGAGGGTAAATTTGAGGTTTGCCTTCTGGTTTACCGTATATATGATTGTCGTATTAGTGGACATGCAGTTTTCACTTGTGGATTCTTTGTCTGAGTTGCAACCAGTTGATAGGCGTGTATAGCCTATGGTAGTTTTTCCTATCTTTTAGTTGCATTTGTGCTTGGCTTTATTATCGCTGAGGTTGCCCATCACTTTCAGAAGTGATAGAAACTCTATGGTAGTTTTTACTATCTTTTAGTTGCATTTATGCTTGGCTTTATTATCGCTGAGGTTGCCCATCACTTTCGGAAGTGATAGAAACTCTTTTCACAAAGCTTCTTGTGAGTTCATGCTCGTGGTATGTGTCCATGGTGTGGGGTGTGTGTGTGTGTGTGAGTTGACACTATGTTATAGTGGGGATGTTATAGTATTGAGTCGACACTATAACATTAGTGGGGATGTTATAGTATTGAGTCGACACTATGTATAATTTGGCTGATCTACTATATAGTCTTGTGGTTGCCTCCATGAGCTTAAGGTTGCACTTTGATTTGAGAGTGAATTTGGGGCTCACCTGAATTCATTATGGTATACATGATTGTCTCATGAATAGACATGTAGTTTCCAATTGTGGATTCTTCATCCGAGTTGGGACGAGTTGATAGGTATGTATACTATATACCCTATCAGCTGTGCATTTTTGTAATTTTTCCTAGCATTTCTTTGCATTTTTTGCTAGGCTTCATTAGGGCTGTGTTTGGTCATCATTTGCAAAAGTGATAGAAACTTTGTTTGTAGAGCTTCTTGTGAGTTCATGCTTGTGGTCAGTGTGCATTCTAGGGTGAGTGTGCGAACATGCATTCATTCACAGTCATAGCATATATATTTATCTCTGTAGATGCTGAGTCTAGTCGAGGCTTCTTATTTTTCTTTTAGCACAGTAGCATCTTCCACAGAGATATCACAATCTTTCGGTATCTGAAGACGTCACAATAGCAGAACGCCATGTACTCTAATACATTGAAGAAAATCAGAAAAAATTCCCCCGTCAAGCTACCCTTCTGATCCCTCATTAGCTTCCATCCTCTCCAAGTCTCCAGAATGTTCCCTCGTATCTCTTGGCCTGTCGGAAGAAGAAAAACGACCCTCATATTCCTCAAGAACAGCTTGAACAGACCTTCCAGCAATCACGCTTGTCCCTCTTCTGTACAGAGCAGACCACTCCAAGAGAATCCCTTCCTCCACAAACTTCCCTTACTGCTCTCCTTCACGAAACCCGAACTGTCGTTGTTGACCAAAAGCGAAGAGCAGAAAAAACCTGAAGCCCAGAATCAATAATCCCCAAAATCTTGCAGAAGGAGAGAGAAAAACTCTCAGCGTCCCCCCCTCTATTGTATGCTCTAGTTCTCGTCTACGTGACCTTCTCCCTCAACTCCTCTGGTGCCGATCGCTATCCTCAATGACAATCCTCACATTTCTATCATTTTGTGCCTTGCATAATACAGAACGCGAGGATGAGAAGTAGCGCTTCTCAGGGACGTGCCGCCATGTCTGAGCTCCTTCTGCAGCAGCTGAACGTTTGCTTCACCTCTACACAAACTGAAGCTGGAATGGAAAAAGCAGTGATGATCACTCATTCCCGAGCTCATCTTCAACTTGGAGAAGACACTCAGAGCCAGCCCTCAGCTCACCTTGGGGAAGACATTGAGATCTGGTGACTGTCCAATTTCCTTCCCTCTCTATCCAACTTTCTCCTCCCTTTGCTCGTGTTCCTCCTCCTCCACAAAAAAATGAAGTTGACTCCCCCTTTTTGTTTCTTTCTTGTTGCACACCCCGCGGAGAGAGGTATGCCCCATAGCCCCCCCCCCCCTTTTCATTCTCCCGCTTATCCTCCTTGTTTCGAAGCATTCTCCAAGCAGATAGCGTTCCCAGATGGAAACGTCCCCACATTCAGCTCACTCCTTCTGATGCCTGCCATGTGCACTCTTCGTGACCACACATAGAGCCAATAACTTCTTCGTGACGAGGGTGGCCCTGATCTGCAGCATGCCTCCAAAAGGAAACGGCCTGAAGTACCTTTGGCAGCTTCTCTGGTGTACCTGCGGATCAAAAAATGGAAAGGAAAAAGCAAAGGTGGTTTTTCCCAAAACTTCTATGGTCTAGAAGTTCACACGCCTGATCAATAATTTTTCTTCAGTATGTAGTTACTGACAAGGACAATAGCCCTCCCTTTGACAACCTTGAAGGATGACTACCCCTCAGATAATGAGCACAACCGATTGCCCAATATCCGTGTCAGTCTCTTTTACCATTGATCATGGGTAAATTGTCCTTTTTCGCATAGTGCCCATGAGAGCCACCAGGCTTTGAAGCCTTTAAGGTATTGTCCTGATCAATATTATCGAATTGTATTTTGGGCAGACCATCAAGTGCTTCCTCATTATGTCCAAGCTTGACAAATGCAGCTATTAGTGCATTCCAACCAACAACATTGCGAACATGAAGCCTAGCCACCACTTGTCGAGCCTTGATGAGTAAACCACACTTTGCATACATGTCAACTAGGGAGCTCTAATGAGGGCATCCCATGCCACCACATCTTTTTTCTTTCCACAACACCCACCTCCCAACCACATTGATTGAAGTCAATTGCTATCGACCAGCATCTTTTTGTTGCAAAATACCTGCACTCGTACGTACACTCTGCAAAATAGAAGCCTATTAGTGCACAAAAACCAATAGTTTATTTGGCTAACATACTCCCCTCCACTTATTTGCGAAGTCGTCCCCGACGAGCCCAATATGTTCCTGCACTCAAATCATCCAAGTCATCGACAATGCATCAATGCATATTCACATACCTCATACTTATTCTACCTCTTTCCACTGGCATACCTGCAACGACACTAAATCAACATCCGTTAGTCATCACAAATCAACCACTTCACTTACCAACTTTGTCCATTTTCTTGCATCTTCATCGCCATGTCCACCTGTCTACAACTCATCAAAACATGTTAGACCACTTTTTCATCAAACATAATGTCAGAATGGAAAGAACACACACACACATCACTCACATCACACATACAAGCTCGCCACACACAATATACATGCAAGCAAATGACATGTCCACATTCCCTCTCTCGTCATTCCTCTCCATTCACATGCAATGTAAACACAAGTAAAAATCGCATTCAATCTTTATCTTCGGTATTCTTCTTGGCCTCACTATCGCGTCCCCGCTACTATTTCATACACCCAACATACATTCATGCAAGAACCACATCCGCCCTTCCTTTGGGCTACTTTTTCCGTCTATGCCTTCACTTGCCTAATTTCTTTTCCATTTGCACTCAAATCCTCTTGCCCATTTTCCATTTCCTTCCCACCTAGGGTTTCTACTACCCGCTTTCCTTTTCATTGACTCTTTGCTTTTTTCAACTAACTCCTATACTAGGTCACCACCACACCACCTGAATTGATGGACATGTGACAAAGACCACTCAAGCCTAACGCGAGCTCACTCCGACAAGATCGCTTATTGTCGATGCGATTCAGGACTTCTCAAGTTGTCATACCACCTAAGAGCCAAACTGAACACTTCCTAAGAGTTCGCAGACGAACAAAGCAACTAGCATGCTTGGATCTCTCAAGTCCAAGTCTTCCACAGACACATCATAGCCAAAACCCTAGCCGAGCTTAAGCTTCGATTCAACATGCCTCATCAGGAGTCCACACATTCCCAGATCCCCACAACACATACACATACCCATCCGAGCATCATGCTCTCTCACCTCTCTTCTGTCCCCCCTCGAGCGAGGAATTCGTCTCATTCATTTTTTTCCACATTTTTCTCTTTCTTTCCTTTCATCATTTTTTTCACATATTTACTCACACTTGCCGGCCTACGCCGAAGCTGGATCCGACTCGTGGCCCTGACCACCCGGCCAGGTTTGTTCCACCCATCTACCAACCCGACGCAGTGCGCGACACACATATTGCTAGCCGTATGCGAAACCGACGTCGGTTCGTGGCTTTGACCACCCGGCCAAAGTGGGTCCACCCACCTATCAGCCCACATAGGCGCGTAGCCACATGCACACATACATAAACATATATATTTTTTCCATTTTTTCTTCATTCCCGCATCGCGAGAATTAGGAGACAAAAGAAAGGACCTTTTCCCAACCCAACCATTCACGACACACAGACATAAACTCCCCGTGGACATCCCAATAAGACACATCTCCTCTCTGTTGCTACTCAAACCAGAATCCAGCCACTAATGTCATGGTCAACTTTTCCTCTCGAAACCCACACGCACTAACTACCTTCTCAATCTGAAAACCCCAAAAAAAATGCCACTTCAGTCCTAAGCATACAATTGACTTGGTCCATCCATCCTCACATCTCTGACTCGCAATCCGCAAAGCAAACCCTAATGAGACTCAAGCCGTCGTCACCGACATCCATCTCGTTGTCTATTTTTTCATCTCCAACCTCTGCCTCGTAGAGCTTCCACCTGACATAATAAATGACCTAGAAAATTACAATTGCTCGTTGTGCCCCTCAATGATTCAAGCCTCGCTGCTAAGTCCCTTAATCCTTTCTTGTTGTACTCAATATCGCTCTGGTATTGGAACAAGTCACAGTCGATGCTTCGGAACCAATTCCATATTTGCTCCATCTCTTTATCCTCTCTCACCCTTTTTTCAGATCCGAGGGGAATATCCTCCCTCTTCTCAACTCGAACGGTCCACTTCTCAACTTCCTCTTTAATCGATCTTTCCTCCCAAATCCTACTCATATTTTCTTCATCCAGATCATCTACCTTCTTCGACAATTCATTCCCTATCCTTTCCAACTCTGTTCCAAACGCATCCAACCTATCCAACATGGCTTTCAGCTCTCCTTCCATTTTTCCTACTCTCGGGTCCTCCACTTGTCCTCCCGTCTCGTCATCTTTCCGATTCATCCACCTACCGAGCTTGCTACTCAGCCTTGCATTCTCTTTCTCTAGACGTCTCATTTTCTCGTCGCTCTCTGCTTGGGCACTCTTCATTCTTCCTAACTCTAGGTGGAACTCCTCACATGCCTTACCCGCTTGGTCACTGTATTGATGGATTATGCTTTGTACCTTCTCAATTTCATGCTCCATTCGTTCGACTCTCCTCATCAGGTCATCCCTATCTCTTGAGGGCTCTTCTTTGATCATGATATGGTACCAGTCTATCGTTAACTCACCAGTTCTAATATCCAAGACTTCTTTTCTCCTTTGCCTTTCCCTTCTAACCCCGCTTTGATGCCGAAGTGTTTGAATTTGTCCTTTTAAGTTGTTGTTTTCCCCCTTTAACTCTTTATTCTCACTTTCCACCGATCGCATTTGCTTTTCCCAATTTCCTAGGAGTTCTGCCATTTTCACTTGATTTTCCTCTATTCTCTCCATCTTGACCTTATCACCATCCCACTCCACATGCAGCCAATTGACTTGACATTCCAGGCTCTTCACAAGTTCTACCAAGCCTTGGTCCGAAGATCTAATGCCCTTGCTCTCACTTGCTCTTGCGGTTTCTATCAACGAAGTAACTCTGCTTTTGTCAACCTCCACTTATAGAGAAGATACACACCTATCAGGTCCATTTGTTGCAACCTTTCTGACAGTCACTTCTTTTGAGCTACACATATGCTCACATAACCGCTTTTTCCCGTAGTCCTCACATGTGGGGACAAAATCCAACGGGGTGCATATGCGAGGGCAATATTTGGCTATATGCCCCACCTGCTTGCAACACCAGCATCTCACATAATTTGATATCGGGCCAAATCGCCACCCTCGGTTCACATGATGTCTCATGGTCGGACCAGAATATATCCATCTCTTATTTTGTCCAGAATTCATTTGCCTCATGTTGGTCTTCTCAAAACCATAGGCTTGCTTTTGTTGAGCCATTTCTTTAATGAAGATCAAAGCAGATTTGGGATCGACTTGGCTGTGCCACACGATTGGGGCACCAAGCGGACTCGTAGCACTCTCTATGAGATGTGCTAAGCCAATTCCCAGCAAACGCACCAAAATGTTAACACTCTTAGTCCAAGGGAAAGTGTCTCAAACACACCTATGTTTTGTTCAACTAACTTGTACTAGGCCAATTTCTTTTACTTTGAGTCCACAACTGCTCACGAATATGCCCTCTTTTGGGATCCCAGTAGGATCGCCAAAATGGATAAGGTCTTTCGCCCGTGAAAACAATGCCCACATGCAACTAGATTTGCATAGTTTTTTAAACCTCGTCAAGTCTGTTTCACCTAAAGCCACTAAATGTGTGCAAGTACACCCACGCTTCGATCCCTATGAGGATCCCCAATTGGATCTTATTTACTTTTCTACCTTCGATTTTTTTTATTCTCTCTTATACTCAGTCTCTTTTCACTTCTTTGTCTTTCTTTCCCTCACCTCCACTCCCACCCTCAATCTCACTCTTACCTTCAACTCTCACTAGCTCTTCCAACTTGTTCACCTCTCATCCTCAACTTCTCTTCTTATGCCGCTACATGCTCAATCACTCTCGCACTTACTCATTCAAACCTTTATTGACACACATGCAACCACACACCTTTTACGCATGCCCACACTCAAATGATAAGGCACTCACCATCACACAAGCAAACAATCAATCACTTTGCACTCATACCTCCCCTCAAAAAGTGACTCACACACATTCACATTGCAGCAGACATACTCTCATGGATACGCTTACAGCCATCCACATTCGTTCTCTTATGGTATTGCTTTCTCTTTATCTCACACTTCTTCACCCACACCCTCACTTCAGTTCTCAAGCTAACAACTCCTTTCTTTCACATGCACACATCAGCACTTGCACAATCTCAATTTTTACTAACAATCCCTCTCACACACATGCCGAATCATTGGAATACATGCATACATGCAGGTGTCTCCATGAAGATAGTCAACAACTCAAGCTTTTAGAACAGGCCACTCGCATACTTACAACATGCATGATTGCCAAACTATAGCATAGTATGGATGCAAAACTTCAAAACAACCACTCTGTCTTCACCTTATAAAGTCATTTGATCCCTTTGAGTACGCTAGCGGTCAAAATGCAAGGATATTAAAATTGGGCTCCACAGCCAGCAATATGATATACAAAAACTTCCAATTCAGAGGTGATTGAGCATTGCTGAGTGTCGAAGCTCTTGAATATCCTTCATGATGAGAGTCCTTGATGCGAGTTGTGCATGGCAGCTGTGATGCCCAAAATCCTCTGTAATCCAAAAGCAACTCAGAACTGTGAACAAAATATAGAACACATCAGTCAAAAGTTCTTATCCATAGTTTGAGGTAAGGCTCCAAGAGCTATTTGATGGATTTGTAGACCGTTCGTGTGCACAAACCAGCTACACGTTCCCTTTGTTGGAGTTCATGGATTTGTGTCATCGAAGCAAATGAGATCTTCTCTTCATACAGATACACCTCACTTCAAACAAAATATCCTTCATCAGTTCCCTTGTCTGTACATCAATTTCCTTTAGCCTCAGCCTGCTATGACATACAGCTATTCATACTAATAGCTCTGCTCTGTGCATTTTCCAAGGATTTTTTCTTCCAATCCAAGAGAGGGTAGTCACCCCCTTTGAATGGTCATTGTCATTGTGCTTGGTGGTTACCACGTCTTCTCGGCCACTAAATATACTAGGAAAAAGCCAACTCCGACGTGCCCAATCATAGTGACATTGGTTCCAATTGCCAATGCCTCCATTTATCCCATTATCCAAGCTCTTCAGTCCTGTAGAACGGGCAGAAAAAAAAACCTAGAGAGCTTCACTTCACCGGAGGCCGCTTTCTTAAACTCTGGCTATCCTTCCCCATCAACTTGCTCTCTTCAGGGTGTTGATCTTCTACCTCTTCAAGACAGAGATGCCACAATCCTGCCCTTTTTAGTATCCAAGCTGTAGGATTACTCCAACAGTATCCAAATTCCTCGTGTGACCCTTCTGTTCCTCAATGCTCAAGCTGAAGCCTTACTATCCCTCTATTCCGTCAAAGAAGCTTCACTTCGTAGGAGTACTTATGAGGCCAAGAACACCATTAAGAGTTTCACCCCTCATCCTTGCAACCGAATGTTGCTCCATGTATTCTGACATGTCGATTCTCACGACCTGATGCTTATTGTCAAACAGTTGTTCAGCAACTGCCTAAGCCGGCACATGTTTGTCGATCCACAGACAAGAAAGATCCAGTGGGTTGTTTAGCCCTGTTGAATCCAGCTCTGGATCTTAAGTAGAGCTTGAGCAACGATTTCCATAGCTTCACCTTGTCTGCTAACATGCTGGTGTAGGCAATCTTCAAAGCCCACTAATCGTTGCTTCTCATTTTCTTCAATGCGAGACACAAGGGTTCCTGTCTATCCACTCATCTCCCCAAAAAATTCCATCTACTACGAGTCAGTCAAGGTTCCGCAATTTCTTGAGACTTTAAAGCAGCTACTACAGGTGCATAAATTGTGCCAATATTCCTCCACGCTCACACTCGTAATCTCCAGTATGAGTTGGCTTCCGATATGCTCCAGTGTCACTTCATAATCCCCTTTTCTTTCCCTCCATATGTGTCATCACCCTCCGCATATTTGTTCTGATAGTTTGTCAATATAATGATGCAGTGAACAAAATAGATCACTATGCCGACTTTTGAATCCTGTCAAGCACACATGCTTGTTGCACATGTTGCATCGATTAGACTTTTTCGGAAGAGCAAGCTGTTGGAATTTTTGCCCACATACAGATGGGTTCTTCCAACCAAGGGAGAAGCTGAGAGATGTCACATGTGAGCTAGTTGTACAAAATCTTCCAATCAACAAATTTGCACAAGTACAGATACCACCTATGTCCCCATCACTATCCACAGCTCAGATATCCACAAAACCTATATACATCATATTAATTCTATAGTTAACTCAAGACTATATTGGCATAGCCAAAGGTCTCAGTTTTAACCATGGGACTCAATGTTTCTATATTATAATTCCACATCTAGCCTTGAGGTTCACTTTACATAAAGGCATGAGGGTGAGAAAAGGTTCCTCTTTCATAAACATTGAAGATGGCTTATCGATGAGAATGGCCTTTTAGTCCAAAATGGCGAGGTAAGTTCTTAGACATGGAAACAAGATTCTTGCTCATAGAATGCATCATCTCACTAGTTGTGGCAGCCTTTAACCATACATTCCGTGGATCTGCATGAGTTGTTCAATTGAGAGAAGTAACATGAAATTTCAAAATTGTAAATGCTTAAATTCGTGGTCATCGCCTTTTTGCTAAGAATTTGATCATAGCAGCCACGTTGATGTCTGTTGCAGAAAGGCTGATTCTTGCTACTGAAATCCGTACATGAGAGCCATAGATGGTGCCTGATTTATTAACGCTAGAGAGTTGAACAACGGAATGCATACTTCTCATGAAATTTTCCGCATACGTAGGCAATTTCATCTATTTCATAGCCATCTTCAAATCATCTGTGGTGATGCTTCCACCAGCATCTCTATCTCTTTAGTCCATCTTCTGCACGTAGCCCTACAAAATTCTGCCCCTCTCGTACCCTCCACAGTATTATGCAGCCGTGAACCCCCTTTTCCAATGAGTCCATGCCTCCTTTCTATCTCCTTCTTTTCTTCGCTTGCAAAAGCACATGTTGTTCACAGTACATCAAGTATGGCAATCTCCTTTGTGCTTTGAAGTCTACCAAGCATGTAATTCCCAGTTGGAGCTCTCTGAGCAGAGTCGACCAAAACAACAACTATCGCCCTCCTTTTTCTGTGCATGTCATAAATACTTACATCATTGTTCTCTTCAAGATAGAGAATAGTGATGAAGGGATGCACGCATCTGGTTCTAACTTTCTTCTTCAGCTTAAAAGACGGTTTCTCTAATTGCCTGTGTAGAGTCCGTTCCTCCATAGCTACTTCCACTTTGTTCACAATCATAGCATATATATTTATCTCTGTAGATGCTGAGTCTAGTCGAGGTTTCTTCTTTTTTTTCTTTAGCACAGTAGCATCTTCCACAGAGATATCACAATCTTTCGGTATCTGAAGACGTCACAATAGCAGAACGCCATGTACTCTAATACATTGAAGAAAATCAGAAAAAATTCCCCCGTCAAGCTACCCTTCTGATCCCTCATTAGCTTCCATCCTCTCCAAGTCTCCAGAATGTTCCCTCGTATCTCTTGGCCTGTCGGAAGAAGAAAAACGATCCTCGTATTCCTCAAGAACAGCTCGAAGAGACCTTCTAGCAATCACGCTTGTCCCTCTTCTGTACAGAGCAGACCACCCCAAGAGAATCCCTTCCTCCACGAACTTCCCTTAGTGCTCTCCTTCACGAAACCCGAACCGTCATTGTTGACCAAAAGCGAAGAGCAGAAAAAACCTGAAGCCCAGAATCAATAATCCCCAAAACCTTGCAGAAGGAGAGAGAAAAACTCTTGGCGTCCCCCCCTCTATTGTATGCTCTAGTTCTCGTCTGCGTGACCTTCTCCCTCAACTCCTCTGGTGCCGATCGCTGTCCTCAATGACAATCCTCACACGTCTATCATTTTGTGCCTTGCATAATACAGAACGCGAAAATGAGAAGTAGCGCTTCTCAGGGACGTGCCACCATGTCTGAGCTCCTTCTGCAGCAGCTGAACGTTTGCTTCTCCTCTACACAAATTGAAGCTGGAATGGAAAAAGTAGTGATGATCGCTCATTCCCGAGCTCCCCTTCAACTTGGAGAAGACACTCAGAGCTAGCCCTCAGCTCACCTTGGGGAAGACATTGAGATATGGTGGTTGTCCAATTTCCTTCCCTCTCTATTCAACTTTCTCCTCCCTTTGCTCGTGTTCCTCCTCCTCCACAAAAAAATGAAGCCGACTCCCCCTTTTCGTTTCTGTCTTGTTGCACACCCCGCGGAGAGAGGTATGCCCCATAGCCCCCCCCCTTTTCATTCTCCCGCTTATCCTCCTTGTTTCGAAGCATTCTGGAAGCAGATAGTGTTCCCAGATGGAAACATCCCCACATTCAGCCCACTCCTTCTGATGCCTGCCATGTGCACTCTTCGTGACCACACATAGAGCCAATAACCTCTTCGTGATGAGGGTGGCCCTGATCTGCAGCATGCCTCCAAAAGGAAACGGCCTGAACTACCTTTGGCAGCTTCTCTTATTTACCTGCGGATCAAAAAACGGAAAGGAAAAAGCAAAGGTGGTTTTCCCCAAAACCCGGATGACTACCCCTCACATAATGAGCACAACCGACTGCCCAATATCTGCGTCAGTCCCTTTTACCATTGATCATGGGTAAATTGTCCTTTTCCCATAGTGCCCATGAGAGCCACCAGGCTTTGAAGCCTTTAAGGCATTGTCCTGATCAATATTATCGAATTGTATTTTGGGCAGACCATCAAGTGCTTCCTCATTATGTCCACGCTTGACAAATGCAGCTATTAGTGCATTCCAACCAACAACATTGCGAACATGAAGCCTATCCACCACTTGTCGAGCCTTGATGAGTAAAACACACTTTACATACATGTCAACTAGAGAGCTCTAATGAGGGCATCCCATGCCACCACATCTTTTTTCTTTCCACAACACCCGCCTCCCAGCCAGATTGATTGAAGTCAATTGCTATCGACCAGCATCTTTTTGTTGCAAAATACCTGCACTCGTACGTACACTCTGCAAAATAGAAGCCTATTAGTGCACAAAAAGGAATAGTTTATTTGGCTAACATACTACCCTCCACTTATTTGCGAAGTCGTCCCCGACGAGCCCAATATGTTCCTGCACTCAAATCATCCAAGTCGTCGACAATGCATCAATGCATATTCACATACCTCATACTTATTCTACCTCTTTCCACTGGCATACCTGCAACGACACTAAATCAACATCCGTTAGTCATCACAAATCAACCACTTCACTTACCAACTTTGTCCATTTTCTTGCATCTTCACCGCCATGTCCACCTGTCTACAACTCATCAAAACATGTTAGACCACTTTTTCATCAAACATAATGTCAGAATGGAAAGAACACACACACACATCACTCACATCACACATACAAGCTCATCACACACAATATACATGCAAGCAGATGACATGTCCACATTCCCTCTCTCGTCATTCCTCTCCATTCACATGCAATGTAAACACAAGTAAAAATCGCATTCAATCTTTATCTTCGGTATTCTTCTTGGCCTCACTATCGCGTCCCCGCTACTGTTTCATACACCCAACATACATTCATGCAAGAACCACATCCGCCCTTCCTTTCGGCTACTTTTTTCGTCTATACGTTCACTTGCCTAATTTCTTTTCCATTTGCACTCAAATTCTCTTGCCCATTTTCCATTTCCTTCCCACCTAGGGTTTCTACTACCCGCTTTCCTTTTCATTGACTCTTTGCTTTTTTCAACTAACTCCTATACTAGGTCACCACCACACCACCTGAATTGATGGACATGTGACAAAGACCACTCAAGCCTAACGCGAGCTCACTCCGACAAGATGGCTCATCGTCGATGCGATTCAGGACTTCTCAAGTTGTCATACCACCTAAGAGCCAAACTGAACACTTCCTAAGAGTTCGAAGACGAACAAAGCAACTAGCATGCTTGGATCTCTCAAGTCCAAGTCTTCCACAGACACATCATAGCCAAAACCCTAGCCGAGCTTAAGCTTCGATTCAACATGCCTCATCAGGAGTCCACACACTCCCAGATCCCCACAACACATACACATACCCATCCGAGCATCATGCTCTCTCACCTCTCTTCTGTCCCCCCTCGAGCGAGGAATTCGTCTCATTCATTTTTTTCCACATTTCTCTCTTTCTTTCCTTTCATCATTTTTCTCACATATTTAGTAACACTTGCCGACCTACACCGAAGCTGGATCCGACTCGTGGCCCTGACCACCCGGCCAGGTTTGTTCCACCCATCTACCAACCCGACGCAGCGTGCGACACACATATTGCTAGCCCTATGCGAAACCGACGTCAGTTCGTGGCTTTGACCACCCGGCCAAAGTGGGTCCACCCACCTATCGGCCCACATAGGCGTATAGCCACATGCACACATACATAAACATATATATTTTTTCCATTTTTTTTTCATTCTCGCGTCTCGAGAATTAGGAGACAAAAGAAAGGACCTTTTCCCCACCCAACCATTCACAACACACACACATAAACTCCACGTGGACATCCCAATAAGACACATCTCCTCTCTACTACTACTCAAACCAGAATCCAGCCACTAATGTCATGTTCAACTTTTCCTCTCGAAACCCACACCCACTAACTACCTTCTCAATCTGAAAACCCCAAAAAAAATGCCACTTCAGTCCTAAGCGTACAACAGACTTGGTCCATCCATCCTCACATCTCTGACTCGCAATCCGCAAAGCAAACCCTAATGAGACTCAAGCCGTCCTCACCGACATCCATCTCATTGTCTATTTTTTCATCTCCAACCTCTGCCTCGTAGATATTCCACCTGACCTGAAAAATGACCTAGAAAATTACAATTGCTCGTTGTGCCCCTCAATGATTCAAGCCTCGCTGCTAAGTCCCTTAATCCTTTCTTGTTGTACTCAATATCGCTCTGGTATTGGAACAGGTCACAGTCAATGCTTTGAAACCAATTCCATATTTGCTCCATCTCTTTATCCTCTCTCACCCTTTTTTCAGATCCGAGGGGAATATCCTCCCTCTTCTCAACTCGAACGGTCAACTTCTCAACATCCTCTCTAATCGATCTTTCCTCCCAAATCCTACTCATATTTTCTTCATCCAGATCATCTACCTTCTTCGACAATTCATTCCCAATCCTTTCCAACTCTGTTCCAAACGCATCCAGCCTATCCAACATGGCTTTCAGCTCTCCTTCCATTTTTCCTACTCTCGGGTCCTCCACTTGTCCTCGCGTCTCGTCATCTTTCCGATTCATCCACCTACTAAGCTTGCTACTCAGCCTTGCATTCTCTTTCTCTAGACGTCTCATTTTCTCGTCGCTCTCTGCTTGGGCACTCTTCATTCTTCCTAACTCTAGGTGGAACTCCTCATATGCCTTACCCGCTTAGTCACTGTATCGATGGATTATGCTTTGTACCTTCTCAATTTCATGCTCCATTCGTTCGACTCTCCTCATCAAGTCATCCCTATCTCTTGAGGGCTCTTCTTTGATCATGACATGGTAGCAGTCTATCGTTAACCGACCAGTTCTAATATCCAAGACTTCTTTTCTCCTTTGCCTTTCCCTTCTAACCCCGCTTTGATGCGGAAGTGTTTGAATTTGTCCTTTTAAGTTGTTGTTTGCCCCCTTTAACTCTTTATTCTCACTTTCCACCGATCGCATTTGCTTTTCCCAATTTCCTAGGAGTTCTGCGATTTTCACTTGATTTTCCTCTATTCTCTCCATCTTGACCTTATCGCCATCCCGCTCCACATGCAGCCAATTGACTTGACATTCCAGGCTCTGCACAAGTTCTACCAAGCCTTGGTCCGAAGATCCAATGTCCTTGCTCTCACTTGCTCTTGCGGTTTCTATTGACGAAGTAACTCTACTTTGTCAACCTCCACATATAGAGAAGATACACACCTATCAGGTCCATTTGTTGCAACCTTTCTGACAGTCACTTCTTTTGAGCTACACATATGCTCACATAACTGCTTTTTCTCGTAGTCCTCACATGTGGGGACAAAATCCAACGGGGTGCATATGCGAGGGCAATATTTGGCTATATGCCCCACCTACTTGCAACACCAGCATCTCACATAATTTGATATCGGGCCAAATCGCCACCCTCGGTTCACATGATGTCTCATGGTCGGACCAGAATATATCCATCTCTGATTTTGTCCAGAATTCATTTGCCTCATGTCGGTCTTCTCAAAACCACAGGCTTGCTTTTGTTGAGCCATTTCTTTAACGAAGATCAAAGCAGATTTGGGATCGACTTGGTTGTGCCACACGATTGGGGCACCAAGCGAACTCGTTGCACTCTCTATGAGATGTGCTAAGCCAATTCCCGGCAAACGCACCAAAATGTTAACACTCTTAGTCCAAGGGAAAGTGTCTCAAACACACCTATGTTTTGTTCAACTAACTTGTACTAGGCCACTTTCTTTTACTTTGAGTTCACAAATGCTCATGAATATGCCCTCTTTTGGGATCCCAGTAGGATCACCAAAATGGATAAGGTCTTGCACCCTTGAAAACAATGCCCACATCCAACTAGATTTGCGTAGTTTTTTAAACCTCGTCAAGTTTGTTTCACCTAAAGCCACTAAATGTGTGCAAGTACACTCACGTTTCGATCCCTATGAGGATCGCCAATTGGATCTTATTTACTTTTCTACCTTCGATTTTTTTTATTCTCTCTTATACTCAGTCTCTTTTCACTTCTTTGTCTTTCTTTCCCTCACCTCCACTCTCACCCTCAATCTCACTCTTACCTTCAACTCTCACTAGCTCTTCCAACTTGTTCACCTCTCGTCCTCAACTTCTCTTCTTATGCCGCTACATGCTCAATCACTCTCGCACTTACTCATTCAAACCTTTATTGACACACATGCAACCACACACCTTTTACGCATGCCCACACTCAAATGATAAGGCACTCACCATCACACAAGCAAACAATCAATCACTTTGCACTCATACCTCCCCTCAAAAACTGACTCACACACATTCACATTGCAGCAGACATACTCTCATGGATACACTTACAACCATCCACATTCACTCTCTTATGTATTGCTTTCTCTTTCTCTCACACTTCTTCACCCACACCCTCACTTCAGTTCTCAAGCTAACAACTCCTTTCTTTCACATGCACACATCAGCACTTGCACAATCTCAATTTTTACTAACAATCCCTCTCACACACATGCCGAATCATTGGAATACATGCATACATGCAGGTGTCTCCATGAAGATAGTCAACAACTCAAGATTTTAGAACAGGCCACTCGCATACTTACAACATGCATGATTGCCAAACTATAGCATAGTATGGATGCAAAACTTCAAAACAACCACTCTGTCTTTACCTTATAAACTCATTCAATCCCTTTGAGTACGCTAGCGGTCAAAATGCAACGATAATAGAACTGGGCTCCACAGCCAGCAATATGATATACAAAAACTTCCAATTCAGAGGTGATTGAGCATTGCTGAGTGTCGAAGCTCTTGAATATCCTTCATGATGAGAGTCCTTGATGCGAGTTGTGCATGGCAGCTGTGATGCCCAAAATCCTCTGTAATCCGAGAGCAACTCAGAACTGTGAACAAAATATAGAACACATCAGTCAAAAGTTCTTATCCATAGTTTGAGGTAAGGCTCCAAGAGCTATTTGATGGATTTGTAGACCGTTCGTGTGCACAAACCAGCTACACGTTCCCTTTGTTGGAGTTCATGGATTATCCTTCAATTACTATAAGGGTTTGTGTCATCAAAGCAAATGAGATCTTCTCTTCATACAGATACACCTCACTTCAAACAAAATATCCTTCATCAGTTCCCTTGTCTGTACATCGATTTCGTTTAGCCTCAGCCTGCTATGACATACAGCTATTCATAGTAATAGCTCTGCTCTGTGCATTTTCCAAGGATTTTTTTCTTCCAATCCAAGAGAGGGCAGTCACCCCCTTTGAATGGTCATTGTCATTGTGCTTGGTGGTTACCATGTCTTCTTAGCCACTAAATATACTGGGAAAAAACCAACTCCGACTTGCCCAATCATACTAACATTGGTTCCAGCTGCCAATGCCTCCATTATTATCCAAGCTCTTCAGTCCTGTAGAACGGGCAAAAAAAAAACCCAGAGAGCTTCCGCAATTGCTTGAGACTTTAAAGCAGCTACTACAGGTGCATAAATTGTGCCAATATTCCTCCATGCTCACACTCGTAATCTCCAATATGAGTTGGCTTCCGATATGCTCCAGTGTCACTTCATAATCCCCTTTTCTTTCCCTCCATATGTGTCATCACCCTCCACATATTTGTTCTGATAGTTTGTCAATATAATGATGCAGCGAACAAAATAGATCACTATGCCGACTTTTGAATCCTGTCAAGCACACATGCTTGCTGCACATGTTGCATCGATTAGACTTTTTCGGAAGAGCAAGCTGTTGGAATTTCTGCCCACATACAGATGGGTTCTTCGAACCAATTGAGAAGCTGAGAGATGTCACATGTGAGCTAGTTGTACAAAATCTTCCAATCAACAAATTTGCACAGGTACAGATACCACCTATGTCCCCATCAGTATCCACAGCTCAGATATCCACAAAACCTATATACATCATATTAATTCTATAGTTAACTCAAGACTCTATTATCATAGCCAAAGGTCTCAGTTTTAACCATGGGACTCAATGTTTCTATATTATAATTCCACATCTAGCCTTGAGGTTCACTTTACATAAAGGCATGAGGGTGAGAAAAGGTTCCTCTTTCATAAACATTGAAGATGGCTTATCGATGAGAATGGCCTTTTAGTCCAAAATGGCGAGGTAAGTTCTTAGACATCGAAACAAGATTCTTGCTCATAGAATGCATCATCTCACTGGTTGTGGCAGCCTTTAACCATACATTCCGTGGATCTGCATGAGTTGTTCAATTGAGAGAACTAACATGAAATTTCAAAATTGTAAATGCTTAAATTCGTGGTCATCAACTTTTTGCTAAGAATTCGATCATAGCAGCCACGTTGATGTCTGTTGCAGAAAGGCTGATTCTTGCTACTGAACTCCGTACATGAGAGCCATAGATGGTGCCTGATTTATTAACGCTAGAGAGTTGAACAACGGAACAATCATGGGCAACTTTCCTTGCATTAAAGAAGAGAACTCTGGCCAACTAAAATTCTTTGATGTCAGCAAATGCATACTTCTCATGAAATTTTCCGCATACGCAGGCAATTTCATCTATTTCATAGCCATCTTCAAATCACCTATGGTGATCCTTCCACCAGCATCTCTATCTCTTTAGTCCATCTTCTGCACGTAGCCCTACAAAATTCTGCCCCTCTCGTATCCTCCATAGTATTATGCAGCCGTGAACCCCCTTTTCCAATGAGTCCATGCCTCCTTTCTATCTCCTTCTTTTCTTCGCCTGCAAAAGCACATGTTGTTCACCGTACATCAAGTATGGCAATCTCCTTTGTGCTTTGAAGTCTACCAAGCATGTAATTCCCAGTTGGAGCTCTCTGAGCACAGTCGACCAAAACAACAACTATCGCCCTCCTTTTTCTGTGCGTCATATATACTTACATCATTGTTCTCTTCAAGATAGAGAATAGTGATGAAGGGATGCACGCATCTAGTTCAAAGTTTCTTCTTCAGCTTAAAAGACAGTTTCTCTAATTGCCTGTGTAGAGTCCGTTCCTCCATAGCTACTTCCACTTTGTTCACAGTCATAGCATATATATTTATCTTTGTAGATGTTGAGTCTAGTCGAGGTTTCTTCTTTTTTTTTTTAGTGCAGTAGCATCTTCCACAGAGATATCACAATCTTTTGGTATCTGAAGACGTCACAATAGCAGAACGCCATGTACTCTAATGCATTGAAGAAAATTAGAAAAAATTCCCATGTCAAGCTACCCTTCTAATCCCTCATTAGCTTCCATCCTCTCCAAGTCTCCAGAATGTTCCCTCGTATCTCTTGGCCTGTCGAAAGAAGAAAAATGGCGCGTATTCCTCAAGAACAGCTCGAACAGACCTTCCAGCAGTCACGCTTGTCCCTCTTCTGTACAGAGCAGACCACCCCAAGAGAATCCTTCCTCCACGAACTTCCCTTGCTGCTCTCCTTCACGAAACCCGAACTGTCGTTGTTGACCAAAATCGAAGAGCAGAAAAAACCTGAAGCCCAGAATCAATAATCCCCAAAACCTTGCAGAAGGAGAGAGAAAAACTCTTGGCGTCCCCCCCTCTATTGTATGCTCTAGTTCTCGTCTGCGTGACCTTCTCCCTCAACTCCTCTGGTGCCGATCGCTGTCATCAATGACAATCCTCACATGTCTATCATTTTGTGCCTTGCATAATATAGAACGCGAGGATGAGAAGTAGCACTTCTCAGGGACGTGTCGTCATGTCTGAGCTCCTTCTGCAGCAGCTGAACGTTTGCTTCTCCTCTACACAAACTGAAGCTAGAATGGAAAAAGCAGTGATGATCGCTCATTCCCAAGCTCGCCTTCAACTTGGAGAAGACACTCAGAGCTAGCCCTCAGCTCACCTTGGGGAAGACATTGAGATCTGGTGACTGTCCAATTTCCTTCCCTCTCTATCCAACTTTCTCCTCCCTTTGCTCGTGTTCCTCCTCCTCCACAAAAAAATGAAGCTGACTCCCCCTTTTTGTTTCTGTCTTGTTGCACACCCCACGGAGAGAGGTATGCCCCATACCCCCCCCCCTTTTCATTCTCCCGCTTATCCTCCTTGTTTCAAAGCATTCTCCAAGCAGATAGTGTTCCCAGATAGAAACGTCCCCACATTCAGCCCACTCCTTCTGATGCCTGCCATGTGCACTCTTCGTGACCACACATAGAGCCAATAACCTCTTCATGACGAGGGTGGCCCTGATCTGCTGCATGCCTCCAAAAGGAAACGGCCTCAACTACCTTTGCCAGCTTCTCTTATTTACCTGCGGATCAAAAAATGGAAAGGAAAAAGCAAAGGTGGTTTTCCCCAAAACTTCTATGGTGTAGAAGTTCACTTGCGTGATCAATAATTTTTCTTCAGTATGTAGTTACTGACAAGGACAATAGCCCTCCCTTTGACAGCCTTGAAGGATGACTACCCCTCAGATAATGAGCACAACCGACTGCCCAATATCCACGTCAGTCTCTTTTACCATTGATCATGGGTAAATTGTCCTTTTCCCATAGTGCCCATGAGAGCCACCAGCCTTTGAAGCCTTTAAGGCATTTTCCTGATCAATATTTTCGAATTGTATTTTGGGCAGACCATCAAGTGCTTCCTCATTATGTCGAGGCTTGACAAATGCAGCTATTAGTGCATTCCAACCAACAACATTGCGAACATGAAGCCTAGCCACCACTTGTCGAGCCTTGATGAGTAAACCACACTTTGCATACATGTCAACTAGGGAGCTCTAATGAGGGCATCCCATGCCACCACATCTTTTTTCTTTCCACAACACCCGCCTCCCAGCCACATTGATTGAAGTCAATTGCTATCGACCATCATCTTTTTGTTGCAAAATACCTGCACTCGTACGTACACTCTGCAAAATAGAAGCCTATTAGTGCACAGAAACCAATAGTTTATTCGGCTAACACTAACCCAGGCCACCAAAATGTTCTTCTAACAAGCTGTATTGTCTTGTCAACACCAGGATGTCCTACGTAGGGAACATCATGGTTATCATGCATGACTTTCTTTTGCAAATCCCGGGAATCTTACACACAAACCTTTCCTTTCTGCTTCACTATTCCATTCTCCTGTGAGAAATTAGAATATGGAATGGACTTGTTTGCTTTAGTAGAAGAAGAAACAACTGGAATGGTCTCGTCTTCTAAAATAGAGTCATCACTAATGGCTCTAACTATCTATAACAAATGTGGATCTTCCACCTGTGCTTCCTTAATTTCTTGAAGCAATGAGCTTTCTAAAACCGTAAAGCTCATTTGATACATTATACGAGATAATGCATCAGCTACTATATTTTATTTGCCTCTTCTATACAAGATTTCCATATGAAATTCTTGGATGAACTCAGCCCAACGAGCCTGTCGGCCTCGAAGATCTGGCTGACTACAAAAATACTTGAGTGTATGATGATCAGTGAATACCTTAAAGTCTGCACCATAAGGATAGTGTCTACAAACTTTAAGTGCATGCACCACTGCATACAACTCTTGTTCATGCACAAGCAAATTGCATTGTGCACTATATAACTTCTTACTTTCAAAAGCTATTGGCCTGCCATCTTGACTCAAGACTGCTCCTATGGCTATGCTGCTAGCATCTGTTTCTAACTCAAATGGTTTTTGAGGATCCACCACTTTGAGTATAGGAGCCTCGAAAATAGCTTGTTTTAGAGTATCAAAACTCTCTTGTTGCTCTTGCTTCCATGCAAATGGAATTTTGCCTTAAAGCAAGTTCGTCATAGGTGCTGCTATCGATGAATATGAAGAGATGAATTTCTTATAGAAATCTGAAAGTCCTAAGAATGACCATAATTTCCCCTCATCCTGCGGAGTAGGCCATGCTAAAATGACTGATATCTTCTTGGGATCCATCTGAACCCCATCGGCTGAAATCACATGCCCTAGATACTCTATCCTTGGAAGAAACAACTGTGTCTTCTCTAGATTTACATACAACTGGTTTTCTTTTAAAATATTCAACACAAATCTTAAATGATTTTCATGCTCATGCACAGTCCCACTATACACTTGCAAATCATCCACAAAATCAACAACACACTTTCCTATGAAAGGTTGTAAGATATCATTCATTAACATCATAAATGTAGCTGGAGCATTTGTCAAACCAAAGGGCATGACCAAATACTCATAATGACCAAAACAGGTTCTGAAAGCTGTCTTATGTACATCATGATCTTTTACTCTAATCTGATGATAGCCACTCTTTAAATTTATCTTACTAAACACAATGGCTCCACCTAGAGCATCCAAAAGATCATCAATCCGGGGCATGGGATATCTATGTTTAATAGTGATCTTATTGAGTGCTCGATAATCAACACACATCCTATAAGATCCATCCTTCTTCTTTACAAGAAGAACTGGTGCAGCAAAGGGTGAATAGTTGGGCCTAATCACCCCTTTTTGAAGATACTCATCCACAACCTTGCGAACTTCATTTTCCTCCTGCAAACTCATTCGAAATGGTGGCCAAGTGGTCGGACTCGCTCCTGGTACCAATTTGATTCTATGCTCTATATTCTTGCAAGGAGGCAAACCTGATGGTAATTCCTTTAAAAACAACTCTTGGAATTTTGCTCTCACTTTGGCTGAACGCGCTGGACCATTCCAACTTGAGTCTCCATGACTGCATGAATCCATCTCAACATACGACAAATACATGAAATAAAGAAAATAGATATACTTACAATCAATTTTGAGCAACTTAGTAGCAGTCACCAATCGTGTCTCTTGGAGATCTGGTTCTCCATTGATGAGTAATCTCCTTCCCTCATGCTCAAACTGATACACATGTGAAGCAAAATGAATTACTGGTTTCTTCCTCGCATGCCACTTCTTACTAAGAACTAAGTCGAATTGAGCTAATCTCGCTATCTCAAAGTCCAATCTATCCTCATAGGACTGGATTTGAATAGGAAGATCAACTACTCGTCTATCCCAAGTCTCCGTTCCCTTTCCGTTGGCTAGCTCTACGATATAAGTATAATCTGATTGTACCGTATCTAAGCATAATCTCTTGACTAATCAGGAACTAATAACATTATGAGTTGAACCTGTGTCAAAGAGTACCTTGACAGGCTCTCCTGCCATGACTCCTCTCATGACAATAAGCTCAGTATCTGGGAACTAGTATCCTTTCTATGCCACTGACAAAAGCACAACATCTGGCACAGTCAGAACCTTTTTAGTGACTATCATGGCCACTATGGGAGATGATAGTGGAGATGGGGAATCCCCAAACTCATCATCACTCCCACCTCCCACCTGAGTCAGATTTATGACTATGGTGGCTGCTATCTTTTTCTTTTTAGGACAATCCTTATACAAGTGTTGCCCTAAGCAACCATAGCACAAACCCTCTTTCATTACCTTCTCTTTCTGCTAAGGGGTAAGAATAGATTGGTTATATGCCCTCTCAACCAGAACAGACACTTTTCTCTTTCCTCCCGAAACTGTCTGGATCATGTGCACTTGCTTAGCCTCCCTAGAAGGCTATGCACTGACCGAACCAGGAGTCGAAGTATGGAAAGGTCGGCTAACCCTAGTCCATGGGATCTCTGGACCTGGGAACCTATGATCCTGTGGCCATCCTCATAAACCAAGGCCATCTCTATGGCCTATGCCAAAGACTGACACCACTCCTTCCTCATTAAAGGTCAGATAGTTTCTCTACGTCCCAAAACAAACTTGTGGACTTGAAGAAATTATTGGAATCGTATCAAGTACTTTAAGAAGTACCTCTCTATACCTATCTGCGTATTCTTGAACTGATCGATTCTTCTGACTAATGAAGAATCAGGTGTCTAGTGCTCTAGACCTTTCATCAGGTGGTACAAAATTGTTATAAAATAGGATTTTAAATTGATCCCATGTTGTGGGCTCCTTATCCTGATCTATCTTATGCCACCACCTATGTGGGACATCCATAAGGTTATAAGTGGCCTGCTCAATCTTGTGCCTATCATCAGTGATATGACATAGGCGGAAGCACTCTTCCCACTTGCTGAGCCACTACTCAACTACGTCAGCAGTCCTAGCGCTAGTTGAGCCATGATATGTTGGCGGCTTAAGATCCTTAAGCTACCATCTAGCTTCTCTAACCAAGACGCTATCTCTAGGGAATTCTGAAGTTTGATGCTCATCTGGAGCATCTACCTCCATCTCTGGAAAATCAGAATCGAGCGGCTCTTCTTCTTTCTTGGAACCATGCATGTGTTCCAAGATATCCTGAAGAGAACTCTCTAAGAATGAAATTCTATTATTCATGGCTTGAATTGAATCAACTGGAGGTTCTCGCATAAGGGTATCTGTCCTAGCAGGTGATGATGGTTCGGGTTCCATGCTAGGACTAAGGGCAAGTAACTTTTCTTTTGGTTTTATCTCTTTTCTCTGTTTTTTTTTTTAACTGCAGAGACTCTCTGGATAGAGCTTTGAGAGAGCTTTCCAAAGCAACTAAAATTTCTTAATTTGGATATGGAAGCACCAAGTTATGGCTAAAATTATGAAGAGAAGTTGGTGAAATTGGCTATGGTTTCTTCAAATGAATAAATTCGAATCAGGCTTGTATTATACTCTGCATCCCAGATCAGCCAGATGATGCGCTCAGAAGAAGATGATGTGCTCAGAAGCAGATGATGTGCTCAGAAGCATTAATCCCACATATGTTGTTAAGGCCACAAACACTATATATGTTTATGAACGACATCTCCATTCAAATTCAACGAGAGTGTTGTCTCACTCACACGACCGACGGCTGAAATAAGCATATATTTCTTCTGTGGTCTCTGTGAAACACACTTTATCAGAGATGAGGCGGCGGGACGCTCGTCTCTCTCACATCGAATAGGCAATAGAACAATAATTCCGGGCGCCTGCCTGTCTCACAGTGTCACATGGGCACATGGGTGACTTGTGCTCGTAGAATACTTGCAAGTTGCAGGCAAGAGGTCGCTCCCATGGGTGCTGCCTAGACGTGCAAATACTGCAAGTAGGAGTTCTATGGAACTCTATTCCTCGTGCAGCCAACCACCGAATAAGCATGCACGAGTCCTCCAACCACTACGCAAGTTCTCTCCAAATTTAGTTAAAAAAAAACCATGCTCTGATACCAAGTGTAAGACTCTTCTCAAAAGAAGACATGCGAATGATGTGTGTGCCACTCTCCTCCTATCCATTTATATCCTCTTGTATCTAAAATAGTAGTGATCTAGAATGATCTAATGTTGCCATGTGGCCTGCATGCAACACTCATCCCCACTAACCATCAAATACCTTAGGATATACCCCCGAGCTTAGGACCTTGGCTAACTAGCCCTCGTCCCACACACACATGGAATGGTCTCTGTAGACCAATGTCTGACACATGAGCTTATAGTTGCACTTAAATTTGAGGGTGAATCCATTCTCATATACATAATTTTCCTAGCATGCATTCATTTTTAGTTCTATACCCACATTGGGCATTGATGATATTTGTGGAGGTGTGTCTCATGTTTGCCCTTTTATTGTTTGTGAATATGGCTTGTGTCTTGACTTGTACAGTAGGGAGGATCGAACAATGGTATTAGAGCAGCTCTCTGCTCAAATGAAAAATGAAGGACAACGTTCACAAAACCATCCGAGCCCATGGAGCCATGATGGCTCAGCTTGACATGCTTCTTACCCTCTTGCATGGGGTGGTATGGGATGCTTCCAGGATGAGGAAGCAGCAAGGGGAGCACATGCAAACTGATGGTTGGAGAACACAAGTAGGTCCCTATTTTTCCTTGTGTTTTCCATGTAGGTACGTTGAATGATTGGTTCTCTCCACCTATACACCTGTAGAAAGCCATGTCTGCTTCATTTCTTCTGCAGGGAAGGAGAGATACAGACATGGGCTACCCTTGGGTGTGGCTGGGTAGAGAAAAGGAGGGTTGTGAGGGAACAGCCACCCCTAAGAGCTTGCATGGTAAGGGAATCATGCCCTGGTTCAACTATAGGAGTAGAAGTCTGTTTTCTTACATTTACCTAGGCCCTCCAAAGAAGGGTGGTACTGTCTACAACACCACCGCCTCTTGTTTGAAGAGAGCATATGGCTATAAAACTTAAATTCTCATGTGTTTATGATAGGTAAGGTATAGTCAGGTCAGCTGTAGGTTCCTCTTTATGATTGGATGCCCCTTATGTGGTTGCATGTTCAGAGATCAATGTATAGGAGCTGGGTGACAAGGGTTGGATGCCCCTTGCATGAAGTATTGAGGGGAGCAACAAGACGATGCCTATGAGCAGGCAGCCACTCATGAATTCTTTTCCAAATGGGGTGATGCAGAGCATGCATCCCCTAGGAGAGGAATCTGTGTCTAGGGGATGCCCCATCGACAGTTGCTCTTGCTATTCCTTCTCTTACATGCTGGGCATAGGCATGCCATGCATTTTTTGGCGATAGAAACACCCATTAGTAGCTGAGAGCTACAGGGTAGCTTCTGTTTCATGGCTACCTAACCCTAATCTCAAGTGCAGAGCTTCCTTGAGCCACAACAAATGGATGGTCCATTCATATAAAGACAATGGCAACCACCTGGCACCTCTACAACCATACACACCAGTATAATGTGTGCATGCATTTCTCGCCACACATTTACTTGAAAAAGAAAATTATGGCTTAGATTCACGGATGGTGCATAAAAATAATTGAATTTTTTTAACGAAATATTTCTAATCCAAATATGAAGTGGTTGGGAAGCAATAGAAGGGGGAAGATATTAGGTACAATTTCTTACTAGTGAAAAGGAAATATCTTTCTCTCCTCATCTTGGCATGTCACTTGTGAGGGACTGCACAAAGTGAGAGGGGGCGTTAATTCTCATACCTCGGCCTCTAATTTTACACTCTCAGCCACTCCATCTTCTCCTTGTCATGGAGAAGATTTCACACCCGATTATTTTGGAGCCATTTGGTCCAGCCAATGGAAGGTATGACGACTTCCATACCCTAGAGACATGCACGAGCTATGCCCCAAAAGGGGTTTTCTTTTTCTAGCACTTCCATGCATAGATTAGGAGGCAGTTGTACTTGGATTTTGATTTCATTCAATGAGACATGGTGGTTATTCATGGTCAGATGGAGCTCTTTACATGGACTTGAGCCTTGAGGATACCCTCATGTGCTGGAGATGAGGGGCATGAGTACACTCATTTTCCTCTTTGATTAGGAAGTGGCACCATGAGACCTTGGATGCATATTCATGTGATTTTGATGATCAGCATTGATCCAAATCCTCAAGGATTGATTAGATCCTATTGTTGCTTAGATGGAGTGGGGATGCCCGAATGAGTAAATCTTTGAGGTGTTGTACAGACCCATTGGGTGTGGCCGCACACTTGAGGTAGATTGATGAGGGCAAAGCCTTGGCAATTCAAGGAAATCCTTGGGAAGGATTTTCTTACCAAGGTCCAACTAGAGCTAGATAGTTGAAGAGACCTATGATGAGGGCCTTGCTTTCCAAGGTCTAGAACTTTTGTGGAAGGAATTTCCACTTGATGGCTAGTGGGTGATGGAGGACCAATGACATCTTGGTGCCCCTAGGGAAATATTCCTTCCGCTTCGACAATGATAGTTTTACTATGGGATAGAGGGTGACAATCATCTACCTCATGCCACATGGTGTGAGTCATATGAGTGATTGGTATCTCATGGACGTAGGGGAATATTCATTGGAATCCTTCCAAACATGTTGAGTTTTCATACCTCTATGTGTCGTAGGTCCGGTTTGTCTCTCATAGGTCACTGTATGTGATCAACGAGATGATGGTGGTACTTGTCATGAGGATGATGAATTTGTTTCATCAATAGGTTATTGGGGAGAGATGCATTCACTTGACATGATTGGATTTGTTGCACCATTTACACAAATTTTTTTGTCTGATTGTGAGAGCATTTATGGATTTTACTCCATCCTTCTTCTCCACTTATGAGACCACACTTTGGTATTTGTTTTGGCACGATGTAGATGCATTATATGAGAGGGGCTAGTGAGTAACCACTAGTAGGTGGGTTTAGGACAATTGAATGAGACCAAAACATGTGTTGGTCATTCTCCATGTTAGAACATCCTGAGGGGTGAAGGACTAGTGGGAGTAGGGTAGCGCAATGGGATGACTTGATCATTCACATGATAATGCGCACCTTTAGGGTGAGCCATGTTTATGGCATGACCAGAGAGATTGTGTTTGGCTATTGCTACCATTCTCTTGATGAAGGATACTTGGATAGAAGACATGGTTCTAGTCTGTGTAGGGACATAGGAGTTCATATGTGTTTTTTGACATTGGAGAGGCAAATGATCTATTTTCTATAATGATCCATGAGTTTTCTATTGGATAGATGCCTTTGGCCACATAGATATGTGCTTTGGATACTAGAGTCTCAATGATTTTAGCTATTGTACGCATGCAAGAATTGCTCAATGGATATTCCTATGTCGATCTGACCTCATTCGGTAGATATGCCGAGTTGGACTTATGAGATACCTTACATAGGGTGTTACTTGAGGGTCATTGTTACCCTTGAATTTATGAATTGTGCTCTCTTACATTCATGTGTGCTTTTATCTCTGAGCGGATTGCTATGTGATTGCCATATTTGGGATCACGCAATCAATCAAGGATAATTTTGTGACTCGATAGTCATGGGTTCATGGTACCTATATGATTTGTCAGTGAGAGAAAGATGGTAGGGCGATATTCCAATATAATTGGATTGCTTCTTGAATAGGGTATTCCTAGTTGGCCAGTGTTTGTTCATCAGTATAGGATGGGGTACCTTACGTATGAAGTGTCCATCGATATGCAGATGGTAATAGGCTATCATGGACTAGGCACAAGGTACACGGGTATATTTGAGAAACCCCATATCTGGTATCTATAGAGAAACATGTATTGCCATGCCAATATAGATTGATAACGGGATACATGCATAGGATGGAAACATCGGCCTTCAAGTATCCATGGAGATGCATGTGGTGTTATGCATGTGATGGCTAAGCACTAGGCACATGTATTTGTCTTGTTCAGAGTCGTGACAGTGGAGAGCTAGCGCCACTATGCACTCTATCATGAGATAGTTTTATGACTGTGTACATGTTAGGACACCATTACGGTCATCACTAGTCAAATCAGGTTATGGGGAGGGTCCAGTCATCTCTTTCACCATTAGAAGTAGTGAGCTTTGCTTATCCTCTTCTGGACCTATTATGTCCATTGCATGATGTGCACGAAAGGGAGATGTTAGTGATCTGTTACAACTCTTGGCACTCACTTCCCATTGGGAGACTCATCAAGTATGCCCGAAAGGGAGTTGAGTTGTCTCCTCGAAAGGGAGTTATGTTGTCTTCTCAAAAGGGAATTAGTGTTCAAGCCACTCCAAGTATCTAGTTTCGTTTGGGAATACCATTTATACTAATCCAAAGATCATTTATAGATTGAAGGATCGATTCTACAAAGATCCTAGATTATGGAGAATATGGTGGTGGTGTGATGATCATGTGTCCTATGAGCTATGCTGATTATTGATGGTATAGCCATTAGGGATACCTATGTAGACATGACCATTATGAGTTTGATATATTATAGAGGATGGTTCCCTCAGTGGCATTCCTCTTAGCCCCTTAGTTGTGATGGTGGCCCCTTGTGTATTTACCCAAGAGCTGGTGCCCACAAGATAGTCGGTATGGATTCATCCAACATATATCTCGAGTGCAATCGGGTGAGTGACTTTCCCTGCACGTTGTACACTGATGACAATATTCAACATTGATTATTGAGTAGCTTTTTGATGTTGATGTTTGGCCATAAGTCAACCTTTTTCTTGACCATGAGACCTAGAGGCATGGATTCTTCCTCTATAGTAGAGACTCTTACCCGGAGGAAGGAATTGTTACAAAGGAGGAAAGCATGGCAAAGGTAGCTTGACATTATGTTGTCTTCCTACCACATCACTATTCTCGATACTATTCACGCCATGTATGCACACCTTATGGTCTTGGTGGGGCACAAGGTGGTACTTAGGGTAACCCGAGAACCTAAGATGATTCAAACTTACATGTGTAGGATGTTATCTTCTTGTTCGTGATCCCTATTTGATCACATATAAGGTAGTTCGTGTGTCTTGCAAGTCGGATCTTCCTTGAGGAATCACCGATTTCTACTACCATGATAGTTGATGGATTGGTGACTTGAACAGGCATCTTGATCCCATGGTGGTTGCATGCTTGGTAACACAGGAGGGTATCTTGGTTCCATAATAGTTGTCTTGTTTGACAATTGGGGCATAACGATTTTATGTGATACCTCCAAAGAAGATTTGAGCTTGAAAGACATTACCCAATGAGTCTCACTAGAGCCCAATTTGGTTTGGGACCAGAGGAAGAAGAATTCTTGGGGTGCTTCTTATCTTGGTTATCTAATTAGTGGAGGCACCCACCTGAGTCGGTTTCCACTTGGGAGTCAATAAGGTCATTGAAGGATTGGACACTTGGTTTCTTGTGAAGGCAATTGTGGAGGACAATAGTTAGAAATAAGGGGGGAAGTGCTACATTTTCGAAACTCAAGGACATCTGGATAGGCGCCTCTATTTGAAGTGTTCACCAGAGTTTTGAATTGGTCATTCAATGTGAACTTGACACCTCCTCAATTGAGCCTATAATAAGGACCCATGGTCTCATTTGTGGGATGTTCTTGGAATGAGGCACTTGAATTCTTGGTGCTTAGGTGGAGCCTTGTCACCCGTTCTAGTGGGGGGTTGGTGATATGGGATACCACTCCCTTGGTAGCAGCTTCTTGCTTTGCAAGAGACTCCTCTACCATTGAGAGGTGAGTCTCATCTCCTATCTTTTATTGTTTGTGAATATGGCTTGTGTCTTGACTTGTCCAACAGGGAGCATCTTGGAGGATCTAACAAGTATCATGAGCTTATAGTTGCATTTTCATTTGAGGGTTCATTGGGGGTTGGCTTGGATTCATTTTTGGTACATATAGTGGATTCTTTTGTATCATGACCTTGGACATCCAAGTGAGTTAAAATTAATTATACATTTTCAAAAGAGGCATCTTGAAAAAGGTACAAATGAGTTAAATAGGTTTGCTACCATCACAATAGTAGGTGGGCAAGTTCATGAGGTGACCTCATATGTCTAGCTTGGAGGCACTTTCACCAATTTAATAGAGCCCTTTGGTATGAAGGAGGCATCTATTAATAGGCTCTATTGATAGGCTTATTGAAGATAGCACCCCTAACCACATTGGAGCATAGATGGAACCAAGTACACTTTCAAGAGCCTGACAGGAAGGGAAGGCTTTTGGATAATTTGGATGCCTAGATTGACAGATGATCAATGGGCACAATTTGAGTGGCTAGAGATATATATGATCTCATGCTTGTTTTGGAGCAAGCTCACATTGTGAGAGAAAAGTTAGCCAGTCCACATATGGTCATGGAGGCATTGTTCCATATTGTTTGCTTTATCGAGAGGATGAGACAAGTTCCTCCAGATAGACTCAACCACATTGCATTTGAGGCATCTATACAAGTTAGAGCATGGTTTCAAGCACACTACCCTAATGTGGAGAGCTTATCGTCCTTTGAGTATGACCTTGACTCTTGCTATGCTCGCCTCTATTGTAGGAAGGTGAACTTGCTACAAAAATACCTTTGGCAACTATATCTTAGGAGGGTCTAGGAGTCAGTTAACTTTGGGAAGGGGAACTTGCTACAAAAAGAACTTTGGCGGCTTTACCTTAGGAGTTAGTTAACTTGGAATAGCATGTCTAATTACAGAGATCAGTTCCTCACTATTGGAGAGTTCATATAGAGCCCATGTTACATGGGCACATACATGCCACATAGCTCACGAGTGGCGATTGGCCAGCTTAGGGTGGGACCACATACACTAGAGCTTGAAATCAAGAGCCTCAAAATGGCATTCTGAGGGAGAAGTGAGATTGCAAAGCATGTATAGAGGAGGTGGAGAGTGAGGAGCATTCTATAGGTCAATGTAGTGCATATATTGAGATAGACGCAGATACGAGGCCCTATTCACAGGACAACCCACTCGCTGAGAGATTATGGACTCTTCATACTAGAGGCAGCTAGGCATATCTCATTAGTAATATAGAGCCATCAAGACAAACTATTATAGTCATACAAGCTACACATACACAGGGAGGCAATTAGAGCTCACAAAATTCTTTTAGAGGACTACCACATCCCTCTCATCTCATACTCAAAGCTATCCCACTGAAAGGATTTCCATCTTCCCTTTCGGCTTCATTTGTCATGGGTTATAAGGGTGTGCACCTCTATCATCAAGAGATGGAGATATAGGCTTGAGATCATAGTGCCACTGTGGAGCGATTTGCTTATATGAGGGCAAATCTTGTAGATTTCATTGGGGAATCCCTAGTACTATACCCACCCATGCACACTATCTTACATGGTACACCCCTCCCTTAGCACAAGATGGAGCTATATAGTTTCTTACATTCTCATGATTGTACCACCTTGGCATATAGACATGCATATCCATCCCTTGTCAGACACCCCATGGATATACCATTACCGCCATCCTAGTCCATCTCCATCTACAATGAGCCCATGGGATAGCCTTTTGACTGGGATAGCTCTTGAAGCTCCCATCCTGGAGTCAAAAAAAAGACTAAGAAAATTTCCTTTGTTTTCATTTGTCTTTATGAAAGACATGATATATACACCATGTACACATGAATTGTCTCATAGGCAAATTTTGGCCCGACATAGGTATTGAAAAAAAACTGTCTTTCTTTCTTTCTTTCTTATGCAGCAAAGTCTCTTGGTACATCAAAACTTAAAGATTCCTATAAATGTGATGTTGTTGGGATCGGTGATGTTAGTTCAGTTTCTTGATGGCTCTTTGTCACCATGCATAATGTTGACCATGTTCCTTGGATCGCATGTTCTTTGCTTCTAATTGTTCATTACAAAGTTGTTCTCTATGCTCATTCCTTTTGTATATTAAAAGGAAACAAGCTGATTGCAAAAGAAAATAAAGTTAGATCACTCTATTCATGGCTTTATAGTTGTTAAAGAGTATCCTATGATTGTATATGGCATGGGCATTGGGGCCATATACCTTATTTTGGAATGGAATCTCTATCTCACCTTGGCTCGTTAGCTATGCTCTCTTTTTTCTTTATTTTACATTTTGTGAGCATTCTGAGTATGGAGATTCGAGAGCAAACTAGAAATATAAATAGAGTGCACAATGATTCTTCAATTCATATTTTAGATGTTGTTCATATAGAAGTGTGTAGTCCTATATTGATGAGATCTTAGGTGATGGTATTTCCTTTGTTACTTCCATAGATAATGCTATTAGAAAATTTTGGCTATACCCTATCAGGTCAAAGGATGGCATTTTGCCTAGAATTGGTAAATGTCTTGCTTTATTAGAGACTCAAAAGGGTACTAATAGAGTGAGTTGTCACGAGTTCATGCATTTTTATCAATGTGGAAGAACTAGAAGAGAGATTATAGCTCCTTTTGCTTGTACCCCAATATAATGGTGGAGTAGTTATTTGGATGTAGAAATGTTTTATGTCCTCGCTTATGCTGGTTTTGATTCCTATGTCTGGTTCTCTCTGGACTTTTTGTAAAAATGAACTTTTGACTAAGCAGACTTGTAGCCTATTTATTTAACACAAATGAAGACTTTTTGTTTTTGATTGGCTACTAAAGACGTTCTTGTGTGCAAAAGGGCAGGCTGGTCATATATGGCTTAAGGGAGAATTTAAGAAGCATCGTAAGCTGATCTATGAAATTACAGAGCATAAAAAGTGTCGTACTATTTGTCGTAATGAAATGGGCTACATATATTCTTGGCTTTATGAGTACACATCAACGTTCAGGAGCTTTATTTCACCCAATCTGCTGTTGTTAGTGGCTTCATGTTTCGTGTAACTGTCATTTTGATTCACCTGTCAGTACTATAGAGGTGATTGACTATATGATTGAAGATTGAGAGAGAATTACTGGTAGTTTGGATTTGGAAAATCCTGTATGTTTTCTGAATCATAAATATTGTTTCTGTGAGTGTCCACTCGAGAAAATATCATTAATGGGACGAATGCATTATCCATGATCTTCAACGAGAGCTATATAAATGAGGTGTCTGGGAGAGAACTAGGTTAATGCTCTGGTTAAGAAAAAGGTACGTCAAGATCAATGATTGGGAGATTGATGACTTATTAATGAGGCCATGACTATGATCTGGAGTTATTTATTGCATGGAGGAGAATTGTGATCGAATAGGGCCAAAGAGTTTCTTCTTGATGGTTTTTTCTGTTAAACCTCTGGATAAAAGAAAGAAACTTGCAAAGGAAATACTTGTTAGTACACAAAAGGATGGGTGCCAGAATGGCTGTTGACCAGCTTGGGGGCTGAAGTTGACCATGCTGGAATCACCCTCTTGGGCTGGACCTGGTATAAGATTAGTCAGTTGTCTCAGGCAGGAATTTTACGTTGACGTACTGAAGGGCTTGAAAATACGTTTACGTGGAATCTGCAAGAAGTTGATCTGTATGTCAAAGTGGACCAGCTACCAAGCTCAGTGGACGTCTACTAGGAGAGGCAGGAGCAGGGAATGACGAATGCTAGCTACTCGAGCATGAACTAGAGGAGTAAAATTCAACATGTATTTGGAAAATCGGCTTGGGGTGGGGTTGGCTTCCGTCTTCGAGGTGTTCCTTGCTCTTGTGAAAAGCTAACTCTCGTGCAAAGTATCCAGCTCACTTGACCTGACATGGAAGCAAAGTTGGTTTGGCCAGACATGGGCTAGTCCGGAATTAAGGTGGAGTTTACCAACACTTGAACCAAGAGTTAAAGTCGACCTAGACCTAAGTTTGGAGAACTTGACAGGAGAGCAACTCAGCACTCGATTTGGCATGGCTGAAGGCCACTCAACCTCACCTACTGAAGTGGACCTGGGGCTGGATCTCGACCTCATGGCTAAGGGAACTTGTCTAGGTGGGGGAGAAAAGGGAAGTTTACCACACCTACATAAGTCAACCTAAGTCTGGAAGGAAAGTTGACGTGGAGGGCAAGTGGACCTGCTCTACCAGGTTAAGTGGTTCTATGCAGTAAGGTAAAGTCAGACAAGTAAGGTGAAGTGGTGATACGAGGGGAATGAGGGATTCAAGAGTAGTTAGAGAGAAAGGGCTTCTTCACAAAAGGGTGGATGATGCATGGGTGACACATCATCCACCCTCAGGTGTGTCTGCTCGTGCTCGACCTTGTGGCTTACACTCTTAAAAAAACCTCGAAAGCCATGGCAAGCTAATCCCTCTGCCATATGTACTCTTTAGTGCAGTAGATGTAGCAGAAGCACATGGTTTTGGACTGTTCAATTCTTTAGCACTTTGGAAATAATGGTGCCAAGGGAGTGTTATTGTCAACATTCTCATGTTTTGGACATCTTTAATTCCTCGATCCTGAAATTGGCAGCTCTACTCAAGCCCTGATATATGGCAATGTGCGTTTGTCTACTACCATGGCTTACATTCCATGTAAGAATGCTTATTGTGTTTGTGCATGGCTATTCATAAAAGTCTTCGATTGCTTCATGGTTTCTTTTCACCCCTTGACAACTATGAGGTTGGTTTCTTCTTCACACAATAGTGGAGACATCTTTCTAACTAAACAGTTGAAAGGTTGCTTAGAGGCATCTTTCAGGCTCACCCCCAAAGGATGAGCTCATTATGAGTAGATTTTTGAGGGGGAACTATACCTTTTAAGTAGTTATTTGTGTACAAGACTTGAACATTGCTAGCACAGTGGACTCTTAAAGATTGAGAGAATACAATTGTGAAGGTCTCACTTCTTTTGTATGTTGATGGAACCCTTCTAAAGATAGAAGTGACATGATAGGTTAGGCATGATCTCTGAAAGCCTTCTAAAGATAGAGTGACAACTAAAAGATTTTATCATATCCCTGTTTACTACTTTTTTTCTTTAGATGTGCATATGAGAAGGAAATGAAGGCAAGAGGGAAATGACTTGGATGTGCTTGTAATGTGCAGAAGACAATAAAATGTAGGTGTGCTTTTAGTGTGCCTCTAGTTATGCATGCTTTGAAACAATATTCCTCATGGTGCAAGAGGGGAAGGTCTTGAAGGATTATTGGGGTTGTAGATTCAGACTTCTACATTTTGTATCACTTGAAACTAGTGAGAAACTTTATGTCAACAATATTACAAGGAAACAGAGTTTTTGGTGTATTTTGTGTTGCGTTGAATAGCCGTAATGATTTATACCATTAGATTGATGATTGGAGTGAGAAAGCTTGAAGAGTGGACAAGGTGTGAGAAATTTTGATTATTTTTAGGATCTTGAGTAGAACCTTAAGGCTTCCGAAATTGTTTTTTTGTATTGATGTTTATCTTGAATTGCTTGGGCTTTTTCCTTCCTGAAGCGAACTTCATGGCCTTGTGAACTTTTTGCAATGAGGGTACCTATTTTTAGGTTTTTTCTTGGTTCATTTCCTTTGAATTGTTGTTAGTTGATCTGTATAGTTTTTTACTTTTGAATTCAAATTCGGGATTTTGAGTGTCAACTGTTTTTATATGCTCTTGCTTAAAGTGATCTATGTTGAGTTGCATTTACTTTATGTTTTCTACTTTTTTTTGGATATTGATCATTTTATTGATACTTGATCTGAATGATCCTAGAGGTGGCATCTTTTCTCCCCATAGCCAACGTGAATTCATTGATGGGGTTGACAAGTTGCAATGAAGGTGGATCCCTTGTTCCATAAATGTAGTTGAGACTCGCTCACTTTGATCATTATTGAATTGAATTTGAATTGTTCACATGCTCACATTCTTTTTCCTCATTTTATAGGATGGCATTATTTCTCTTTGAAAAGAACTTTGTAAGAGAAGATATTCGGGACTCATTATAACTTTGATATCGCATGAGTCCTAAATGAAAACTTCTAATTTTACATCTTGAAGAGGGAATATTGGAGACATGAAATCCACTCTACCTCAAGGGGACCTCTCTTCTAGGAAACTAGAAACCTCTCGATCATTCACATTTACATACAAAGTTACATGAGCTCGATCAAGAGTCATTGAGAATTTATACAACTCGTGTTGACCTAGGAGAACATTTTCAATCAAGTCCTAATCATATATGTATGGAAAGTTCTACTTCACCTAAATACTTGATTTTTATTTCTTCCTTTTCTATTATGTAGGCATTTACATTATAATTTTCTTCTTTTAATCGCTTGATGTGAGATCCTTGGACTGATTCTCAATGGATTCCTCATCATGGCACACCATGAAGCTTATCCTTATGCTTGCATTATTATATCACTCATATTGTATATAATTCTAAGAGATGAATTTCTCCTTTTAGTTGTTTGACTAGAGATAGCATTAAGGTAGCTTGCAAGACCACATTGAGAGCCATATTTGTTAACATGGCATATGGTGAAATTATTATTTCATCAACATGTAAGGGACATGTTTATCATGGAAAGTTTTATCTTGTGGTTGATGTGCCATTGTTTGTCCTGCCCCACGATAGTCATGACCGTAGTCTAAACTAGTTGTGTTAACCCCTGTTCTTGTGGGATAAGGGGGGTCCCATGGGTACTATGCCCTTCCTTGTACAGTTGCAATTTCAAAGTTAAAGCCTAGAGGAGTAGGCCTCGGCCGAACCTCCATTAAAAAAAAAAAATTGTTATTGGTATTATTTTATTTGTTCCAAAGTTTGTGATTGGTATTCTTCAGTACTTTTTCGTTCTTCTAGCCTTTTTTTTCCTCTCTTATGTGATCATGATTCTTTGGTGAGGGAATTTTCGATATGGCTTGAATATACACTCACTAATGTAGTTGTGAAATATATCCTTGTTTAGAGTTAATTGTATTAAATCGGTAGTGGATTTTGATCAGTGCAAAAAGCTTCATATACCCTCTTTTGCAACTTCGCATGTTGGTTTAGTATGTTCATCTTCTTTTATATTCTTATCCTAAACATGCATGTCATAATAGGTTGTTTGTCTTTTCTTAGGAACATATGTCCTTGCTGCCTCTCTCAACTTGTTCTCTTGTAGTTTTCCTAGCTTGCCCATTTTTTTTAGAGTTCATGTTTTTTCCACTCATAGATCCTTGCAACTCTGAAGTTTAGATTGAAAAGTTAGTTGATGAAATAATAATTTCACCATATGCCATGTTAACAAATATGGCTCTCAATGTGGTCTTGCAAGCTACCTTATGTGTTGAATGGTGTGATGGAATTGTTTATCTCAATCAAACGTTCTATTATTCACCATCTTAGTCAATATTATGCAAATACCGTTATTACTACTTTTAGGTTGGCCCTGAGATTTTGGATGACTCGATCATTTCATTTGATTAAATGAGATCTTCTATCACTTGCAATTGCAATTTCTAAAATTAAGATGATAAGTTAAGATTCAAATACAAAGTTTGCTTATACTTAATCATCATTCTTAATAAAAGATTTTTTTTTCTATTCACTTAGTCCAAAGTTTTATGATTGGGCTGATAGGTCCAATAAAATCGATGCCCTACTTGGCAAAATGCTCCTTCCTCCATTATAGATTTGAATGGCCTCCTATCTCTTCTAGGTATTTAGTTTCTTTGAAAATAATACATCTTTTCACAAAAGTCATTGCATCCATGTGGAGGTAAATCATAATTTTACAAATAAACTCATTCTAGTAGTCTTGCAAGAGGAAATATCATTCAGATTTTCCAACGCAAGGCTTGTGCAAAATGGGAAAGTAATGTTTTCTTGATTATAGTCTTAAAAAAATTTATGTTCCAGTTATATCGAGTTGAATTTTCATAGGTGCATACTTCTTTTCTAGAGCTTTCTTTCTTGAAGTAGTGATTATTTTTGGCATTTATTGTTCTTTACAAATCCCATTATTGGTCAAATTCATTTGACGATTATCATTACTTGGTATGATGTAGCCTGGTCTACTACTGTTGTACTCCTAGAAACTTCACATTGGCTTGTACACCATGCACTTTTTCCTCAATTTTAATGATGTTTTCTCTTCAGTTTGGTAAGGACTCTTTTAAGAGGTGTTTGAGGTTCTAATGATTTTACTACGCAAGGGTCCAAATTTCACATCTTTAACATGGTATGATTCATGCACATATCATGTGTACTAAGTGTCATGAAACCATTCCTTTAGAGAAGTAAAGAGCTCTTGTGTGTATACCCAATGTTGACTTGCGATAACATTCTTAATCAAGTATTCATAATGACACATCGTGAAACTTATTGTTATGCAACATAATTTATTAGTGCTCGACAATTGAAAACTTCACATTTTCTCGTATACTCATGCACTTCTCTATTTCAGGCCTTTCAACTCTTAATCTTCAAACAATAAAAAAGTCTAATTTTTCCATAGGGCAATGTTGGTACAACCTTCTTTTCCCATTTGGGAATAATTTCTAAACTTAGCAAATGAGAATCACCTAAATGATCTGGCATTTCATGAGGAAGTTGACCATTAGTTAGCATGGAGAAATAATCAGCTTACAAGTACTTATTTCCATGATTTGTTGGTCGAAGTAATATATACGATATGGAAAACTTGAAGCATCAACATGTAAACAAACAATATTGCACCAATTTTTCAAGTGAGAAGCAGGTGCAATATTTAGTCTCCATTTGAAAGTAGAAGCAATTTGTGATTCCTCGTCCACTCAAAGTTTAGCATTCAGCTATAGGGAAGGTTTGGGGAGGATGGCATACATAATAAGTCTTATATATTAACCACATTGCCCCATAAATGCTTGACTGTGTTCTAATCTATGGATAATGATATTCTACGTAGCATGATAGTACTCCATTAGAGTCTTGATGATATGTACTACTTTGTAAAGTGTGATAGTTTCTTGTTTCATACTTTTACATTCGAACCCATTTTTGGAAAAGAGAAAAATCCCAAAAATGCAATAGAATATTGTTTCTTGGCGGAGTAACGAAATATTATCTCATCTCTTTGAATCGCAAACTTCCCTTGGAAATCTCTTGAGGCGTGTTTCAGGTAATTAATCTTCTTTCAGGGTTGTAATATTATATGCTAACCTCATTGAGACCACATGATAGGGTTATTCATCTATCAATGATTTAGGACTTGATTCCTTTATCATGCATTCTTAATACATATTCAAGTTCATACAAAAACAACAAGTTCACGAGTATGTTGTCAATGCAAGCAATCGAACACAACGTATATCCACTTAAAATAGTACTCTTTAACCTCTATTTGATTCAAACTCACACGTTTCTAGTACAAGGTATAAAACAGAAAAAGAAAATGATTAAGAAGGTTTTTGTATTACGTATTGTGTAGTGGCTCTAATACCTGTGACCTATCAACAGTTCCAAATAGATGTAGATAAGTATTTTCTATGGCATACGCAGGTGTCCAAATAAATGAATAGTATTTCAACGCATAGCACTGCGATTTCGAACAATAGAATCAAAGCTGCATGCATCTTCATCTCCAAGTTCCGAGTCCTACGCTAGCAGGTCCATTCATGTCAAATACTCTCCGCAGCGTCGAACTCAAATCTGCACGTTGGACATGTGTTCTTCATGCCCAGCCAGTGCGTAATGCATTCGCTGTGAAACAGATGCAGACAAGGCAACTCCTTAGCTGGTTCACTATGTACAATCGTGTTCATGCAAACCGCACAGTCAATGGAGCTTCCAGTAATGTTCTTATCCTTTACAAAAACAAGAGGTAGAGCTTCGATGACTGACTGAGCTGCCGGTCTATAATTGTTGGCTGCGTTGCTGTCGTTAGTAGCATTGTCAAAAAGCTCCGAAAGGAAACCATTGTACGCCTGCTCATCATTAATATAGTCTCCAATGTTCCCCATGTAGGTACCATGATTAGTGTCGTAAAACAGATCTCTCCTCTCAAAGTAAAGCCTTTCCAATTGAAGGGCGGTGAGGAGAACTTCTCCATCTTCAGTGATATCATCAAAATACGTACTAGGGAAGTCGTCTCCTTCTTCTCTTGTATTCAGATTGTCGTCATGAGTTGTCTCGCTTCTTCCATTGGAAATCTCTTCGGCTATCAAATCTGAGAGCTCCTCCGCTGATGCTTCTTCGAAGCTTCCATGGTTCGCGGCATCGTGAACAATGAGCTCGGACTGGATCACATTCACGTTGGTCGGGACGTGGGGTTCATGTTCATCGTGAGCTTCGATTGCATGTAGGCGAGCGTTGTCTTCTGAATTCGGAGCACGTGCATTGTCATCCATCGGTGCCGTCAAGGTTGTCGCGCACTAGAGTATCTGCGGTTGTTCCTGTTAGCGTACCTGCGCAAGTGTTCTATTTCAGCAATGGCGTCCACTGAGCAAAGCGTTATGTTTGCCGAAGTCGACTGTATGAGACGGGATATGTTCAATGTTTGCTTTATAAAAAGAATTTTGCTTTTGATGAAGATGAAAAGCAGAAAGCTATGGGATGAAATAAACATTTTTGATACTACTTTTAAAAGTCGTCGTGGACTCTAGCCTTTTAAAGATATGCGAATTAGCGTACGACGGCTTTCCTGTGAAGTGGACAATTGAGAAAAGCATCATAAAAAAGCAAAAAGTTTGCTTTTCTCTAGCTGACCAAAAGCTTTGCGAAAAAAGCTACTAAATCGAAGTTATGATGTTTTCTGTGGGACGGAGCCAGAGTTTAAAAAGTGATTTTCAAAATCTTGTGTTTTCCTTCAATGAAACGGACTACAGTCTATTGAAATTTAAAAACTACAATCTTATATACAGTCATAATATTATAAAAGAAGAATCCATTTACAAGCTTTATTTTAAAATTTGATTTCTTAATCTCTCTATGTGTAGCGTGTGAGTTGACCCGCTTGCCTTTGAGGTGGGGGGCGTGGGTTCCCCCCCCCTTTCGACATCTGTTGCCTTGGGGTGGATGATCACTAATCATCGAGCTCATTCTGGCTTTCAATTTTGGGCACTCATAACAATTCCGACCTTCTGGCACTCTTGTATCACACCTTTAGGCTAGTCCACACCAATCTCTTTGTTTATCCTTAGGGTTATCCCTTTCCCAAGCTCTACCGAATGGGTCCTCAAGCTTTGTAATTTTGCCCATGCTTGGTGTCGAACCCTTGGCTTGTGGGCACTCGTGTAAGGATTTCAATTATTGTGCTTAATCAAGATTTAAGTTTTGAAATCTTCAAAAAAAAAAATCATGTAAGCTCATTTAAAACATATCTTATGCAAATTTTGAAGAGAGAGAAACTCGTGTGATAATCATGAAAAGTTTGTGTGATATCTTATGCCTCGAAGTTTGTACTCATCAAGCATTCATCAAAATTCAAATTTTCCTCTTGTTCATGGACCTATATAATGTGTGCTTATGATGTTTTGCACTTTTTTACTCTACTTTCCATAGCAGGCCTATTTCTCTCTTTCACGTCATTTTATACACTTTCACATCACTCTTCATAGCAGACCATGGAAAACCTCAACCCAAACACTCTCACTAAGGTTTCAACCAGCCAAAATCATTGTGATAAGTTTCATATCAACATTGCAGTTAGCCACGAGTATGCAAAGATAAGAAAGGTATTCCGAAGGGCTCAAGTGGATGGATTGTGGAAAGAAGGCAAAAAACATATCGACATATGGGCAGATGGATTTGTTTATCCAATTGATCCACAAACTGGAAGGTATCACCCTTTTCATAATCGTCATGATCTGATTAGATTTGTAGGAGACAGTGACAATGGTTTACGAGGCTATTGTTCAAGGCTCTAGGAGATTTCAAGGAATTATGTACAATACATAAACTATTTACAAAACACACTACATCAGAGGGATTTACATACGAGGGAGCTAGAATATAAATTATCCACTTTATCTTCTCAATTAGAATCTTTCAAAAAAATAAAAGAAACTCCTATAGGTTTGAGAATGCGGTCAAATGGAGTAACACCATTTCTAGATTTGACTGAAAACTCTGGAAAAAAAAAGAAAAGAATGGAAATTGTAAGAGATCATGTGACAAATGTGCTAGGTTTCAATATGTTGAACAGTTTTGAGCACGTACATTTTTGTAATGAAATTATGAGTCAAAATGATGTTTTAAGACTATTGAAACTGAAAGAAAATACATGCTTGAAATGCTTTGTTTTCCAAAAACTCATGACAAGCATGAATTTGCTGCTAGAACCATCTCAAATTCAGGAGATTTGTGATGGGGTTAGAGTGAGTAGGAAAGGATATAGAGAAATTTCAAAATTTTGGTGTGAATTTTTAAAATTCAACAAAGTTAAAAGCTTTGGATCGCCTAGACCCCATCATGTAGGAAAGTTTTGGCTTTGTTTGAATAAGAAGATCACATCTGTATTTGGTGAATATAAACATATTCACGGTAACATGCCTTATGAAGTAGGAAAACAAAAGTTACATTTCACTTACAATACATTTAACAATATATGGATAAATATAATAAGACTTCAAATATACATGGTTGAGTTCTATAATATAAAAGAACATAAATGTTTTGGTCTGTTGAAATTTGTAATCAAACTTGATGAAGCTAAACTTAAAAGACATCAAAAGATGGAAATAATAAGTATTGCTTTGATGAACATAGCTTTGGACTATAGCCTTGGGTAATTGGATACTCCATCTCTCAAAGTACAATTAGAAATGGATTTATGGTGGGTTGGCTATGCTCAAGTTTCATCTGAGATCCATAAAACACTTAAATGGTTATTCTCAGAGATAAACATTCCAAATGTTGTTCAGAGGCATCATGCAGGAGAATTTTTGAATGTCAAAGACTATGGAAACTTTAAAGTTGAGTGGCATTTGAGTGGAGACCTAAAGATGCTCAAATGCATGTTTGGTATAAGTCGAGGAGCAAATTCTAAGTACCCTTTCTTGTATTGCATGCAAAGTCCAGGCACAAGAGGATGGATTGCTAGAGTTGAGGCAAAGGAGGCTCCTTCGAGACAAAATTTTGTTCTTCATAACTACTCATCTTCTGCCATGATTTGGGATCCCATACTTCCAATAGCATTGACAAATGTACACATATGTACACTACATGCAGAGTTAAGGATCATTGACAAGTTGGTCTGTCTCCACTTGGATTATGCATATTCTATCAAGCCTACAACTCTTGCAGATGAGTGCTTAAAAAATGTGAATCTCTACTTTCACAAATGGGATTTCATGGTGGTGATGTTCATCTAAGAAAAGATCCAAAGCTTTCACAAAATCCAGGTAATGTACTACATGATGTCTCAATGGGAGGTGCAAAAGCAAGGAGATTCTTCAGCAACCATGATGACAAACAACTAAATGCAATGTGAAATTGCTGGAAAAAATTTTGTGAGTTCACGACTAATGTAAAAAGTAAACCAAAAATAGCAAAAAAGAATATGGAGGTGTGGGTCAAACTAGATATTTTTTTAAAGATCATGAGGTAGCAGGTAACATCAAATAGCTATGGGATAGATTTTAGAAAGGCGACCACAAAGCTTATAGAAACCATCATAGAGGCATGGAATGCCAAAGACATAACATACTACTTGGTGAGTTTCAAAGATAATTTACTCAATCTATTTTTCTTTAATTGAAATAAACATCTGATGAAACTCTTCTGTTCTTCCATCATATTCTTCTTGTGCATGGTGCATTCTTTGTAGAAAAGAAAACACTTGCCATATGGAACACCCAAGGCATGGAAAAATCTCATTATCAAGCAAGGACAAGCTTCTTTAGGTGCACAAGGAAAGGAGGAGGAGTAACAAAAAGTAATGCCTTCAAAGAGCTTTTTGATTCGTTCTTTAGAAGACAATTACAAAGGAGCTCATGGCAAATATTGTCATCAAAAGAATATCACTAGACAAAAACATCATGGATCAATATCACAAAATGAAAAAGATTACATTCCAAAGGAATCCTTAATATTTGCAACGTCTTTTATTTCTTTGAGAAATAAAGATGTCTATGTATGTACATTTCATGATGTAATAAGCTTTGAAATGAAATATGTCTATGTATGTACATCTTTTTTGAGTTTTTTGAATGAGCTTGAATTTGGCAAATATGCCTTCCCTCAAGTGGCTTTTTGAGCGCCTTTCATACTTTTTGAGCTTCCCTCAAGTGTCAGCTCAAGGAATGGCTCTTTCTCTTCAACATGAATAGATTCTTCCTCCTTGTCATTTGACATGTGATCAAGCCATATTAAGAAGGCAATGTTCAAGGGGAGCAAAGAGCAGTCCCTTTCATGATTTGGGCATAAATCTAGCTTTCTTGGCAAAGGGGATATGCTTTTACACTTTCTAGTAATGTTTGCCCTATCCAATGGATTCTTTCCATAGATGTGTGGATGGATATAGGATTTCCAGAGATAGTAAGATCCTTTCTATTGACCACACCCAGGGAGATCTCCCACTCATACCCCAAAAAGCTTTTTCTTTTCTCCAAAAGTACTTCAAAATCGATGTTGGGATTGAATATCCTCATTGCTACTAGAAAATAATCCACTATAGAACTCTCTTGAACCATGAAATCTAGTAGTTTCTCAGATGGAGAAACACTTAGGATCACATTCTTTTCCTCCATCTCAGCTTTGGTTTTTCTAGTGTGTCCTAGTGGAAAACCCAACTGATGTAAGCGAAATAAGCTATTCAAAAGCCGGTCAAATGCACGTAATCACTTGTATTGGTTGTATCAGGTATGAAGCACAACTATGCACGGTGATGTGTTGGAGTTAGACGTCTGCGGAAGCACGCAAACAGCACAAGGAAGAAGAAGAAGCTTGGAGCACAACACACAAGACTGAATGTATTACTAGAGAATGTACAAAGATAAGTAGCCCATTAGGGCAATAGGCGTATATACAAACCGGGGGAAAAAAACCTCCTAAAGAGGGAAAAAAGTGCCCCGGCGGTCCTAGAGTGTTCACACACATCACTACCTAAATATATCAACAAATCCCCCCTGGGAGTGATGCGGTGAACAAGGAGCTGGCACTCATGTATAAGGAAGTGCCGAGCTATGTGGAAATCACTCCACAAAAGGAAGTAAGCCCAAAGCTTTGCGGAAAGCTTCAAACTTCTCCCTAGGCAGAGCCTTCGTGAAAAGGTCTGCAATGTTCTCCTGCGTGGGCACATATGCCAAGCTGATCTCCCCAGCAGAGAACCTCTCCCTGACATAGTGATAATGCACCTCAATGTGCTTAGTGCGAGCATGGAACACAGGGTTCCTCGCAACTGCCAATGCGCTCTGACTGTCAGTGAAGATGGTGGTGGCAGAAGACTGGCCAACACCCAAATCAGCCATAAGGCGTCTGAGCCACACACACTCAACAGTCGCTGTGAAAGCTGCCCTATACTCAGCCTCACAACTGGAAGTGGCCACAGTAGGCTGCTTCTTGCTCAACCAAGATATACATGAGCTACCAAGCATGAAGCAAAAACCACTGGTGGACACACGAGTGTCATAGCAACCAGCCCAATCTGAGTCAGAAAAAGCATGCAAATCTGGCAGTAGTGATCCCCCCTTGGGATAAAACAACCCAAGTAGCCGAGTACCACTCAAGTAGCGAAAGATGCGCTTAACCGCTTTCCAATGCGTGACTTTTGGGCAATGCATAAACCTGCTCATTTGTGAGACAACAAACTGAATATCTGGCCGAGTAATGCATAAGTAAATCAAGCATCCAACAGCCTGCTGATAGAGAACAGCATCAAATGCATCTCCAGCATCATGAAGACTCAATCGTAAACCTGTCTCCATAGGAGTGGCAATAGGCTTACAATCTTCAAGGCCAAAACGCTGCAATAATGTGTCAATATATTTCGTTTGACACAAAGCCATTCCACCATCAACTTGCATAAACTGAATGCCCAAATAGTGATGCAAATGCCCCAAATCAGACATCTCAAATGTGGCATGCAAATCAGCCTTGAAATCAGCAATATGCTTCTCAAGAGGACCAGTGAGCAGCATGTCGTCTACATAGACAACAATGATCAGAAGCACATCATTAGCACGCTTAACATATAAGGTGCTTTCAGTTGGACTGTTCTCAAAACCATGTGCAATTAGATAGGCATGTATTTTCTCATACCAAGCACTTGGTGCTTGCTTTAAACCATATAACGCCTTCTTTAACCTGCACACCTGGTTTTCATGCCCTTTCTGCAGAAAGCCACGGGGCTGAAAAACATACACTTCTTCATGCAAGTCACCATTCAGAAATGTTGTTTTAATGTCCAACTGATGTACATTCCAACCATGATGGGCTGCAAGTGCACAAATGCTCCGAATAGTAGTCATACGGCATGTAGGTGCAAAGGTCTCATCAAAATCAATGCCTCTTTCCTGCACATAACCCTTTGCAACAAGCCTAGCCTTATACCTGTCAACTGTACCATCAGGTTTACGCTTCAGCTTGTATACCCACTTAGTGCCAATGGCCTTCTTGCCAGGAGGCAAGTCACATAAAGACCATGTACCATTCTTCATTATAGCATCATATTCAGATTGCATAGCAGCCATCCAATTTTCTGAATTTTGTGCTTCATCAAAAGAAACAGGCTCATTCTCATCACAGAGACTAGATGCAGCCATAGCATAGCAATCTGATGCAAAGGAGGTACTATGAGAGCCTGAACGAGTACGATATGACAAAGGTGCATCTAATTTGCTGTCACGCAAAGCCTGCACCAGCCATTTTGGCATAGTTTTTGCCTGTTCAATATCAGCTCTCTCATCAACAAGTGCATCATGTAAATCTGCATCAGAAATGGAATGATCTGCATCATCATATGAAACCTGCAAAGGCTGAGAAGTTGCCTCATTAGGACCAGCGTTAGCCTGTCCACCTGTAAAAAGAGGCATCAAAGTATCATACATGTCTTTGGAGCTAACAGATGTCTCCTTAGTACATGAAAGCAATGGCTGAATAGCATCTTCCACAAAGACAACATCACGGCTAACCAGAATGTGTTTAGTCTGTGGATGATACAGACGATAGCCTTTACTTTCAGAACTGTACCCAACAAAAATACATTTTACTGCCTTATCATCCAATTTTCTGCGATGTTGTTCAGGCACTAATGCATATGCCAAACAACCAAAAACACGCAGATGAGCAACAGATGGCTTGCGGTCATGCCAAGCCTCATATGGAGTGATAGACTGCAACGCTTTGGTGGGACACCTGTTCAGTACATATGCTGCACACATGACAGCCTCAAGCCAGAAACTATGTGGTAAAGCCTGACTTTTGACCATGCACCTCGCCATCTCCATGAGTGACCTGTTCTTTCGTTCAGCAACTCCATTCTGTTGAGGTGTATACGGCACTGTACACTGGTGTTTTATCCCACGTTCAGCCAGAAATGCATTAAAATCTGAAGACATATATTCCCCCCCTCGATCAGAACGGAGGGTGCCCATTTTACATGCTGACAGATTTTCAGCCAAAACCAAAAACTGTTTGAAGCACATGAACACTTCGGACTTTGCTTTGAGTGGATATACCCATGCATGCCTGGAAAAATCATCAATGAAAGTCACGAAGTAAAGGTAATTTCCAAAAGAGGGTGTCTGCATAGGACCACAGACATCACTATGTACAAGCTGCAATTTCTGCATAGCCCGAACTGAACCATCTTTTGGAAAGGAAGAACGCTGCATTTTGCCCAAAATACAGCCTTCACAAACATGTTTTCCAGGTGCCTCAAGTTTGGGCAAAGAGGACACCATTTCAGATTTCTGCAGGCGTAACAAACTAGCAAAATTTAGATGACCAAAGCGTGCATGCCAAAGCTTTGCATCTGACATAGCTTGAGAATCATGAACTGCACATGCCGAATCATTCACAGATCTTTCATAGTCTATGAGCTTATACAGCCCACGACATAAAATGCCAGAAGCAATAATCACATCGCCATTTGAGAGATCATGGACTGTACACCTGTCATCAACGAATTTCACAACCAAGCCAATCTTGGCTAATGCAGAAACTGATAACAGGTTCTTTTTGATCCCTGGCACAAATAAAGCATCTGACAAAGTGAAAGAACTACCATCAGCAGTAGTCAGAATGATCTTACCAACTCCCATAACAGGATAAGAGGAGTTATTGGAGCATGTGACAGTATTCCCTGTAGGGGCAGGCTCGAGTGAAGAGAAGAAACTGCGCTGCGAGGTAATATGTTTGGTCGCCCCACTGTCAAAGTACCAAACATCTGAGTCTACTGCAGACATGCACTGATCATGAGAAGATGGGTCAAAACTGCAGACAATAGTAAACACCCATTCTTCTTCCTGCACAAGATTTGCAGACTCTGTTTTTGGTGTAGAGGCCTCTGCAACAACCATTCCAGCCTCTTTCTTCTTTGCCTCTTTAGCAGCCAGTTTTGGACAGTTCTTTATAATATGATCATTTCCTTTACAGTACTTGCAGAACAATTTCTGCTTTTCTGATTTCTTCTCATCTTTATCCTGGTTCTTCGATTGTGCAGCATTTGCAGATTTCTGCTTACTAGTAGAAGAGCTCCATTTTCCTTTGCCCTTCTAACTAGCCAAGAAAGCTTGATCTGCAACACGCATAATGGACCTGTTCTGCCTGGACTGATCTTCCTGCAACAGAACAGAGACTAATTCCTCAAATGACAAGGCATTCGGATTGCCTTTCATCATCAATCGAAGAGTAGAGGAAAAACTCTGATATGAATCAGGAAGGCCATTCAGAACGGTCTGCACAAGTGAGCTATCTGGTATAACCTCATCAGCAGAAATCAATTGTTCCTTCAGGTCTTTGATCTTTGTAAGAAAACTGTCCATCGAATCACCTTCATTCATGTGCTCACTCTCCAACTGTTTTCGGAGGTAAGCAACACGAGCCTCATTCCTAGCCTGGTACAAAGTGGTAAGTGTATCCCAAGCATCCTTTGCTGTTCTGCAAGAGCGAATGTGAGGAATAATGGCACGTTTGACAGACAAAGCTATCAATGCATGTGCCTGGGCATCTCTGCCATCCCAACGAATCTGCTCTGCAGTAGGTGCAACAGAAACAGCAGCACGAACAGGAATCTGCGGAATATCATCTTCGACACCATCTTCATCAGCTCCAACACCTGTATTTGCAGTACCTGTCGTTACAGGTGTAACAGGACGTCTTTCAACACCCTGCACAATGTTCCACAATCCTTTTGCAACCAGTACATGTCGCATCATATAAGCCCATAATGGGTAGTTGGTACCATCCAACTTATCCTCAACAGCCAACATACGGAATACATCACTGCTTTCAGCCATGGCCGGTGACTAAAATACCTTGATGCAGAAAATTGACTGTATCTCTAAAAGTTGAACAGAACTGCCCAGACGAGTTCTGCTAGACCTGTAGCAGACTTCGAGACACTTAAACTGGCGAACAGAAATTGGTATATACTTTTGGCACAAAAGGACGAAATAGCCTGCACAAGCACTGCGATAGTGCGTTCGGAGGCTGAAACGAGCTCAGATCGCGATTTCGGCACCACACAGCAAAGCTGTTTTGATCTCGGAAACACCTTGAGTATGCTCACCAAATTTTGTGCGAATCTAAGACTGCAAACGGAGGAGTGTCGACGGCGCCCTAGAAGAAGCAACGACCTGCTCTGATACCAATTGTTGGAGTTAGACGTCTGCGGAAGCACGCGAACAGCACAAGGAAGAAGAAGAAGCTTGGAGCACAACACACAAGACTGAATGTATTACTAGAGAATGTACAAAGATAAGTAGCCCATTAGGGCAATAGGCGTATATACAAGCCGGGGGAAAAAAACCTCCTAAAGAGGGAAAAAAGTGCCCCGGCGGTCCTAGAGTGTTCACACACATCACTACCTAAATATATCAACATGATGAAGAGAGAAATTCTATGAAGGTTGAAAATGTGACATGGTGAATGGAATTGGTATTTATAGTTGAGGACGACCGGGAAACGGTCACATGACGTGGACTAATAAGCAAGCACCACGTGGCAAACCGATGTTGGGAATCACAACGGCGAGATGACATGGCCCACTCAAATGATGCCATGCGGCATTGTACGTTGGAATTCATAATTCTAGATGATGTGGACCAATCAGAGGGTGTCACATGTGACCAATGGTCAACTCATTCCAGAGACCTATTTAAGCTCCTCTATTCACTCTTTTTCATTTTTTTGTGAACTCTTTGCTAGCGCTGACTTGCCATTGCCTTCAAGTTTTTTACCTGCTTTTCAAAACTTTCCATAGATAACACATTTATGTGTGAGGTATGATGGATCACAGAAGCTTCTACACGACCGATCCAAGCGATTAGGGGCATTAGGAAGTTTTGGATGCCCCTAATAACTTGGATGAGTCATCATGATCAATCATTTTACAACATGATTGATTCAAGTTGTTGGGAATTCAACTCACGACCTCCCGATTAGAAGTGTGATGGGCTAACCACTTGCCCCAAAAGCCATGGTTGAGGATTACTTCCTAATCCTCTCTCTTCAAGCGTGGTTCAACCATCTCCTACTAGGAGTATGCGACATTCCTTCCCCCTTAGACTGAGCATCGTCCTCAATGCTCACTTATGGACCCTTCTTGGACCCACTTTCCATGCATGAGAGCTTCCACCAACCTCAAACTCCAGCACATGAACCAAATTTGGACCTATCCCACCCTCCGTGGGTGCCCAAATGCCCATACACCTTCATTCAAGGCCAGTTCCATGGATAAGCACTTTTTCCAAGTGCCCACAAATGAGGCGTGAAACTCCGTCTCGCCCAATTTCTCAACTAGGCTCTGATACCAATGTTGGGAATTGAACTCATGACCTCCCGATTAGAAGTGCGATGGGCTAACCACTTGCCCCAACGCCATGGTTGAGGATTACTTCCTAATCCTCTCTCTTAAGGCGTGGTTCAACCATCTCCTACTAGGAGTATGTGACACAACTGAATAGGGACATCCGAGAATTTTGGGATGACCCTTATCACTTGAACCGATCGTGTTTCTCATTTATAATCAGTGCTTTGTAAAAATGTTCTATAAGGCATAGCTTTAGCTATTTTGCATTGTTGGCTATATGGGAAACAAAATGAAATGATAATTCATCAAGAATATAAGGACCATCGATACAAGCCATTAAGGACATCCGAGGATTTCTGAATGACCCTCATTTCTTGAATCGGCCATGTTTCTTGAATGTCATAGAGTGCTTTGTGAAAGTTGTTTTAATTTTTTTTTTTTAACTTCTTTCAAGCTTTTAAACTCTTTTTTATGTAGGTTATGGCTAGGACAAAGAAGACAGCAAGGATGCTGTACCCTCAGGGTCAAGAGCAAAATGGCCGGAATCAAGATGACAAGGGACCTTCTCCCCATACAAATAATCAAGGCCTTAAGGCATCAGAGAAGTATTTAGAAAACAGAGTCTATTACTATGTTAAGTCCTTGAGGGACATAAGAAAGGCTCAAAAGTCTGTGGGACTCCTGATCCCCAAACTTCCTTTCATGAGAGTTGTCAAGCAAATTTCAGCCAATCTTTGTTCCATGATGAAGACCACACCCTTAGTAAAAGTGAAGTGGCTCCAACAACCATTCCCACTTTCATTTGAATTCAAAATCCACTTGTAGAACTCGTGGACCACTTCTATAGTCTATATAAAGAATTGAAATCACTGGTACAATACATGGAAGCAATATACATACACTTATCACCATCATTTATTGTTGCTTCAATTTTTTGCATAATCTTCTTCACCAATAGTAATCTTGCAAAGGCTCTTTCTCTCTCTAGATTCAAATTTGATGAGAGATAGCTCATTGGAAAGATATTAGTTTCTAGTTTATGCCTATATATTTTCATAGCATTTGGTTTCGTAGATTGGGAGAAATTGCAGTTTTTCTTTCTCAAGGACAATCTCTACGTATTCTTGAAAAATATGAGGTACCACCGTTGAGTGTCTGATTCATTCCTATAGCATATTTTGCTTATTCCTTATACTTTTGTGCACTCTATACACTCAACCCTATGTGTATCACTCCCATAAAAGAATTTTTTCTAATTGTAATCACGCTGGTCTCTATGACCATTTGAAGTTCATTGTTTCTTCCATGGATAGTAAGTTTTTTGAGCTAGTCGATGCACGAACCTATCTGTTTTGTATCGACTTCTTATCCTTGATGCTCAAAAGTACATAGTGCATTTCTTTGCACTTATCACATGCCTATAAGGTCTATTTGAGTCTCCATAAGCTCAAGGGCTGGTCTTGTGCCGGTTGGTTGGACCAAACTTCATCGCTTGGAAACTCACTTTTCTACCTCCGACAAGCTTCTCCAAGTTCTTTCAACTGTCACATTAAGAAGGTATAAGAGAAGAATTGTTGTTCAAATGGCGGAAAGATCAAGGATTCTACCAACAATTTAGAAATAGATCTTGAGTTATTGGAGCACTAATAAGCATCATCCATCAAGTTCTTGAATCAAACTTCCTCTTTACATTAGCCTTTATATAGGCTAAGTTGCAAGAGATGAAAATGTTCACATGCATGGCCATCCCAAAATTACTCTCCAAAGAATTAAATGGAATTGACACCCATAAAGAACAGAGAGTGACTCTAGTTCCATGATAGAGCAAATAACCACATTAGCTAGTATTAGTACAATACACATCAAAATTGTTGAGCTAGAAGAGTAAGCAATAGGAGAAACTTTACTTTAACCACTAATTATCCAACCAAAATAAGAAAGATGGCAACCACAAAAGCCAAAATTTGCATTCCTAGTGTATCAAAGGTTTCAAAAACCATACACACCACACAATAGGATTTATGTAGACATGAAAAGATGAAGGAACCAAAATCATGAAGAACTAAAGAACCAACACCCTCTTTGAAACCAAGTTCCTTACATCACCATCCCCACGAACCATCTTCATCAACCATCCCCATGGGCCATCTCCATCAACCATCCCCATCTGTCACCCATTGACCCCCATCATATTTTGGAAAAAAGAAAAGAAGGGACATGCACAAAAAGAGCATTAACATCTTGACCATCCATCAACACTCAAGCTCTATGGGTACCATCAATTGAAGAGGCGTTCTAAATGATAGTGCCTTATGAACCCATGAGCCCACATCCTCAATCTCTTCGTCAATCTCTTGTCTAGCAAGTTCCTTCAAAAACCCATTAAAATCAAAAGATAAGTGTCACTTGACAATCATAACTTAACACTGAGTCATAACAAAGGAGAACAAAGACATGTTCTCCTTTTTATTTGAGAAGAAATGCATGAAATGTGAAAAAAAAGGATCATTCGTATCCCATAGTAGAAAACATTGTTTCTTGTTCAATTTCTACCATGAAAAACCACCATTTTGATGCATTAGATTCAAGAAGTACCTAGGCAAATTATATTTAATGGAAAAAAGGGCTATCTAATGATCAAGTAACTCATGTCAGAGCTTCCAATTCCAAAAAGTAGTGGCAATAGTGCCAAAAACAAAGAAACACAAACTCTTGATATAGTGCTTGGCACTCGAGACGGAGAGATATATGTTCTCATTGTTATTTATAATTTGATTAAGTCAACATGGAAAATTAAAATAGTCTTTTAAAATCTCAACATACATAATAAAACATCATTTGATACTAGTACATACATTACGAGAAGCTTTTTTGCAAACCTCTATTCTAGCTCACAAAGTTGTTCCAATTACCACTTCAAGAATATGAACCAACCATAAATGTAAAGGAAACCACACACAAATCCATCACAACTGAGTAGAATGTGGATAAAGTTAAGCACAAATAATAAGAAACTTTGAGCATTATATTCCAATAATTAAATCATTACAGAAGTGTATGGTTACAAAGTTCAATAGCCCTTCTCAAGTAGAAGCTGATCATATAATTGCTCGGCCTCATGCATAACATCATCTTCAGGGACTTGAGAAGTCTCAAAAGGCTTTTCGAGCTCTAGAATTGGCTCCTCAAGGTGAGCCATGTCTCCTAGCTCATTTGCCAATGGTGGCACAGGTTCCCTTGAGGCAAGCTAGAATCTCTCTATGTCAACAATGTGCTTCTTCCCAACCTCCTTCTCCTCATCTAGGCACTCATTCAAGCCATTAATCCGCATCCTAATGAAGTTGAATTGGGCTTCATCATTCTCTATAACTATGCAGTGTAGTGCCTGAACATTTTGAGCACACGGGCAAGTGTTGTCCCTGAAAACAAACAAATCAGTTAGAGGTGATGGCAAAAGAGTGTCAATGAGCAACATTGCAATTAGAAGTACCTGTCCCGGAGAATAAGTCCAAGATCCCAACATCATCATTAGAGAACAACTCGATTAACCTCATTATAAGATTTTTGGGCTTTTGATAAGGATTGACCAATATCTTGTCCCCTATCACATCATGAAGTTTCTTTGTAATTGTAGGGAACATTAGTACATTTGAAATTCTATTCTCATGACCATGTTCCTTGACCCTTCTTTTACTAACTTCATCATAGTATTTGATTGTAAGGCACTTGCTAGAACTAACGAATCTATGTCCTGGGGTGTGATTACATTTGTCTTTACCCTACAAATTTAAAATTATAAGTACAATCTGACATGAACTTTCAACATAGAGACAAAAAGCAAAGATAGTACCATGTAAGACACTCGATAGCATGATCCCTTGAAATTCATGCTATTGAGACAGAGAAGGATTGGTCCCTACTATGAAAAATGACAATCCTCCAAGGTGGTGGTATGGTCAATTCAGCAAAATGTATCACCATCTTTCATATCTATGGGTGCTTGAATAGCTCATTATCATTAATAGAACGACTCATTCTAAAGCAATATGGGATATCTGCTATTAGAAGGGAATAATGTTTCCTAGGTACTACTGTACCTATGCTATTTACACGATCCCAATATAGAATATAATACAATGGCCTTAGAGGATCTATGGGGTTTGAAAAACACTTTAATCTGGAGGACTCATCCTCGAACTCCATCTCCTTTGCCTGTATTCTAGGATTCTCATGCCTTGCCCTTTGGATATGAGCGATGAAGTGAACAGGATAGTCTTCATTGGCCTCAACACTCTTCTTATTTCGAGGTTTCTACAAACAAAGGACGAGTCTCAACTCAAAGATTGATACAAAGTGCAACATACATGAATGGTGCCCATGCTTGGCATCAAATAAAGCAATAAAGTCTTTACTAGGAAACTAAAATAATAATTGGATAAAGCCCCAAAGACATTTCATCTACCTCAAGTTGATGCTTGGCATCGACTACTTATGAGAAGTGATATTGGCATCGACTCTATGCTCAAACCTGATCCCACTACAACAGATCGATGGTATACCGAGGTTTTTACCGAGGAAAATGAACGCGGCTTTATTTGCCGCGACACCTGTGTAAAGGTCGGTTTGCGCATCGGTACCAAAGAGTCGGTATAGGCGTCGGTATATGCATCAGTATATACGTCGGTATAATCGTCGGTATATGCGTCGGTATAAACGTCGGTATATGCGTCGATAATCGGTTTCTGTTGCATCGCCTCCTGGGTGTACCGACGGTTATTCCAATGACACTACTGGGAGTACCGTCGCGTATACCGACAACCATACCTGCAAAATTTTTTATGGGCAGAGTGTTTTTTCTTTTGCTACAGCAACATTACCATGATGTTGTTGAACAAAAGACAATACACTCTGCCCAAAAAAAACCGAGTACATGTGATGTGTACTCTAATGACAACCGAAATATGATTTCATGAAACAGAGTATTATTGTACACAAAAGAGATCGATAGTCAGAATGAACAATGAACCATGTACAAAAGAAGTTATATATTTCAATAATGAAGCATGTACAAGAGTGTGGCAAACCACTGTCATATATGACGCTTTTACAAAATGTGGCAAAGCAATGTATTGCCATATGGAAATCAAATACAAAATATTGTTCTTCCACTGCCATACACATGCAAAGAACGTTCCATATCAACAGTCCTACAACAAAGAACATTAATGGAATGAGATAAATTCACATGAAAATTACAAACAAGTAAAAACCAAGTTTATAAATTAATTACCTCATCACAAACGCTCCCATGAAACTACCGCACCGCGTCCCTCCAAGTCCTGCAATAGTGCAGTCAACCCATGACTATATCCATAAGACTCCTCCGTTCATGTTGGAGTACGACCCATTGCCAGCTCCTGAAACAAATATAAAAAGATTAGAGAAATATATATGATAAATTTAACACAAATAAATTCAATAAATGAAATGGTACTTACAAACTCATGACGCATCGTGTCATATCCACCGCTGCCCAAATGTGACGGTCCAATCGTGTCTAGACGTGTGGCTGCGGCATTTCGCTGCTCGCGATATCGATCAGGAGTCTGTTGCTCCTCATCACGAATCATGTCCCACTCCTCAGCATCTAACCACACAGGCTTTGGTAAGCCTTCTCTGAATGCATCACGAGCCTTGGATCGTCAATGCGACATGACCTCACGTGTGGTGTGCAGAATCCACTCTGAACTGATAATCGACTATCCATCGGCTGGTCGAAACTCCTGGTAAATCGTCTGTGTGATATAATTCTTCCGATCTTTATCTTGTTCACTCCATTTCAGCATGATGGAGTGTCCAAACTGGATGGAGCAAAGCTGTCGTATGTGTGCACGCATTGCTTTGCCAGCCGCATCCATCACCGGAGCTCCATCTCGGATACTATACACCTTGGAGTCATCATGGTCATGAGCACCCCAAGGTGTACGTGGTGTACTACGTGGTACTCGTCCTAGGAGTAGAAGCGGGCGACACAACGTCCGTCGCACTGCCTCCACAACAACCGCCTCCTCCGCCTCCAGACCTACCTGTAGATCCACTCCTAGAACCTCCTGCTCTAGAGCATGACCTCGATCTACGAGACGGGCCAGACCCTGTATTGCGCTGAGGTGTCAAACGCACATGTCTACTAGTAGACCCAGTAGGAGATGGCTGCAAAGATGGTCGTGGTGGAGTCACAAAGCTAGGAGAAATACCTCCTACGGGAGTAGCACCACCCTCAGGAGTGACAACGGCGGGAGTGACACCGGCGGAATTGAGGTCAGCAGGAGTGAGGCCAGCAAGGGTAAGGCCGCCAGGAGTGAGGCAGGGAGGAGTGCTACCACGAGCGATCCAATACTGTGATGCAGCACCCATATACGCAGGAGGAACCTGAGAGATGAACTCCAAAAACTGCTCCTCTGTCATGGACTGTGGAGTGACTGGAGGACTGTCTCCCATCGTGCTCTGTAATAAAAGAACTCAAATAATTAGCATGCGATAAGAAAAATAATATAGGGAATAAACAAAAAAAAAACAAAAAATTAGTACGTACAAGTCTTTTATTCAAAAGTCCTCTATTCTAGCATCCTCTTGAAGATCTGATGCATCGAGAATATCTATCTCTAAATTGATGGCTTCTAAATCGCTTGCTATGCTGGTAAAGTGGTAAACGAGCTAATCTTCACATGTTTTCATATTCTTCATCAACTTCTGATCGTGGAATTTCTGTTGTGTCCATGAAACTCTCGTCGACACCTTCTTCACCATCATGATCTTCGTCCATCTCATAAAATGCTTCAAGCATCTCTTCCATATGTTCATTCTGTGTAATATTATTAGTGCTTGCTTCTACGTCTAAGTCCTTTTTTTCTCTCTTTTGTCCACGAGAGGTTACCGATGCAATGTCATTTGGGTCCATCTGCTCACCTGGGGGACCATGCAAATGATAGCGTAGGTTTTCCAGTCGACTCCTATCAAAGGATCCATACTCTCTAACATGTGCAGTACAAATCCATCGTTTCCGATAAATTTGATACTTGCACTGTGTGCAAGGACATGCCATTCTCTCTTCAGGATCCAAAGAAGCCATCTACTACAATATGGACATTTTAGAACATTTGTTTTTTTATTAAACCTAAAAATCTAACTCTTAAAGATCTAAATACTTAAATACCTAAAAAAACTTAAAACCCTAGTTTTAAAACCCTAATCTATATAGCTATCCTATTTTATCTATATATTCGGATTTTTTCTTGATTGATCCTATTTTATATATATATATATTTATTTATTCGGATTTTTTTCCTCTTAATTAAGTTATATGTATGCCTAAACCCTAAAACCCTAATTTTAAAGATTTAGACCTAAATTATGTATATTTCTATACACATGTGTATATACATGTATATATGTATTATATGTGTACGTGTATGTGTGTATATATGTTATGTACGTGTTAAAACCCTAAAACCCTAATCCAAATGACCTAGAACTAAAACATATATATATATGTATGCATGTGTATATATATGTGTATATGTATATATATGTGAATATAGATAGGTATATAAGTATGTGTGTTTGTGTATTGTATATATATTCACTCTATTTAAAATGATTAAATTTAAACCTATTTTTATATATTTAATCATATATATTTCATTTATTTATTTAAAACACTAGTTCTCATCATATTTTATTATCTATATAGATATCCTACTTTATATATATTTATTTATTTATATATTCAGATTTTTTCTTTACTTAATTATATTTAATTATATATATTTAATTAAATAATTTAAAACACTAGTTCTTTTTATATTTATTTATGTATATAATTATCTTATTTTATATATATATTTATTTCTATATTCAGATTTTTTTCTTACATAATCCTATTTTTATATATTTAATTTTATATATTTAATTATATATATTTAATTAAATAATTTAAAACACTAGTTCTTTTTATATTTATTTATGTATATAATTATCTTATTTTATATATATATTTATTTATATATTCAGATTTTTTTCTTACATAATCCTATTTTTATATATTTAATTTTATATATTTAATTATAAATATTTAGTTAAATTATTTAAAACACTAGTTCCTTTTTATATTTATTTACGTATATAATTATCTTATTATATATATATATATATATATATTTATATATTCAGATTTTTTTCCTTACGTAATCCTACTTTTACACATTTAATTTTATATATTTAATTATATATATTTGATTAAATTATTTAAAACACTAGTTCTTTTTATATTTATTTATGTATATAATTATCTTATTTTATATATATATTTATTTATATATTCAGATTTTTTTTCCTTACGTAATCCTATTTTTATATATTTAATTATATATATTTAATTATATATATTTAATTAAATTATTTAAAAGACTAGTTCTTTTTATATTTATTTATGTATATAATTACCTTATTTTATATATATATATATATTTATATATTCAGATTTTTTTTCCTTACGTAATCCTATTTCTATATATTTAATTTCTTATATTTATTTATAAATATTTAATTAAATTATTTAAAACACTAGTTCTTTTTATATTTATTTATGTATATAATTATCTTATTTTATATATATATTTATTTATATATTCATATTTTTTTTCCTTACGTAATCCTATTTTTATATATTTAATTTTATATATTTAATTATATATATTTAATTATATATATTTAAATAAAACCCTAATCTTAAATATGTAGACCTAAAATATGTATATTTCTGTATACATGTGTATATACATGTATATATGTATTACATGTGCATGTGTATGTGTGCATATATCTTATGTAGGTGTTATAACCCTAAAACCCTAATCTTAAAGATTTAAATCTAAAAAAGGTATATTTTTGTATGCATGTGTATGTACATGTATGTATGTATTATATGTATATGTGTGTTTGTGTATATATGTAATCTACGTATTAAAATCCTAAAACCCTAATCAGAAAGACTTAGACTTAAATATGAAATACTAAACCCTAAAACCCTAATCTTAAATATCTAGACCTAAAATATGTATATTTCTGTATACATGTGTATATACATGTATATATGTATTACATGTGTATGTGTGCATATATCTTATGTAGGTGTTATAATCCTAAAACCCTAATCTTAAAGATTTAAATCTAAAATATGTATATTTTTGTATGCATGTGTATCTACATGTATGTATGTATTATAAGTATATGTGTGCTTGTGTATATATGTTATCTACGTATTAAAATCCTAAAACCCTAATCAGAAAGACTTAGACTTAAATCTGAAATACTAAACCCTAAAACCCTAATCTTAAATATCTATACCTAAAATATGTATATTTCTGTATACATGTGTATATACATGTATATATGTATTACATGTGTACGTGTATGTGTGCATATATGTTATGTAGGTGTTATAACCCTAAAACCCTAATCTTAAAGATTTAAATCTAAAATATGTATATTTTTGTATGCATGTGTATATACATGTATGTATGTATTATATCTATATGTGTGTTTGTGTTTATATGTTATCTACGTATTAAAATCCTAAAACCCTAATCAGAAAGACTTAGACTTAAATCTAAAATACTAAACCCTAAAACCCTAATCTTAAATATCTAGACCTAAAATATGTATATTTTTGTATACATGTGTATATAAATGTATATATGTATTACATGTGCATGTGTATGTGTGCATATATGTTATGTAGGTGTTATAACCCTAAAACCCTAATCTTAAAGATTTAAATCTAAAATATGTATATTTTTGTATGCATGTGTATCTACATGTATGTATATATTATATGGATATGTGTGTTTGTGTATATATGTTATCTACGTATTAAAATCCTAAAACCCTAATCTTAAATATTTAACCCTAAAACCCTAATTCTATTTTTATATATTTGATGTAAAAAAAAACTTCAAAATAAAAATAGGATTATATGTGTGTATGTATGCATGTGTGTATATATGTGTGTGTATGTATGCATGTGTACATGTGTGTGTGTATGTATACATGTGTATACATGTGTGTGTATGTGTATGTGTGTGTATGTAGGCATGCATGTGTGTGCATGTGTGTGTACGTGTGTGTATGTATGCATGCATGTATGTGTATGTGTGTGTATGTGTATGCATGTGTATACATGTGTGTGTATGTATACATGCATGTGTGTATATGTGTGTATGTATGCATGTGTGTATATATGTGTGTATGCATGCATGCCGGTATATGTGTGTGTATGTATGCATGCATGTGTGTATATGTGTGTATATATGCATGTGTGTATGTATGTGTGTATATGTGTGTGTGTATGTGTATGTATGCATATGTGTATATATGTGTGTGTATGTATGTGTGTATGCATGTGTGTGTATGTATGCATGTGTGTGTATGTATGCATGTGTGTAAATTTATGTGTGTGTGTATGCATGCATATGTGTATATGTGTGTGTGTATGTAAGCATGCATGTGTGTATAGGTGTGTGTATGTAAGCATGCATGTGTGTACATGTATGTGTGTATGTATGCATGTGTAAATTAATGTGTATCTTCCTTTCTCTTCTCTCTCTCTTTCTCTCTCTCTCTCTCTCTCTCTCTCTCTCTCTCTCTCTCTCTCTCTCTCTCTCTCTCTCTCTCTCTCTCCTTCTCTCTCTATCAATAGCGAATAAAAGAATCACTTACAAGTATGACCCTCTTTGAATCGTTGTCGTCAAAGCATAATGTAGGTCGTCTCTCATCCAATTCCAAACAATCGACACCAACGAACTTCTGCAAAATCAACGAAAAGAGAAATTAGAAACCCTAAAGCATAGAGAAACAAAAATGCTAACAGTATGCGCAACACTTACCAAGATGTGAGATCTAAGCCGAGAGAGAGTGTGTGTGTGTAGAGAGAGAGATCCGTGTGTGTGTGTGTGTGTGCACAAGACAATGCAGGTTTGCGCCCGCAAGTTCGACAGTAGACCGATAGTACTCAAACACGTGCAAAAATGTGAAGTTTTGCTCTCAGGTTCGCGGTATGTTTAAAATTGGCCGCCGGTATAGGCGCCGGTATGGACGTCGGTATACACGTCGGTAGTTGCCAGTAAATTACCGACGCTTATACCGACGCTCATACCGATGCGTATACCGATGCCTATACCGATGCTTATACCGGCGGCTGCGGGCCACACCGACGATCCGTTTAAAACGGTCATATCGACGGTCACTTGACCGTCGGTATCTCTTAGTGAGATTTTCCGAGGGCTATACCGACGCCGACTTTGTCCGTCGGTATATGCAGCGTCGGTATGCCCCTCATATGTTGTAGTGATCCTAGCATCAAAATTCTAGTGAAACACAATGCTTGCCATCGACTTCTAGCATGTGTGTCCCTATAGGTCGATGCCCCACATCAAGTATCACCAACTATTAGACAAGTAGAATCATACTAAATTCTAATGAGGAAGAGAACTCACCCAATGCAGAACAATATAAAGTATTTTGATAATGCTTTGTATGAGGAGGTGGTCGAGTACTCTATGTGGACTTCACTCATGATGTGAAGCACCTAAGCCTTTTCATCATCACCTCCTAAATATTTATATAAACCTTGTGATTGCATTATGAAGTTTGGAGCTACATGATAAGTTATTGATGGAGCAAGTGGAACCAATCAATGAAAAGATTCTACTTACTTATTTAGCTCTATGACTATCTCCTCAATTGAGAGATCCGTTTTCTTACCCTTTCCCTTTACATCCACCTAGGGATCTAGCTTTTCCTTCTTTTGTTTCTGGTCTTTCACCTCCTTGTTCTACCACATTGTGGATATTTTATCCTAGATCTCCCAGATCTCCCCATCCTGAAGGCAAGTTGGAACCATGGGTTGAACTTACGAAATGCATCTAAATTCACATTCTCATCCACCACAATCCCCACCTCTATTAGAACTACTTTCTCAAATTTGGATGAATCCTTCCACCATGTGCCCTTAGGGCATCAACATACTCATGGTGGAAGAAACGAATATGCTCAATGGATGACATTATCTGCCTATAATCGTCGTCATTGTTGTGGTCCCAAGCTAGAAGCATTGCCTCCTCTATAGTCAAACCAATGTAGATCTTACACTCTACGTACTTGAAGAAGTATGTAGTTAGATGCTCTTTTACAAGTTTTCTTTGGTCCTTTGCAAATAGTTATCCTTCAATAACATAGTATTTATAGTCCTCGCACAATCCATCGTTGAATTCCTCCACCAAACTACACTTGTTTGGATCGACCATTACCAAGAATGGCACAATAATTCATCTTCTTCTTAAGATTCTGCACATGGAGATTATGGGGCTCCCTTATCTCAAGAGGCCTCCCTCTTGTAAGTGGGTCAATAGGGGGTCTATGGATGATGGTAATGGGGAGGTCGAAAATTTGCCCCTTCTTCACAAGCTTCCTCTTGGCAATATCCTCTTTATTCTTATTTTGTTTAGTAAGCAAAACCCCATATGCAAGCTCTCCATTAGGGATAACTATCTCATCCTGAGAGTATGAGCTTTCTGTTGATTCCACATCAGTGGACTTTGTAGTCTTCTTCTAGGGCTTCTTCTGTATGGGCTGGTTACCCTTTAACTTTACAAGTTTCATCTTCCATTGCTAGCTCGACATGATATTTTCCTATATCCATGGAAAGAGATCCACAATCAAATTGTCTGAATCCTTGCAAATCTAAGTGAGCCTCTCTGGCACATAGCATTTTGGACATAGAAGTTCCATTTGAAAATTTCATTCGTTAATCCTTTTGAAGCATCCACTAGAAAAAGAAGGTTATTTGAGTCCTTTTCTTCATGATTCACCTTGAACACTAGGCCATATTGAAAAACTTGGATGGTGGTAATCTTTCCCCTCCCATAGGCCCCTACAAATACAAGCAGGGTGGCCTTTTTCTCTTCTATGTATTGAATGCACCACTCCAAGTTTGTCATGTCTTGAAGTGGTCTATCTTTCCTACTCACTTTAGTCTCTTTGGATTTATCTTTTCTGACTACCTCCTCCTCAATGGGCTTGACATTGCTATGGCCACGTGATGATAGGGCCATTGGATTACTTGCATGCTCAGAGGAAAAAGACAACATGCTCCTCTTTGGCTTCACAATAGGTCTAATGCTTTTATCCCGAGCATCCTTTCCTAAGCTAAGCATCACCTTTAGCTTCTTAACGGAGTTTTCCTTGCACTTCTCAATGTCTCTAAAGTGATACAATTTATCTTAGCCAAGCACATGACATTAATCTTAGCCAAGGTCAACTCGATGCCAAGCATCGGGTTTGTAGGCCAAGTCGATGTGAGGCATCAACCTTCTCGTCAGCTCGATGTTAGCCATCGAGTGTGCCGGTCAAGATGATGCCAGACATTGATCTTTTGGCCCAACTTGATGCTATGCATCATGTTTGTGGGCCAAGTCGATTCCACGCATTGACCGGATCCGCAAACTTGATGCCTCACATTGAGCTGGATCAAAAGATCAATGCCTCACATAGGCTTGGCTTGCACACTTGATGCCTAGCATCGAGTTGGACTAGAAGGTCGATGCCTTGCATCGATTTGGCCCGCAAACCTGATGTCTAGCATCAAGCTATTGCACAAGGTTGATGCCTAGTATCGACTAGGCCAAAAAGTTGATGCCTTGCATTGAGTTGGGCCGAATAGTCGATGTTTGGCATCAGTTAGGCCCAAAAATTCAATGCTTGGCATCAACTTTCCCTGTAATCTCAATGCATGGCATCAAGTTGCATCACCTTGAACTTGGACATAAATTTGAATTTTTTCAAACAAAACACAAAAATTTCTAGGGTTTTATAAAGGAATCTTCTTGGAATCTTTATTTGCAACACAGTGGATGTGTACTTGACATGCATCAAGGACTTGAAAGAGCAATTGGCAAACATAGATGAGATTATTCTGGATGCATCACTCATTTAATCTTTTCAAAGCTTTGCTACTACACTCCATTTGGTTGCAAAAGGGAATCCTAATATGTATGCATTTGATGAGGTTGTGTCTCTTTTTTTGCAAGAAGAGCAATCTAGAGTGAATAAGAGTGGTTTGATTGAGGGAACGCAAGCACTTGCTATCTCACAAAAGGGGAAAAGCAAGTATGGTTCAGCTTTGGGTTCATCAAAACCAAAGCCTCAACCTTCCTCTTCCACTCATTCCTCTAATGATGGTGATTTTAAAAAGAAGATGAGATTCAAATATTGTTGGAATGTTGGTCATACTATTGACGAGTATAGAAAGCTTGCTAAATGCAATGAAAAGAAGAAGGAATCTGACATGTCTATTGCTAAAAATTTAGCAAATGCAAAGAATGATGAAGCTAACATGGCTCAAGATTTTTGGGCATGTTTTGTTACATGTCATTATGATGCATCTTTGCATTCTAAATGTATGGTTGTGAGTGAGGCTGATTCGGATTGGTTCTTGGATAGTGTTGCTTCAAAGCACATAACTTCATGCAAAATATCTTTTGCATATTTGAAAGATGCACCCAAAGGACATGTGATGTGTGCAAATAATGCCTCTTATCCTATCATTGAAGTAGGAGAAATTGAGCTTATGGTTACAAATGGAGGTATGATTCTCTTGAAAAATGCATTGTATGTGCCCAATATCAAGAAGAACTTAATTTCAATTTCATTCATCACCAAAGCTAGACTTCATGTACACTTTGTTGATGATAAGTGTATGGTTCATGATTTCAGCAATGATGATATTATCGTGATGTTCGGCACATTATGTAATGGTTTGTATCACATGGATACATATAAGAGGGCTTCCTCGAATGCCTTGGTTGCTCATACTTCTTCCATGGTTGAAATGGAGCTTTGCCATGCTTGTTTTTGTTAGTTGAACTTCAATAGTCTGCTCTATTTGCAAAAGAAGGACATGGTTATTGGTTTGCCGACACTTGACTCCATTAAAAATTATGCATGTGAAGGTTGCATTCTTGGAAAAATGCATTGTGCTTCTTTTCCAAAAGATATTCATACACACACTACAAGAAAATTACAGCTTGTTCATAGTGATGTCTCTAGTCCCGTTAAGACTCCATCTTTTGGGAAGCATGTATATTTTGTTACCTTCATAGATGATTCTACTTGTCATACATAGGTGTATCCTAGGAAAGCAAAGAATGAGGTATTTTCTTGCTTCAAAGAATTTTTAGCTATGGTTGAAATTTTTTCTTCAAACAAGCTTTTGACTCTACACATGGATTGTGGTGGTGAATACATGTCCAATGAGTTTATTGCTTTTCTTCATGAAAGAGGCATTTCACACCAATCTATGGTGCCATATACACCTCAGCAAAATGGTGTTTCCGAGCGTAAAAATAGAACTCTACTTGAAATGGCACGATGTATGGTTAAAGGAAAGCACCTTGTTAATAATTTTTGGATGGAAGCGGTCATGTATGAAAAGTATGTGTTGAATTGCTACCCTACAAAAGCATTGAGATTCATCACTCCTTGTGATGCTTGGAATGGACATAAACCTATGGTTAGTCATATGTGTGTGTTTGGTTGTTTGGCATATGCTCTTGTGCCATCACAACAACGTCACAAATTAGATGACAAGGCAAAGAAATGTATATTGGTTGGTTATAGTGTTGAAATTAAGGGATATCATTTTTACCATCCATTGACAAACATAATTATTGTGAGTCAAGATGTGGTATTTGCTGAAAATTAAGTTTTCCCTCTACTTGAATGCAAAAAACAGCCAACAATTAGCTCACAAGATGTGTTCGATACACTCATGCCTTTGTTCCAAAATGGTGCACTTGACTATGGCCATGTAGAACAGCTAACTGAGGCTCAAAGAGCTGAAAATTTCTAGCAAAATAGACCTCAAAATGTAGAGAACTTATAGCCAAACATGGCTAAAATTTTTCAGCCAAAAGTTGTCGGAACTGCTTGAAATTTCCAGCCACATATGGTTGAACATTTGCATCAAAATATGGCTGAAAATGAGCATGAAATTCAGCCCATGCATGATGTACATGTTGATGATGTATTACATAATGAACTCATGTCTATCAAGAGTGCACAAACTATGCCCCAGTGGTTGAAACAAACTTTCTAGGACAACAAATTGAGTGCACCTTTATTTGGTAGAACAAGATCAAGCTCTCACCATGCATCAAGTAATTTTTTGGATTATTCTCTTATCGTAACAACATGTAATGAAGAGCCACTTACTTTTGAAGATGCATGTGATGATCCACAATGGATGAGTGCTATGCAATCAGAAATGGATTCTATACATAAGAATGGTACTTGAGAGTTATGTGAATTGCCAAAAGGGAAAAATTCCATTGGTACAAAGTGGGTTTACAAGATTAAGAGAAATTTTTATGGTAGCATTGATCGCTACAAAGCTAGATTGGTTGCCAAAGGATAAAATGCAACAATATGACATTGATTATGTGGGATCTTTTGCACCTACTTCACACATGACTACCATTTCTACCGTGGTTGCATTGGCTACTCATCCAGGTTGCAAAGTACATCAGTTAGACATAAAAATAGCTTTCTTGAATGGTGATTTCCAAGAAGAGGTCTACGTGAAGCAACCTCCTAGATTTGCTATGAAAGGGAAAGAGAATATGGTTTGTCACTTGCATAAAGCATTGTATGGTCTCAAGCAAGCTCCACGTGCATGGTATGACAAAATCCATAGCACTTGATTGCCCATGGTTTAACATGTAGTCCAATTGAAATCACACTCTATGTATGCAAAGATGGGGCTGATCTTACAGTGCTTATTCTCTATGTCGATGACATACTCTTGGTTGGGTCATGTGATGCAAAACTTGACATTGTTATGGCTCATTTGCAACATACTTTTGATGTCACTTATCTTGGTCTTTTGAGCTACTATCTTGGCACTAGTTTGTATCTGTTGAGGGAGGAATTATTATGCATCAAGCAAAGTATGTTGAAAAGCTACTTCAATGTTTTGACTTTGACAACTGCAAGACAGTTTCCACACCAGTTAAGATAGGATTTAGGTTCTCCGTTGAGGATTCCAGTGATGCATTTGACACTTCTCTTTATCAATACAAGGATTCCAGTGATTCTTATATATGCATGCAATACAAGGTTAGATATACAATATGCAGTTTCCCAGTTGAGTCGATTCATGCATAGCCCTAGCACTAAGCATTGGCAAGCAATGATGCATGTGTTTAGATATCTCAGAGGCACTTTGAGCTTACGTCTCTTTTATGGTAGAGATATTCAGTCGCGCTTGCATGCTTTTACAAATTGTGATTGGGCTAGTTGTTATGATACTTGCATGTCCACTAGTGGTAATTGCTTTTTCCTTGGAGACTTGGTTGAGTAAGAAGCAGCCTATAGTGGCGACATCGAGTGGTGAAGCTGAGTAGAGGGCAATTTACACAACTACAGTGGAGTGTATATAGCTAAGATGCCTATTGATGGATCTTTGCATGGAGATTGATGTTGCTATGCATATTCTCACTAATAGTCAGAGTGCTTTGCTTATTGCATAAAACCCAGTGTTTCATGCACGGACCAAACATATTGAGGTGTGACATCACTATGTGAGAGAGCACCTTCATGTTGGGAAAGATGGATGGATACTTCAAGATGATGAGTAGATACTGCCAAATCCTGCTTTATACCAGCCCTTTGATGCTTCAAAGTTGATAAGTAGACCTTTTTAGCTTTCCAATGACACCATAAAATGGCCTTTGTACTTTGGAAATGATGTATGAAATAATTGAATTAGAAAAACAACTTTGAACTTCAAGTCTTCAAGAAAACCTTCTATTTTAGATCATACACCTGCTCTATCTTTTGATCAGTATGACCAGCTCAGTAGGAATTGGAAAAATTCCTTTTAGGGGTATCTAATTAGCTTAGAAAGCTAACTATTTAAAGGGGAATCACTTAAAAAGATTAACTATGCTCAGAGAAATTAATTTAGCAAGTAAACCTTCACCCCCGATTTTTTAGGACTGTTGCAGACTTCAACCAGTGATCACTTCGACGCACTTTTCTTTGAAATGGCTAAATAGAAATCCTTCAAATTTTGATAGCATGTAGAAGACTTTGTGCTGGTTCCAACAAGTTGTAGATCTTTAAATTTGATGATAAATAAGTGAGATATGAGCTGCACAAGCTGACTGACTGATAGAGACTATGATAGAGAACTCAGAAATGAACAATGTAATTGTAATGTATTAATGAACAATGTTGTACAATGCCATAGGCATGATGATCATTGCCTAATGGTAGAGAAAGGTGTAGGCTACTGTGTATGCCTCACACACACTTAGAAAGTACAATGAAATTCTCGAGATGATGAGTCTTCTAACCGCGACTTTTTCTTAGAGGTTTATATAAGAGTTCACTTTCAATTTGAATTTGAATTAAAATTTTGGCTTCCTCTAAAAAGGTGATCCTCCATTATAGGAGATATTCCATCAGTCAACTCCTAACTTTTCCACGAGTTCTTCTTCGTAGGTGCTTACAAAGATTCTAAGTCAAATATGACTTTTACAAACAGTAAAGAGGGTAATTATCTTCTAGCATTGGTTCCTATGCTTCTTCATATATGTATGGACTACAAGCCAAATGTGTGGGCTTGTGAATTGCACCAACAGCTCCCCCTCAAGCCAAACATTTTGGCTTGGTCTTCATCTTCAGTCTTCATGTATATCCTACAATCCAATCATTGATTTGAACCTACAAAGTTTGTTTCCATCCAGTGCTTTAGTTAACAAATCTGCACACTGCATGTTGGTTGATACATATGTTAGTTGAATATCCTTGCTTAATAGCTTCTCTCTCACATAATGGTAATGGACCTCTATATGCTTGGTCCTGGCATGATAAATAGTATTAGCTGCAAGGTGAAGTGAGCTTGTATTATCTCCAAATATCAATGGTGAACTAGTATACAAGCCCAGTTCTGTATACAATAACTTGATCCATATGGCTTCTTGGGTAGCATTAGCCAATCCTCTATATTCTACCTTAGTAGAAGATAAAGCAACAGTAGGTTGCTTCTTTGAAGACCATGATATTGGTTTATCACCTGCAAATGAAATGTATCCAGAAGTGCTTCTACTATCATCCTTACATCCTACCCAATCTACATCTGAATAGATCTTAATGTCCAAGTTTGATGTGTAAGGAAAATACAAACCATGATGTTGAGTGCCTTTGAGATACTTTAGAATTCTTTTGGCAGCTTCTAAGTGAGGTACCCTTGGCTTGTGCATGAACTGACTTAGCACACTAACTCCATATGCAACATCTATCCTTGTTAAGGTAGCATAGTTCAAGCTTCCCACTATGCTTTGGTAACCTATAATATCATCAATTTCATCACCTTCATGGGCACTTAGTTTTAGGTTTACCTCTATTGGAGTACTTACAACTTTGACATCCTGCAAATGAAACCTCTTCAACATATCTTCTATGTGTTTTTTCTGAGTAATATAGATTCCAGAGTTAGTATAGACTAACTCAGGTCCAAAAAAATACTTTAGTAAACCAAGATCACTGATCTTGAACTCCTTCATCATCTGGTTCTTGATTTGTCTGATTCCATTGACATCATTAGCTATAAGTATGACATCATCAACATATACACATAGGTATATTACCTCTGAATTACTTCTCTTAATGAATAGAGAAGTGTTTACCTTGCTCATGACAAAACCTTGGTCTTGAAGATATGTGGTCAACCTATGGTTCCATGCCCTCGGTGCATGCTTCAATCCATACATAGCCTTTTTTAATTTGCATACATGTGTTACCTTGTTAGGATCCTCATAACCAAGAGGTTGTGACATGTATACCTCCTCTGAAATCCATCCATTCAAAAAAGCATTTTTTACATCTAGCTGATACATGTTCCAATTCTTAGATGCAGCCACACTTGCCAATACCCTAATGGTTGGCATCTTGGCTACAGGTGAGAATGTTTCTTCATAGTCAATGCCATGGGTTTGTGCAAAATCCTTGGCCACCAATCTGGCTTTGTACCTATTTATTGATCCATCAGAATTTCTTCTGAGTTTATAGATCCATCTGGATCCAATTACCTTCATGGACTCTTTCTTTGGTACTAGTTCCCATGTGCACTTTCCTTGAGTGCTTCAATCTCCTCATCCATAGCATCCTTCCATTCTATCTTGGTCTTTGCTTCTTCATATTATCCTGGTTGTTCAATTGACAAGTCTTTGGTAAGATAAATAGAATGTTTAGTGACAAGAGAGGTGTCATACCCATATCTGATAGGTTTTTTTCTCTCCCTTTGTGATCTTCTGATTGCTTGATTTGAAGATTCAGGTATGTCTTCTAGTTTCTTCATCTTGAGTTTGCCTTTGGACTTCCATGCCTTAAATTCTTCAAGGTTGATAATGTCTTCATCATCTGAAATGATTTCTTCATTCTGAGTAGGTTCCTCCTTAGTAAGACTTGGAAACTCCTCCTCTAAGTCATAGGGTAGTTTAATCTTCCTGCATTCATTCTCATACCAAGAATCATTTTCATCAAAGACAACATCTCTACTAACCATGAATCCCTTATTTGAAGGGTTGTAGAACCTGTACCCTTTCTGATTTAGATCATATCCAATAAACATACACTTCTCAGCCTTAGGGTCTAGCTTACCTCTTATCTGAGAAGGAATGTGTACATATGCTACACATCCAAATATACTACAATGATCAAGTGAGGGTCTCTTACCATGCCATGCTTCATAAGGGGTCATCCCATCAAAGGATTTAGATGGCAACCTATTTATGAGGTAAGTGGGAGTAGATACACTGTCTACCCATAAATAGTTAGATACCCTATCTCTATTTATTGTTGAAACAGCTAGGTCATTCAACATTGACCTATCTGTTTCAACAATAAATCTATTTCTTCTCTCAGCTATCCCATTTTGATTAGGAGTATACCTTGTGGTGATTTCTCTCTTGATTCCTCTGTCGTGCAAGAATGCTTCAAAATCATTTGAGAAGTACTCACCTCCTCCATCTGACCTTAGCCTCTTTAGATTCTTCCCTTTCTAATTCTCAACAAGTGCAAGATACTTTTTAAAACAGTTGAACACTTCATCTTTGTGCTTCATAAAGTACAATACAGTCCACCTGCTATAATCATCAATAAAAGATACATAGTACCTTGATCCTGAGATTGAGGGGTCTTTGCTTGGTCCCCACACATCTGTATGAACAAGATCTAGGTAGTCCTCATGCATGTAGCCTTTCTTTGAGAATGGTAACCTGTGAGATTTTCCAAACTGACAAGCACCACACTTGTAGATCATATGTTGCTTGGATACATTAGGTATCCCAAGCACACATTGGTCCCTGCATATTTGCTTCAAGGTTCTTTCACCTACATGCCCTAATCTTTTATGCCAAATATCAAGCTCTAAAAGTGTTTGATCTTTGTAATTGTAGAGTGCAATATTCTTTGTATCTTCTAGCTCAAAAGTAAAAAGTCTACCTGTCTTTTCTCCTTAAGCAATTCTCTTGAACCCATGCTTTGGATCCTCCACAAATGCTCCAAATTGGTTGAATCTAACCTGCAAACCTTTTTCCACAATCTTTCCAACACTCATAAAATTTTTTGTAATAGTTGGTACATATAGTATCCTACTCAACAAGTTTTGATTCCCATCAGAAGTCTTAACATTTCCAACTTTAACTACTGAGTGCTTAGTGTCATCACCTGTTTGTACTTGATGCTTACCTCTTGGTTCTTCAAGGTCAGAGAGTAGAGCTACATTGCCAGCCACATGATTTGAGCATCCTAAGTCAATGTAGAAGAGATGGTCATCATTTGTACCTGGTTTTGAAGTCATGTTCATAATCAAAAGAGAATCATCTTGCTCTCTGTATAGTTGTTGTAATCCTTTCTGGATTTGAATCCTCTTTGGTAGTTGCCATTATAGATGTTGTTGTTGTTGTAGTTGTTTTTGTAGTTGTTGTTGTTGTTGTTGTTGTAGTTGTTGTTGTTGTAGTTGTTGTTGTAGTTGTTGTTGTAGTTGTTGTTGTATCCTTGATGATGGTTGAATCTACCTCTTGAGTGTGAGTATCCACCTCTTTGATATCCTCTTCCTCTCTGATTCTTGTAGTTCCTGAAACACTCATCTGTAGTGTGATTTGATAAACCATAAATGTTGCATGGTGAGGAGTTATAAGATCTCCCCCTACCTTGCTTACCTCCTCTGCCCCTTCCTCTTGATGATCTACCTCTCCCTGCATAGTTGGCTTGGGAGGTAGTGCCTTCATCCTCTCCTTTCTTGTTCTTGCCTTTATCTTTAGACTTACTTTTATCAGTGTATAGGGCAGAAGAGCTATTACCTTTGGATGAGTCTCCATTCTTGTTGAGCTTGGCTTCATGAGTGAATAATTGCCCCATGAGAGTGGTAAGATCTGGAATTTGCATGTCCATGTATAGGTCCATGGCAGTGGTGAAGCTTTCCCATTTGTCATCAGCTTCAATCCCATTGATCACTTGCCTTACTATTTTGTCTTCTTCAATCTCTTCTCCTATGCTTGCTAACTGATTTGCTACATCTTTAATCTTAGTTACATACTCTGAAATAGCCTGCTTAGGTTGCTTCCTTAGTGTGGTGAATTCAATCCACAATTGGTTTTTCTGGCCCTTGTGTTGGAAGAGAAATAAGATGACAAGGTTTCCCAAGTCTCTTGGGATGTCTTAAAGTTTCTAATATGTGGCAAAAGAAAATCAGAGATGCAGTTGAGTAAGTAAGACCTTGCTAATGCATCCTTGGCACACTTCCTTTGTTGGTAGTCCTTTGGTTCTGAATGTGGGCATCTCCTTATCTCCTGAGATGTATCCATAGCGACTCCTTCCTTGTAGGTATGTCTTCATCCTTAGAGACCATGCCTGATAGTTGTTCCTGTCCAATTTATCAATAAATGAAGGAAATCCATCTCCCATTTTACCTTATCTTTTCTCTGATACCAGTGTTGGGAAAGATGGATGGATACTTCAAGATGATGAGTAGGTACTGCCAAATCCTGCTTTGTACCAACCCTTTGATGATTTAGAGTTGATAAGTAGACCTTTTTAGCTTTCCAATGACACCATAAAATGGCCTATGTGCTTTGGAAATGATGTATGAAACAAATGAATCAAAACAGACAACTTTGAACTTCAAGTCTTCAAGAAAACCTTCTATTTTAGACCATACACCTATTGCATCTTTTGCTTAGTATGACCAACATAGTAGGAATTGGAAAAATTCCTTTTAGGGGTATCTAACTAGCTTACAAGCTAACTATTTAAAGGGTAATCACTTAAAAAGATTAACTATGCTCAGAGAAATTAATTTAGCAAGTAAACCTTTACCCCAGATTTTTTAGGACTGTTGCAGACTTCGACCAGTGATCACTTGGACGCACTTTTCTCTGAAATAGCTGAATATAAATCCTTCAAATTTTGATAGCATGTAGAAGACTTTTGAGCTGGTTCCAAGAAGCTATAGATCTTTGAATTTTATCAAGAAATGAGTGAGATATGAGCTGCACAAGTTGACTGACTGATAAAGACTATGACAGAGAACTCAGAAATGAACAATGTAATTGTAATGTATTAATGAACAATGTTGTACAATGCCATAGGCATGATGATCATTGGCTAATGGTAGAGAAAGGTGTAGGCTACTATGTATGCCTCACACACACTCAGAAAGTACAATGAAATGCTCGAGATGATGAGTCCTCTAACCGCGACTTTTTCTTAGAGGTTTATATAAGAGTTCACTTTCAATTTGAATTTGAATTCAAATTTTGGCTTCCTCTAAAAAAAGGTGATCCTCCATTATAGGAGATATTCTATCAATCAACTCCTAACTTTTTCACAAGTTCTTCTTGGTAGGTGGTTACAAAGATTCTAAGTCAAATATGACTTTTACAAAGACTAAAGAGGGTAATTATCTTCTAGCATTGGTTCCTATGCTTCTTCATATATGTATGGACTACAAGCCAAATGTGTGCGCTTGTTAATTGCACCAACACTTCATGCAAGGGATATTGATTTGATATATGTGCCTACACAAGATAATGTGGTAGACATATTCACCAAATCTCTTCCATGGGAAAAGTTTTAAGCTTTTTGCAACGCTTTAGGCTTATTAGCTTGTGGGGGCTGATCTGTCACTCCCTATATGTGTTCACATCATTCTCTCCAAGGGATTTGTTACACTTATGTGTTCCTCGAGTAGCTTTGATGTGAACCTTATTTCTATACATGGGCACTTTTTATTCTAGTGTTGCCTAGAGGTTTTTTTCCCTATGTTCCACATACATGATTCACTCATATGTGGTGGTACTTTGTACTTAGGGATATTATTCAACCCTTACTTTAGTTTAATTGATCATCAATAGAGAGAGCTATTCTAGCCATCCATCTTCTTCGTGTGTCTTGCTGCATTTGTGCTCCTTGTGTGTGCTTCTCGTGTGTCTCTTGTTGGAGTTAGACGTCTGCAGAAGCACGCAAACAAAACAAGGAAGAAGAAGAAGCTTGGATCACAACACACAATCTTGAATTTCAGTGAAGATGGTGGTGGTAGAAGATTGACCAACACCGAAATCAGCCATAAGGCATCTAAGCCACACACACTCAACAATCCCTGTGAAAGTTGCCCTATACTCAGCCTCACAATTGGAAGTGGCCACAATAGGCTACTTCTTGCTCAACCAAGATATACATGAGCTACCAAGCATGAAGCAAAAGCCACTAGTGGAAACAGGAGTGTCATAGCAACCAACCAAATTAGTGTCAGAAAAAGCATGCAATCTGGTGGTAGTGATCCCCCCTTGGGATAAAACAATCCAAGTAGTCGAGTACCACCCAAGTAGGAAAAGATGCGCTTAACTGCCTAGCAATGCTTGACATTTGGGCAATGCATAAACCTACTCATTTGTGAGACAAAAATCTGAATATCTAGCCGTGTAATGCATAAAAAAATCAAGCATCCAACAGCCTGTCGATACAAAACAACATCAAATGCATCTCCACCATCATGAAGACTCAATTGTAAACTTATCTCCATAGGAGTGGCAATAGGCTTACAGTCTTCAAGGCAAGAACATTGCAATAATGTGTCAATATATTTTGTTTGAGACAAAGCCATTCTGCCATCAACATGCATAAACTGAATGCCCAGATAATGATGTGAATGCCCCAAATTAGACATCTCAAATGAGGCATGCAAATCAGCCTTAAAATCAGCAATATGCTTCTCAATAGGACTAGTGAACAACATGTCATCAACATAGACAACACTGATCAGAAGCACATCATTAACACGCTTAACATATAAGGTGCTTTCAGTTGGACTGTACTCAAAACCATGTGCAATCAGATAGGCAGGTGCTTGCTTTAAACCATATAATGCCTTCTTTAACATGCACACCTGGTTTTCATGCCCTTTTTGCACAAATCCATGGGGCTGAAAAACATACACTTCTTCATGCAAGTGACCATTCATAAATGCAATTTTAATGTCCAACTAATGTACATTCCAACCATGATGGGCTGCAAGTGCACAAATGCTATGAACATTAGTCATACGGCATGTAGGTGCAAAGGTCTCATCAAAATCAATGCTTCTTTCTTATGCATAACCCTTTGCAACAAGCCTAGCCTTACACCTTTCACCTTTCTATCACACTTACACTTCAATTTATAAACCCACTTAGTGCCAATGCCCTTCTTGCCAGGAGGCAAGTCACATAAGAACAAGTACCATTCTTCATTATAGCATCATATTTAGATTGCATAGCAGCCTTCCAATTTTCTGAATTTTGGGCTTCATCAAACAAAACAGGCTCATGCTCATCACAAAGAGTAGAGGAAGCCATAACATAGCAATTTGATGCAAAAGAGGCACTATGAGAGCCTGAATGGGTACGGTATGAAAGAGGTACATCTAAATTTCTATCATGCAAAGTCTGCACCAGCCTTGGCATAGTTTTTGCTTGCTCTATACCAACTCTCTCATCAACAAGTGCATCATGTAAATCTGCATTAGAAATGAAATGATCTGCATCATCACATGAAACCTGCAAAGGCTGAGAAGTTACCTCATTAGGACTAGAACAAGACTGTCCATCTATAAGAAGAGGTAGCAAAGTATCATACATGTCTTTAGAGCTAACATATTTCTCCTTAGTACATGAAAGTAATGACGGAATAACATATTCCACAAAAACAACATCACAGCTAACCAAAATGCATTTAGTATGTGGATGATACAAACGATGGCCTTTACTTTTAGAATTGTGTCCAACAAAAATGCATTTTACTACTTTATCATTCAATTTTCTGCGATGTTGTTCAGGCACTAATGCATATGCCAAACAATAAAAAACAGGTAGATGAGCAATAGATGGCTTGTGACCACCATATGATAGACTGCAGCACTTTAGTGGGACACTTGTTAAATACATATGCTACACACATAACAACCTCAAGCCAAAAATTATGTGATAAATCTTGGCTCTTGACCATACACCTCGCCATCTCCATGAGTGACTTGTTCTTTTTTTCAGCAACTCCATTATGTTGAGGTGTATACGGTACTGTACACTAATTTTTTATCCCACGTTCAGCCAAAAATGCATTAAAGTCAAAAGATATATATTCCCCCTATCGATCAGAAGGGAGGGTGACCATTTTACATGCTGATAGATTTTCAGCCAAAAGGAGAAACTTTTTGAAGCACATAAACACTTCAAACTTTGATTTAAATGGATATATCCATGCATGCTTGGAAAACGCATCAATGAAAGTTGAAGTAAAGATAATTTACAAAAGAGGGTGTCTGCATAGGACCACAGACATCACTATGAACAAACTACCATTTCTGAGTAGCTGAGATTGACTCATCTTTTGAAAAGGAGGAACACCCCATTTTTCCCAAAATACAACCTTCACATACATGTTTATTAGGTGCCTCAAGTTTGGGCAAAGAGGGCACCATTTTAGATTTCTAGAGGCGTAGAAAACTAGCAAAATTCAGATAACCAAAGGGAGCATGCCAAAGCTTTGCATTTGATATAGCCTGAGAATCATGTACTACACATGTTGAATCATTCACAGATCTTTCATAGTCTATAAGCTTATATAGCCCATGACATAAAATTCCAGAAGCAATAATGATGTCGCCATTTGACAGATCATGAACTGTACATCTATCATCAATAAATTTCATAACCAAGCCAATCTTGGCTAATGCAGAAACTGATAACTGATTTTTCTTCATCCCTGGCACAAATAAAGTATCTGACAATGTAAAAGAACTACCATCAGCAGTAGTTAGAATGATCTTACCAACTCCCATGACAGGATAGGAGAACTTGTCTTTGTCTTCCTTCTTGGATTATACAGAATTAGCAGATTTTTGCTTACTAGTAGAAGAGATCCATTTTCCCTTCCCTTACTGACTAGCGAGGAAAGCTTGATCTACATAATAGATCTGTTCTCCCTAGATTGATCTTCTTGCAATAGAACAAAAACTAGCTCTTCAAATGTTAAGGCATTTGGATTTCCTTTCATCATCAAACGAAGAGTAGAAGCAAAACTCTGATATGAGTCGAGAATGTTGTGTGTGTGTAGATGTGCAAGAGACACACAAGAAGCACACACACAACGAGCACAAACGTAGCAAGACACATGTCAGACATTGATCCATAGGGATCAATGCATGTGATCCATAGGGATCAGTCGATTTGATACAAAGGGATCAATCCATGTGTGTGATGGACAAGCGCCAGCTAGCCAAGGTCCCAAGCTCGGAGGATACCCTAAGGTACTTTGGTAGTAATGGGAACTACTATGGTAGTAATGGGAATGAGTGCTGCATGATGGCCACATGTTCACACTAGACTATTCCATATCATTACTATTTTTAGAGTATACCATTGCTATTTTTAGAGTACAAGAGGGTATATATGGATGGGAGGAGAGTCACACACATCATTTAAGCCATTTCTTACAATTGGTATCATAGCATGTAAGTTTTTTTCATCAAATGCAGCCCATACAACCCGCTTCTGTATGGTACGCTCATAAATTCAAAGCACAGGTGGATGGCCTGCACGTGCTAAAAAGGTCACCAGGCCAACTACGAAGAGACTCTGACAAGTCATCAGACGCCTATCGACATCACCTTGTTAGGCAAATCTTGCTGGATAAATGCATTGACCATGTAGATCGTATAGATTTTCTCTGCTTGTGAGCTAGAGGATACAATCCTCAATTGATTTTGTAGAGTTATGAAACCAAGAAGCCCGGTTTTCCCGGCATTGCCCACTTTCAGAGGCAACCCATGACAGATTGAAACACTTTTCGTTTAACAGCGGACATGAAGAGTTTAGATATAGCCCCCATGCTTGGAACCGTGCATGTGGGATTAAAACTGAAGATTGCATTGAACAAGATGGTGACTGTCGTATGTATTCCTTTCGATCACCGTATCTTTGTATATGGGATAAACTTTTCTGGTGTGTCCTCGTGACTCGAAAAAGGATTACACAGAGGTCATTAGAGATGACATCGAAGTTTTTTTTTTGTGCTAAAAGCTTGGCTAAGCCAACTCTCTTCACCAAATTGGCCATATCTTGGTCCTCCAATATCCAAATTTGGAGATTTTTCTTGCTATGGATAACCCTTTCAGAGTTCTTTCCAAAGAGTGGTTGCAAGATACCTTTTGAGTTTCAAGTTTGTCATTCACCTTCAACAACCCTCTTTCAAGTTTGTCAAGTTAGAGTTTCAAGTTTGTCATTCACCTTCAACAACCCTCTTTCTAGCATCATTTGAAGCAAAAACTATTGCGAAGATCTTGGAAATCTATTGTGACGGTGTATGGACTATCTTCAGCACCTATACACACCTACAAATTACTTTTTGAACCTCCAGATAAGTCTCTTGTCAATTTATATGCATCGTTGCTCTCTTTTTGCATCAAGTTGTAGATAAGACATGCAATTTTGCATAGTACTTAGACTATATACGTAGTTTAGATGTGAGTTCGTATTGTGTGGTGCACGTATTCTTCTTGCAAGGAAAGGTAAGTATTTTCTTGCAGGTTAGCGTAGAGAAAAATATAAATTTGTCAGGGTGTGTATCCCCTTTTGGTCTACTTGTAGTTATATTATGTCTATCGGCATTGCGAAATGTGTCAAGGTGTGTAATCCCCTTTTGATCTATTTGTAGATAGATTGTGCGTGCCAACACTAATATCACGGAAATTTCTTGTCGTAATTTTTTTGGTTTTCAAAGTTACGTTGTTATGCTGCCAAAATTTTTAGAAAATTAGTATGCATATGCCTGCAAGCATATAGAACGTACTAAAAGTTTCTTATTTCTTCATGTTTCATTGAGCAAAGGCTTATAATTGTTTCTTTTCCACTACCACTTACTTGTTTTGAGTATACATAGAATATTCAAACTAGATAATGATCAAGATGAATGATTACTAGTAGTTTGATCAAAGAATCATAGAAGCTTATGGATATCTAGTAGATATCATTGAATGGAGAAATTAATTCAAGGTTAAGACCAAGGGAGGTCTTACGACAAGGATAAATGTTATCAAAGACATAGGAATGAGGAATTTAATAGTTTCAAAGCCAAGAATTCTAGAATTTCTAGTCAGAACCTAGAATAGAGGATAGTTCATTCTCAAAAATTTCATGATCAAGAAAGAATGCAATTAGCATTATGATCCAAAGGAATAAATTCAGGCTTTAAAAGGAAAAGATTTAAAGCAATGCATTTAGAAAGAGATAAGAATTTTCACGTAAAAAAGAATTACCCTTTTTGTAGAAAGGACAAATTGGGACAGGGTTAGTCTTACCATGGTCTCATGAGTTAGAAACTTAGAGATAAGAGGTCTCAAGGTAGTTTAACACCTTAGAATAGCATTCTAAGAATGCCTACAATTTTTAGGTGCTTATAAATTAAGTATCTAGTTCATAAGTAGTTCCTATAATTCCATAGCTATGAGCTCTAGTCCTATAATTCTTGTGAATAGAATGAAGAAGTTTATTTCACAAGAAGTATAGACTTCATATTTGTGGAATTAAAAGGGTAAATCAAGTTTGATTATAAGCCATAGATAGAAATAGTAAAAGAAAATTCATGTAAGAACTTCCTAGATTTGGAAGTTAAGACATAGACTTTAAAGCTACTAGTTCTATAAACGGAATCAAATCTTGATTCTCTAACATTTTAATATGGGTAGATCGGGTAGTTCCATCTATCTATTTACCTAGAGTGAAGGACAGAGATCCTAGATGGACTCATTTTCATTCAACAAGCGAGGCAAGTCTGTAGGCCAAGAACTCTAGAGTGGCCAAGATACACATAAAGGCAAGGTTTGCAAAGAGCAAACAAAGCAAGTGTGTGGTTGTGATACTCAAGAGTGGCCAAGACATACAGAAAGGCAAGGTTTGCAAAGAGTAAACTAGGCAAGCCTATAATCTAAGTCCTTAAGAGGAAGTGAGACAAGGTTACATAGCACGGCGTGGTTTGCATTTATTAGACAAGGCAAGGTTGTCTCCCTACTATTGTGAGAAAGACTTGAATGATGTGTGTGTGACTCTCCAGCCTCCCATCCATATATACCCTCTTGTACTCTAAAAATAGCAATGATATACCACTAAAGATAGCAATGATTTGGAATAGTCTATTGTGAACATGTGGCCATCATGCAACACTTATTCCCATTACTACCAAAGTAGTTCCCATTACTACCAAAGTAGTTCCCATTACTACCAAAGCAGTTCACATTACTACCAAAGTACCTTAGGGTATCCCCCAAGCTTGGGACCTTGGCTAGCTGGCCCTTGTCCCTCACACACATGGATTGATCCCTGTGGATCAAACCAAAATGTTCTTATAACAAGCTATATTGTCTTGTCAACACCTGGATGTCCTGCACAAAGGCACACGATAACTATCATGCATGAATTTTCTTCTCAAATCCTAGGAATCTGGGATGCAAACCTTTCCTTTCCATCTAAATATTCCATTCCCTTGGGAGAAATTGGAATACGGAATGGACTTGTTCGCTCTCCTAGGGGAAGAAACAACTGAAATTGTCCCGTCTCCTATAATAGAGTCATCATTGATGGCTCAAGTGTGGATCTTCCACCTGTGCTTCCTTTATCTCTTGAAGCAATGAGCTTTCTAGAACTCTAAAGCTCATTTGATTCATTATCCATCATAATGCATCATCAACTATATTCTCTTTGCTCTTCTATACAGGATTTCCATGTGAAACTCTTGTATGAGCTCAACCCAACGAGCCTGATTGCCGCGAAGATTTGGCTGACTACGAAAATACTTAAGTGTATGGTGATCTGTGTATACATTAAAGTCTACACCATAAAAATAGTATCTCTAGACTTTAAGTACATACACCACTGCATAAAACTCTTGTTCATGCACTGACCTACCATCTTGGTTGAAAACTGTGCCTATGGCTTATACCACAAGTATTTGTCTCTAACTCAAAGGATTCCTGTAGATCGATCACTTTGAGCATAGGAGCCTCTGAAACAACTTGTTTTAGAGCATCAAAACTGTCTTGCTACTCTTGCTTCCATGCAAAGAAACCTTGCCTTGAAGCAAGTTCATCATAGGCATTGCTATCAACGAATCAGAAGAGAAAAATTTCTGTAAAAAACCGGAAATTCCTAGATATGACCATAGTAGCCCCTCATCCTGAGGAGTAGGCCAAACTAAGATTATTGAAACCTTCTTGGAATCCATTTGAACCCCATCCACTAATACCACATGCCCTCTATACTCTATCCTCAAAAGAAACAACGGAACCTTGTTTGGATTAACTCAGTCTTCTTATGATCTTTTACTCTAATATGATGGTAGCCATGTGTAGAATATATTTTATTGAATACAACATCTCCACCTAGAGTGTCTAAAAGATCATCAATCTTGGGCATAAGATATCTATGTCAGATGGTAATCTTATTGAGTACACGGTAGTCGAGGCACATCTTATAAGATTCGTCTTTCTTCTTCACTAGAAGAACTCGTGCTACAAAGGGTGAATAGCTGGGTCTAATCAACCCTTTTTTCTAATTCTTTCAAGGACAACTCTTCGAATTCTGCTCTCACTTTTGCTGAAAGTGCTGAAGCATTCCAACTAGAGCCTCCATGACTGCATGAATCCATCGTACTACATGATGAATGCACAAAGTAAAGAAAATTAATAAACTCACAATCAAGTTTAAGCAACTTGGTAGCTTTTACTAATCAAGTCTCTTGGAGATCTGGTTCTCCAGAGAGTAGTAGTCGCCTCCCCTCATGCTCAAACTTGATCACTTTACTTAGGCACTATTTATGATGCACTATAAATACAAACATCAAACTTGCTTCTCAACTTGTCTTCCATTTGGAACTCACTTTCTTACTTGTAGACCTTATATTGTTGTATAAGCACTCCTTGTTGGAGACAACCTTGACTTGTCTAATAAATGCAAACCCAACCTTGCTATATAATCTTGTCTCACTCCCTGCTAGGGACTTAGACTAGAGCCTTGCCTTATTTACTCTTTGCAAACCTTGCCTTTCTATATATCTTGGCCACTCTTGAATATTTGACCCAAAAACTTGCCTTGCTTGTTCACCACAAACCTTGGCTTTCTGTGTATCTTGGCCAATCAAGAGTTCTTGTCCTACAGACTTGTCTTGCTTGCTTAATAAAGATGAGTCTACCTAAGATCTATATCCGTCATTCTTAGATAGATAGATAGATAGATGAAACTGTCTCATTCACCCGTATTAAACTGTTATGGAATCAAGATATGATTCCTTCTATAAAGCTAGTAATGCTAAAGTCTATGTCTCAACCTCCAAATCTAGGAAGTTCTTACGTAACTTTTCTTTTATGATTTCTATCTATGACATTCTAATCAAACTTGATTTGCCCTTTTAAGTCCACAAATCGGCAGTCTATACTTCTTTTGAAATAAACTTCTTTGTTCTATAAACATAGAAATGTGCACTAGAACTCATAGCTATGAAATTATAGTAACATTCTAGATACTTAATTTATAAGTATCCTAAACTTGTAGGTGTTCTTAGAGTTCTCTTCTAAGGTGTCAAATTACCTTGAGACCTCTTACCTCTAGGTTTCTAACTCATGAAACCTTGGTAAAACTATCCCTTGTCTCATGTTGTCCTTTCTAGAAAAGGACAATTCCACCTATGCTCTGATACCAATTACGAGAAAGACTTGAATTAATTTCTCCAATCAATGATATCTACTAGATATCCACAATCTTATACGATTCTTTGATCAGAATGCTGCTAATCATTCATCTTGATCATTCTATAGTTTGAATATTCTATGTATATTCAAAACAAGTAAGTGGCAGCGGAAACTACACAAATGGCAAGCATTTTCTCAATGGAATAAACAACTTTTTGTATGTTCTATATGCTTGAATGCATATGCATAACGGTGTAATTTTGAAAATCGAAAAAATTACGACAAGCATTTTTTGTGATAACAGTGCCAACAAGCATAATCTATCTACAAATAGACCGAAAGTGGATACACACCCTGATAATTTTATTTTTTCTCCATGCTAACCTGCAAGAAAAATACTTACCTTTCTCTGCAAGAAGAATACATGCACCACACAATACAAACTTGCATCTAAACTACGCGTATAGTCTATATACAAAAAGAGAGCAACATTGCATATAAATTGACAAGAGACTTATCTCGAGGTTCAAAAAGTAACTTCCAGGTATTGAAGATGATCCATCCTTTGTCAAAATAGATTTCCAAGGCTCTCCCAATAGGGTATGCTTCAAAATGATGCTCGAAAGAGGGTATGAAATCACATATTCAAAATTTGAAGCACTTGAAAGTGAATAATCTTTGCCAATAGACCCTTATGTTAATCTGAATATATTGGAAGTCAAAGAAGCTCTATTTCGGTGCCAGTTGCAGAGCTTACAGCCCCAGCACGTGCAAAACTAAGGATTATCCCATATGCAACGCTGCTATAACCAGATGCCACCTACTATTGCTGTGCACCAACATGCCCGCAAGGCTCTATTATCCCACACAATACAACAGATCAATGGTATACCGAGGTTTTTACCGAGGAAAATAAACGCGGCTTTATTTGCCACAACGCCAGTGTAAAGGTCGGTACGCGCATCGATACCAAAGCGTCGGTATATGCATCGGTATATGCGTCAGTATATGCCGACACCCATACTTGTGCCCATACCGAGGCCTCTGTTGGGTGTATCGTCGTGCATACTGTCGCCTGTTGGGTGTACCGATGCTTATTCCAATGACATTACTGGGAGTACCGTCACGTACACCGATGACCATACCTGCAAAAATTTTTTTGGGCAGAGTGTGTTGTCTTTTGCTATAACAACATTACCATGATGTTGCTTAACAAAAGATAATACACTCTGCCCAAAAAAAACCGAGTACATGTGATGTGTACTCTAATATCAACCGAAATATGATTTCATGAAATAGAGTATTATTGGACACAAAAGAGATAATCATAATGAACCATGAACCATGTACAAAAGAAATTATATATTTCAATAATGAAGCATGTACAAGAGTGTGGCAAACCACTGTCATATATGACACTTTTACAAAATGTGGCAAAGCAATGCATTGCCATATGAAAATCAAATACAAAATTTTGGTGTTCCACTGCCATACACATGCAAAGAGCGTTCCATATCAACAGTCCTGCAACAAAGAACATTAATCAAGAGTGTTCCATATCAACAGTCCTGCAACAAAGAACATTAATGGAATTATATAAATTCACATGAAAATTACAAACAACAAGTAAAAACCAAGTTTATAAATTAATTACCTCATTGCAAATGCTCCCATGAAACAACTGCACCGCGTCCCTCCAAGTCCTCCAATAGTGCAATCAACCCATGACGATATCCGTAAGACTCCTCCGTTTGTGTTGGAGGACGACTCATTGCTAGCTCCTGAAACAAATATACAAAAGATTAGAGGAACAGACATGAGAAATTTAACACAAATAAATTCAATAAATGAAATGGTACTTACAAACTCATGACGCATCATGTCATATCCGTCGCTGCCCAAATGTGACAGTCCAACTGTATCTAAACATGTGGCTGCGGCATCTCGCTGCTGGCGATGTCGGTCAGGAGTCTGCTGCTGTTCGTCACGAATCACGTCCCACTCCTCAGCATCTAACCATACACGCTTTGGTAAGCCTGCTATGAAAGCATCACGAGCCTCGGATCATCGATGGGACATAACCTCACGTGGAGTGTGCAGAATCCACTCCGAAGTGACAAGAGACTGTCCATCGGCTGGTCGGAACTCCTGATAAATTGTTTGTGTGATATAATTCTTCCGATCTTTATCCTGTTCACTCCATTTCAGCATGATAGAGTGTCCAAACTGAATGGAGCAAAGCTGTCGTATGCGTGCACGCATTGCTTTGCCAGCAGCATCCGTCACTGGAGCTCCATCTCGGATATTATACACCTTGGAGTCATCATGGTCATGAGCACCCCTAGGTGTACGTGGTGTTCCACATGGTGTAGTGTGTGGCGTATCTACATCTGAGGTACTCGTCCTAGGAGTAGAAGCGGGCGACACAACGTCCGGCGCACTGCCTCCACAACAGCCGCCTCCTCCGCCTCCAGACCTACCTATAGATCCACTCCTAGAACCTCCTACTCTAGAGCGTGACCTTGATCTACGAGATCGGCCAGAACCTGTACCGCGTTGAGGTGTCGAACGCACATATCTACTAGTAGACCCAGTAGGAGATGGCTGAAAAGATGGTCGTGGTGGAGTCACAAAGCTAGGAGACATACCTCCTACGGGAGTAGCACCACCCACAGGAGTGACACCGGCAGGAGTGACACCGACAAGAGTGACACCAGCGGGAGTGAGGCCAGCGGGAGTGAGGCCGGCAGGAGTAAGGCTGCCAGGAGTGAGGCCGAGAGGAGTGCTACCACGAGCGATCCAATACTGTGATGCAACGGCCATATATGCGGGAGGAACCGGAGAGATGAACTCCAGAAACTACTCCTCTGTCATGGAATGTGGAGTGACTGGAGGATTGTCTCCCATCGTGCTCTGTAATAAAAGAACTCAAATAATTAGCATTTCGATAATAAAAGTAATATAGAGAATAAACAAAAAAAAACAAAAATTAGTACGTACAAGTGTTTTATTCAAAAGTCCTCTAGTCTAGCATCCTCTTGAAGATCGGATGCACCAAGAATATCTATCTCTGTATTGATGGCTTCTAAATCGCTTGCTATGCTGGTTTCTTCCTGATCATCATCTATTGCTTCGTCTTCTCGAACAATGACCTCTTCTTCAATGACCTCTTCTTCTTGAAAAATCACTACAAGAAAAAGGGGGGCGTAGCGACACCCCCGAATTGAAAAAAAAAACGTGTACCGTCGCTTATGCGACGTTGGCGTCGCATAAGCGATGGTCAATTTTTTGATGTATTTTTTCTAAGCGACAACCATCGCATAAGCGATGCTAGCATCGCTTATGCGACACTAAATTAATAGCATACATACATACACACATAGACACATACACACACATAAAGACATACACACACATACACACATATATGCATACATAATGCATACACACACATATGCATACATACATGCATACACATACACACATAGACACATACACACACATAAACACATACACACTCATAGAGACACACACATACATAGACGCGCACACACATACACACACATATATACACACACATACACACATACACACATAGAAACATACACACATTATGATGCATTCACACACATACACATGCATACACACATAGACACACATATACACACACACATACACACATACACACATACACACACATATATGCATACACACACACATAGAGAGACATACACACACATACACATACATGCATACATGTGCATACATAATGCATATGCATATGCATACATACATACTTACATGCATACATACACATACATAATGCATACACACACATATGCATACATAATGCATACACACACATACACACACCTATGCATACATACATGCATACACATACACACATAGACACATACACACACATAGACACATACACACACATAAACACATACACACTCATAGACACATACACACATAGACACATACATCCTCATAGATACACACATATACACATAGACACACACACACATACACACATAATGATGCATACTACACATGCATACACGCATACAGACACATATACACACATACACACATACACACACATATATGCATACACACACATACATAATGCATATGCATATGCATACATACATACTTACATGCATACATAATGCACATGCTTACATACACATACGTAATGCATACACACACATATGCATACATAATGCATACACACACATACACACATATGCATACATAATGCACATGCATAGATACATACACACACATAGACACATACACACATACACACATACACACACATAAACACATACATACTCATAGATACACACATATACACATAGACACACACACACATACACACATAATGATGCATACTACACATGCATACACACATACACACACATATACACACACATACACACACATACACACACATATATGCATACACACACATAGAGAGACATACACAAACATACACATACATGCATACATATGCATACATAATGCATATGCATATGCATACATACATACTTACATGCATACATAATGCACATGCTTACATACACATACATAATGCATACACACACATATGCATACATAATGCATACACACACATACACTTATATGCATACATAATGCATATGCATATGCATACATACATCCTTACATACATACATAATGCACATGCTTACATACACATACATAATGCATACACACACATATGCATACATAATGCATACAAACACATACACACATATGCATACATACATGCATACACATACACACATAGACACATACACACACATAGACACATACACACACATAAACACATACACACTCACAGACGCATAGCGACACATACACATAGACACATACACATACACACACACATATACACACACATATACACACACACACACACACACATAAATACACACATAGACACATACACACATAATGATGCATACACACACATACATATGCATACACACACATATGCATACATACATGCATACACATACACACATAGACACATACACACACAGATACATACATACACATAAACACATACACACTCATAGAGAAACACATACACATAGACGTGCACACACATACACACACATATACACACACTTACAAACATAAACACATACACACATAATGATGCATACACACACATACACATGCATACACACATATGCATACATACATGCATACACACATATGCATACATACATGCATACACATACACACATAGACACATACACACACATAGATACATACATACACATAAACACATACACACTCATAGACACACACATACACAGACGCGCACACACATACACACACATATACACACACTTACACACATACACACATACACACATAATGATGCATACACACATATACACATGCATACACACACATATGCATACATACATGCATACACATACACACATAGACACATACACACACATAGACACACACTTACACACATAGACACATACACACATAATGATGCATACACACACATACACATGCATACACACACATATGCATACATACATGCATACACATACACACATAGACACATACACACACATAGATACATACATACACATAAACACATACACACTCATAGACACACATACATACACATAGACACACACACACACATATACACACACACATAGACACATACACACATAATGATGCATACACACACATACACATGCATACACACATACAAACACATGTATACACACACATACACACATACACACATATATGCATACACACACATATATGCATACACACACATAGAGAGACATACTCACACATACACATACATGCATATATATACATACATAATGCATATGCATATGCATACATACATACATGCATACATACACATACATAATGCATACACACACATATGCATACATAATGCATACACACACATACACACATATGCATACATACATGCATACACATACACACATAGACACATACACACACATAGAAGGCCTATTTAGGAAAAATGGGAATTACACAGGATTTTGAGACAGTTCTTTCTGTCCCAATGTTTTAGTTTTTTACTCATTCACACACTACAACATGTTATTATCTCTTGATTGGAGTATATTAAATTGACACTTTAATATTAAGGATAAGTTTATTATATGTGGGGTATCAAAGTTGGGTTCAAACTTAAGAAGTTAACATAATAAGTAATATAAATGGGACTTGAATAATTCCCAAATTTCTTGAATAGGCCTTATAGACACATACACACACATAAACACATACACACTCATAGATGCACACATATACACATAGACACACACACATACACACACACATATACACACACACATACACACATACACACATAATGATGCATACACACACATACATATGCATACACACACATACATATGCATACACACATACACACACACATACACGCACATACATACACACACATGCATACATACACATACTTAATGCATACACACATACATATGTACACGAATATATATATATATATATATATATATATATATATATATATATATATATATATATATATATATATATATATATATAGTGATTTTCAATCATTTTGTTTTATATGTTAGGTATTATGGATCCTAGTAGAGAGAGAAAGGCAAAACTCACTCTCATAAAAAGTCTTATGAGAGCAAGAGTTCCGTCTGATACTCTAGGGGCCATAATGCATGACTACTCAGAGATGTCTGATGAGGAGCTGGACTATACGATCCAGATGCTTACCCAGCAATCAGACGAGGGCTCTTCTGCGGCTCCACACGTAGGAAGAGAGCTATCTGCTCATAGGTATGTTTTTTTTTCATAAACTTTTTTAATGATATTATAACACATATTTTTATTTATTTTTATCTATCTATTTTCAGGACACCTATACCACCTCCAGCACGTGATAGTAGAGCAGAGTTGCCTATGAGGACATGCATAGGCACCTTAGGACTAGAGTGCGATATAGAGCCAGAGGGGAACATTGTGTACATAGGGAATGGATTGGAGTTCAAGAGAAGGATGCAGTCACTATGTGACTCTTACCTGCGCTTTATCCACTTACCATGGAAGTAAGTAAAAATTTTACATATAAATTGAAATAAATATCTTATGTTTTATTTACATTATGTTTTTTTTTTGTAGTGAGCATGATGAGAGGGATAAAAAATACGTACTTAGTTCACTTGAGACAGAGTTTGGGAGAGGATGGTCACTTAAGTGGTGTTTAAAAGAGATGCGGACACTTATGGCTCATCGTCGCGATAATGCACGGTATGCACTGCTTTTATGTATATATATGTGGATATGAGTATGTGTGTTTATGCATGTATGTATGTATATGAGAGAGAGAGAGAGAAAAGAGTGAGACTAGAGGTATAAATACACGCATACACACATATACATCATACGCACATTTACACACATATACATATACATGCACATTTATACATACACACACGTACATGCACATTTTTGTGAAGAGATGGATAGGTATGTGCTTGAAGATGAAGAGGTGTTGCAAAATCCTTGGTCTACACCAGCCAAGTGAACTCCATGACTATATGGTGGGCCCTTTTAGCTTGCCAATGGATGTATTAGACACCCTATGTACCTTGGAAGATCACTTTCAAAAAGATAGATCAAAACAGATAAGTTGGAGTTAGCTCAGAGGTGAAAACTTGTTATTCTTGGTTCATACACCTGTCCAGTGTTTCACATAATTCTCTGAGCACAGCATCAATTAGCTTAATTCCTCTTGGGGAACTCTAGGTAGCTTGAAGAGATAACTTTCAAGAGTAATCTCATCAAAAATAATAAACCACACACTGAGAATGAGTTTTAACAAGTGATGACATCATCCCGATTTTCACGGGCTGCTACAGTTTGAGACCAATGAGCAAAAAAATAAACATAACTCAAAATGTAGGAATCTAATGATTATGAAACTTTTTATGGTTATACTATACAATAAGCTGAATCCAACGAGCTTTAAATCACTGAATTTGTCTATGTAACCACTAAGTCGGGATACATGACAAAGAAGTGAAGATGAACAGTCCCTGTTGACTTCAAATGAACATAACTGAAGATTGCAACATTCAAATAACATGAAAATTTATGAGCATATAGTACACTTATAGAGCTAACTTTACCAAGTTAAATTACTGAAAATGGTGCACCAAGCTGAGAGAAACCATCTCTGCAATCTGACTGAGAAAACTGAGAGTAATGGCAGTGAGTAGTACACTTCACAAGAACATGGAAATATGAACCCAAATGATCATGAAAATGAAAGTATATTGCTTGTAAAATACAATGGAGTTACTGATACATATGTGTGCCTTGTAATCACACCTTGATATGGCATAAAGCTCAGCTCTTGGAGCTCTTCACATAGGTCTCTCTAACCACGACTAAAACTGCCATCTATTTATAGTTGAGTTTGGGAGGCTAACTTCTCTCAATCACTCTCCAATCAATCAATGATTGATTTGATTCCCTACCTACCACAAATCATGAATTCGTGGCTTCTCTTTCCATTCTTGATCAAGTGGACTCAACCACTTAAGATTCTTTCACTTTTACATTAAGTAAACTCTTCAAAAGTTACAAGAGATAGTTCACAAGTGAACTTTACATAGTCTTCATTTTAAGGCTTCTTCTATGACTTTGTGGGACTCAAGCCAATACTTAGGCTTGTCATAGACTTGCTCCAACAGCTCCCCCTCAAGCCAAGTATGCTTGAGGTCTTCAATCTTCCAAGATTACCTGCAAACCAATCATAGCCTTGAATTTGCAAAGCTTTGTACCATCCAATGCTTTGGTTAGAATATCTGCACATTGTTGATGAGTGGACACATATGATATTTGAATCTCTTTGCTTAGAACCTTTTCTCGTACATAGTGATAATGAACTTTAATATGTTTAGTCCTTGCATGAAAAATAGGATTAGCAGCCAAGTGAATAGAACTCATATTATCACCAAAAATAGTTGGAGTTCCAAACTCCAATCCAAGATCTGTGAATAAGGTCTTCATCCACATAGCTTCCTAAGTAGCTATGGCAAGACCTCTATATTCAGCTTTAGTAGAAGAGAGAGCAACTGTGGGTTGCTTCTTGGATGACCATGAAATAAGCTTTGAACCTGCAAAGGTAAGATAACCTGAAGTGCTCCTTCTATCTTCCTTGGAGCCAGCCCAATCTGCATCAGAAAATAGCTTCAAACCTAAATCAGATACATAAGGATAATAAAGTCCTTCATTTATGGTTCCTTTGAGATACTTGAGAATCCTTTTGGCAGCATCCATATGTGGTTTCCTTGGTGTCTGCATAAATTGGCCTAGCACACTCACACTGTAACATATATCTACTCTTGTCAATGTGGCATAGTTGAGACTACCCACTAAACTTTGATATGATGTGATGTCCTCTATGAGTTCACCTTCATGCGAGCTCAATTTGTGATTGACCTCCATTGGAGTACCTGCAATCTTACAATCTTGCATCTTGAATTTTGCCAACATGTCCTTAATGTACTTCCTTTGAGTGAGAAACAAATCATGATCTTTGTAGACAACTTCCAAACCTAGGAAGTAGGTAAGTGAACCCAAATCACTTATCTTGAACTCTTCTCTCATCTGATCTTTGATCTTCTTCATACCATCTACATCATTTCTAGTCAATATAACAAGCCTGAAATTCCAAGCTCTTGGAGCTTGCTTGAGACCATACAATGCTTTGTTAAGTTTACACACATAATCAAGGTAAACTTGATTCTCAAAACCAGGTGGTTGTGCCATATATACCTCTTCTATTATCCAACCATTCAATAATGCATTCTTTACATCTAGTTGAAGTATCTTCCAATTCTTGGAAGAGGCAATACTAAGCAAAACCCTAATAGTAGGCATCTTTGCCACAAGAGAGAAAGTCTCCTCATAATCAATTCCCTGAGTTTGTGCAAAGCCTTTTGCTACAAGCCTTGCCTTATACCTGTTAATTGAACCACCAAAATTCTTCTTGAGTTTATAGACCCATCTTGAGCCTATTACCTTCATGAATGAAGTCTTGGTCACCAAATCCCAAGTGTTGTTTTCCTCAAGTGCTTCAATCTCTTCCTTCATTGCATGCTTCCATTCTGATTTTGCTTTGGCCTCTTCAAATGATGATGGCTCCTCTTGGTTTATGTCATGTGCTATGTAGATAGAATGTTTAGTTACTAATGAGGTGTCAAACCCATACCCAATAATTGTAGTTGTTGTAATTGCCATGGTAATTGTTGAACCTTCCTCTTGAGTAGCCATAACTTCCTCTATTGTATCCTCTGCCTCTTTGATTCCTGGAATTCCTAAAGCAATTTTTAGTTGTATGATTAGTTAATCTACAAATAGAACATGAGTTGGAGTCTTGGGATCTCCCCCTGCCTTGTCTAGCTCCTCTTCCTCTACCTCTTCCATGTCTTCCTCTACCTGCATAGTTAGCTTGATATGTACCTGCTTCATCATCCACTTTCTTTGCCTTTCCTTTGTTATCTTTGGACTTGCTTTTATCAGTGTATAAAGCTGAAGATTGATTACCTTTAGAGCTTTCTCCATTTTTGATAAGCTTTGCCTCTTGAGTAAGTAGTTGTCCAATGAGTGTATTGAAATCAGGTACATGCATGTCCATGTACAAATCCATAGCTGTGGTGAATGCTTTCCACTTGTCATCTTCCTTCAAGCCATTGACGACCTGCCTTACAATTTGCTCTTCATCTATTACCTCTCCAATGCTTCCCAACTAATCTGCTTATGTCCTTGAGCTTTGTGACAAAATCAGTCACATTTTGTTTGGGAGTCTTCTTGAGAGTTGTGAAATTCAGCCATAGTTGATGCTTCCTAGCTTTGGTACTTGAAGAAAAGAAAGCTTCAAGTGCATCCCACACTTCTTGAAGATGTCTTACAACGTCTAATGTGAGGCAACAAAAAATCTGAGATAGAGTTGAGGAGATAAGACCTTGCAAGTGCATCCTTGGAGCACCATGTGCTCAATCTTTCTTGCTCTTCTTGTGTTGGTTGACTTTTGTTCTTGAAACTTGGCATAACTTCATCTCCATCCACATAACCATATAAACTTCTACCTTGGAGATAAGCTTCCATTCTTAATGACCAAGCAGAGTAGTTACCTCTGTCCAAGTTGTCAATTGATGAAGGAAATCCATCTGCCATGTTGTGCAACCTTGCTCTGATACCACTGTGAAGAGATGGATAGGTATGTGCTTGAAGATGAAGAGGTGTTGCAAAATCCTTGGTCTACACCAGCCAAATGAACTCCAGGAGTATATGGTGGGCCCTTTTAGCTTGCCAATGGATGTATTAGACACCCTATGTACCTTGGAAGATCACTTTCAAAAAGATAGATCAAAACAGATAAGTTGGAGTTAGCTCAGAGGTGAAAACTTGCTATTCTTGGTTCATACACCTGTTCAGTGTTTCACATAATTCTCTGAGCACAGCACCAATTAGCTTAATTCCTCTTGGGGAAGTCTAGGTAGCTTGAAGAGATATCTTTCAAGAGTAATCTCATAAAAAATAATAAACCACACACTGAGAATGAGTTTTAACAAGTGCTGACATCATCCCGATTTTCAAGGGCTGCTATAGTTTGAGACCAGTGAGTAGAAAAATAAACATAACTCAAAATGTAGGAATCCAATGATTATGAAAATTTGTATGGTTATACTAGACAATAATCGTAATCCAACGAGCTTTAAATCACTGAATTTGAATAAGTAACCATTGAGAAATGACTCTGATAAGATGAGTTAAAAAGTCGAGTACCTGACAGAGAAGTGAAGATGAACAGACCCTGTTGACTTCAAATGAACATAACTGAAGATTGCAACATTCAAATGACATGAAAATTTGTGAGCATATAGTACACTTATAGAGCTAACTTTACCAAGTTAAATTACTAAAAATGATGCACCAAGCTCAGAGAAACCATCTCTGCAATCTGACTGAGAAAACTGAGAGTAATGGCAGTGAGTAGTACACTTCACAAGAACATGGAAATATGAACCCAAATGATCATGAAAATGAAAGTATATTGCTTGTACAGTACAATGGACTTACTGATACATATGTGTGCCTTGTAATCACACCTTGATATGGCATAAAGCTCAGCTCTTGGAGGTCTTCACATAGGTCTCTCTAACCACGACTAAAATTGCCATCTATTTATAGTTGAGTTTGGGAGGCTAACTTCCCTCAATCACTCTCCAATCAATCAATGGTTGATTTGATTCTCTAACTACCACAAATCAAAATTCGTGGCTCCTCTTTCCATTCTTGATCAAGTGGACTCAACCACTTAAGATTCTTTCACTTTTACATTAAGTAAACTCTTCAAAAGTTACAAGAGATAGTTCACAAGTGAACTTTACATAGTCTTCATTTTAAGGCTTCTTCTATGACTTTGTGGGACTCAAGCCAATACTTAGGCTTGTCATAGACTTGCTCCAACAATTTTCACATACACATACACATGCATGCAGTTACACACATATAATGAATACACATAGACACATACACATGCTCACATACACGTACACATACTCACATACACATACACATGCATAATCATATGTACACACACATAGACTCATATAATCATATTTACATGCATGTATACATATACACATGCATATATACACACACAACACATGCATATGCACATATAGATACACATACATACACAACACATGCATACACATAAATAAATAAATAAATAAATAAATCCTATTTCAAAAATCCTAAATTGAAAACACTAATTTCGATATTAGGGTTTTAAAACCCCTAATTTAAAAACTCTAATTCAACCTTTTAGCCATATGTTTGAAGTATATGTACACATTGCATCTATTCCTCCGACGTCCTACTAGAGAGATGTCTCTCCTCCCAACCTTATGCCTCTATATATAGCTACTCGAATCAACGAGGATCATAATATATATAAAGATATATACACATCATGTAGATAGGATACATAAATATAAAATGGAGTACATATATTATGCATCACACATACATGCCTAAATGCACACATAAATATATATATACATACTAACATATTTACATGTACACATTTACACATAGACATATGTATATATATACATGTGCACATCACATATACATGCCTACATGCACACATAAACATATATATACATGCATACATATTTACATGTACATATTTACATAGACACATATACATATATACATGTACACAATTATAAACAGTTGCATATATTACATGAATACATGAATATTTTACATAAATGCATATGCATATATACACATATGCATATTTAACACATGTATACATATATCACACACATGCAAACACATACATATACATGAAATACATATATATGCATACTAACATATGTATACATATAAAACACATGAATACACACACATATGCATACATACATGAAAAAAATTTGCTCCTCGAAGATAAAGCTATATATAAAATAATTAGGCATACCCCCGAGCTTCATGTTCTAACTTAGAAGAACATGATTTCATCTCTCTAGTAGGATTATCGTTATTCAAGTTAATAAAAAAATCTATTATCTGATATCCATTCAAAAAGCTTCACGTTATTGATCGATAACGAGAGTAGAATTTACTATCTAATCTGATCATATGTTTTCATTATTGCCATCATTTTGGTAAGACATCAATATAGTCTCATCTTCATTATCCTTATTGATTTCATTTATTTCTTCTATTGTTAAATCTATGTTCTCATGAATCACATCATCTATTGATGGATTAATATCTATTTCTGGTAATTCCCCTTCTTCGTCAGTAGAATCAGCATGTAGAGAATTATCCTCTTCATAAAAAAGATTAGTATCATTATCACGTATAATGATTTTAATTTGTATTTCAGATGTGGATGTATCTGTATCTGATGTTGAATCATCAAGAGGACTTTCTTCGATCTCTTCTAACAATAAACTATTCAAACAATGACCTACCTCTAGGTTGCACATGAATGACTTGCCACCAAGGATGAGCATCTGGGTTTTTATAAAAAAATGTTTGTTCAATATGCCTAGGAAGAATATATGGTTATTTAGTAGATCACATTACCTTGGAAGAATCAATTGCCCAAAACCCAGATAATTCCTTTCTTAATGTGGAATTACTACCTTTATACTCCGCTCAAAACCAGTCAACCTTCAATATGACCTATCAAAATATATAACAACAAAAACCCATTATTAGGTGCTTTAAAAAATAACTAACTCTATAAAAAAATATAAACTTTTTTCTACTTGTTTGAATGTACGAAATGAAATTTCGTAGATACCAACAATAGTTCCTACGTAACTAAGTTCGCTATCTATAATGTTCGTGTCTTTTGAGCTAGCACGTTATAGTTGCTTGAAAGAAGCAACAATACTAGAATCCTCTGTTTTACGTAAAGAATCAATGGCTTTGATTCTAATATGTTGTCCAAAAGCCCACATATTAATGAACATTCGAGCATGCAAAATAAATTCAATTAGTAAATAGAAACTAACATACATTTATGAAAAAAATAAAAATATTATTTTAATAAAATTACCTTTTGTTCACAACCTATCATTAACTCTCTTTGCTCATCTGAAATTTCTTCATTGTTTGCGTTGGCGTGTTGCAAATGACTATATAGCCAATCCGTAAAAGAAGATATATCTGTAATCTCATTATTATCGAGATTACGTCTAAATCTTTTGTTTTTTCGCCTTTTACTTCGGAGATTTTGAAGTTCCTCGTACTCGCTAAGGAATGCTTGCATGCATTCGCTATTATATGCTACAAAAGTAGAAACATCATTTTTTTCTTGATATGTAAATAAGAATGGAACCCCCTTACCTGATAATACCTCATCTGCTATTTTTGAAGAAGACTCGTTGGTCCATGTACGTGGAGCTTCTTCATGAACTCTTTCAAGGTACTCACTAACGTAATACATGCACTCTTCAAGCATCCAACCCTTTGCCATGGATCCTTCTGGTTTAGCTCTTTGTCGCACATAACCTTTTAATACTCCCATAAATCGCTCGACCCAAAACATCCATCGAGTGTTGACAACACCTGCAATCTCTATTTCATCTACAAGATGGACTAATAAATGAACCTGAATATCAAAAAATGAAGTAGGAAGTTCTTTCTCCATCAAACATAGTAGCTCTTTGCATTCACGTTTTTTTGTGGGATTGAGTTTTTGTCAATATCTTTGGATGTAATCCACCTATACATATCATAAAAACAATTATAAAGAAGTTAATTAAAAAATAAAAGATATCCAATATTCATACATATTAAATATAAAAGTATCACAATTACCTTATAAGTGATCCAAGACAATAGATCACATCTCGTACTCCTTTCGTTGTACATCCATCGATAACCAAAGGTAAAATATGTTTCAAAAAGTTATGCCAGTCATGGGTCTTTAACCCAGATAAGCTCTTATCATCCATAGTAAACATGTTTTGAAAAGATGCTCCATATCCTGTAGGAGTCTTAATCAATTGAATTCTATTGTTGATAGTTTGTATCTCTTTTGTTGTAAGTACCCAAGGAGCAGGTGCATAAGTCGTTTCTTGTCGATGTCTATCAAAAACTGGCCATAACTTTGGTTTGGATTTTTGATCTTTCAAATCATTCATTGATGTTGTGGTATCTTTTAGTCCAAGAAGATGTTGCCATAGTGAATAACCAATATTTTTGAATATATGCACAGGATCAAGAAGATGACATACTTTTAACTCTTTCCAATACTCCAAAGAATACCATATTGATATGTTCTCTACGAGTGCCAATTTTCCTTTACCTTTGTTCACATACTCATTATCTGAATCATCACTGAAGATTTCTGCTTCTGGATCTATCAGAGGTCCGTATGTCCATTTTTTATACCAATCCATAGGCGTCATAGGTTTTGGACAGTGACCTGTTTCAAGATTTCCATTAAAATGTATCGCTTCTCTTTTAGATCTTAATGGATGATCATCAGGCAAGAATCGTCGATGTCGAAGATAAATATTTTGGTTGAGATTCTTACTATAGATTGATCTCAACCAATCACCACAATATGGACAAGCTTTATAACCCTTAGTAGATATTCCTGCATCATGGAAAATGATAAAAATATAATTAGATTAAATCATATTTATTTACATGCATATTGAGTAGAAAAATTACATCAATACCTGAACAAACACCATATCCTCGAAAATCGTGAATAGTCCAAGCCACAATACCACGAACCGTAATATGTCTTTCATTGATGCTTTTCAATACATCAATGACATTAATACCTCTCCATAACTCTTGAAGATCGTCAATGAGAGGATTATTCATATCTTTAACTTATCTTTTGCCTGGGATTAAAAGTGAAAGCATTAAATGTTCCTTTTTAATGCTAAGATATGGCGGAAGATAATAGTTTATTACTACCACTGGCCATGTTGACCATTTACTGGATTTCATGGAGAATGGATTAACCCCATCTAATGCAACTCCTAACTTTAGATTCTGTGCATTTTGTGCAAATTCAGACCATGTAGAATCAATATGCTGAAAAGCAACACTATCATGAGGAATTCTAATTATTCCATGAGTACTTTTGTGATCATGTCCCCAAGTCAAAAGCTTTGATAATTCAGGGCTTTGAAACATATGTCTAATCCATGGAGCCAATGGAAAATGTCTCAATACCTTTTTTGGGATTTTACCTTCTTCGCCCTTATATCGAGCAGATTGACATTTGGGACATGTCAAAGAGTTTGCATATTCACCTCTATATGAAATACAATCGTTAGGACATGCATGTATACATTGATAATATATACCAAGATTGTTGATTATCTTCTTCATTTCATCATGTGAGGTAGGAAGAATATTCTGACTTGGTAAAAACTTTTAAGAAAATAACCTGTAATTTATCAAAAAAAGATATATTAAAAAAAGTAAATAAATAAATAAATATATATATATATATATATATATATATATATATATATATATATATGCATATAATTTTATATATGTGTATGCTTATGTGCATCTTTCAAAATATTCGTGTAAAATTTGATTATTTTGGATGGCAGGATACGATTGTTTGTTTTGGAGGATATGAAGTATGTACCTTCATTGAATGATTTGTCGATTCTATCATATGTTCAGTTTGAAAGTGTGAGAAGTGGGTTTATAATTGCTATTCAAAGAATTTGGCACTGTTTATAGGCCATATGATGGTGACCTAGATGAATCGCATGCACAGAGGTTACTCAAGATAGAGCAACCTGATTATAAGGGACTAGTACCAGCAGGATTCCTGGGGTATGCAGTAAACCTCTTGCATGTCAATGATGAGCATATGAACTTAAGGATAAAAAGTGAAAATCATGGTGGCTTGAGAGGATCACTTTTATACAGCTTGTTCAAAGAACTCCAGGTTTATGACACTGAAGTTTTTTGAACAAGCTGTATAAAAGTGATCCTCTCAAGCCACCATGATTTCCACTTTGTATCCTAAAGTTCAGATGCTCATCATTGACATGCAAGAGGTGTACTGCATACCCTTGGAATCCTGCTAGCACTAGTCCATTATAATCAGATTGCTCTATCTTGAGTAACCTCTGTGCATGCGGTTCATCCAAGTCACGTACCATTGTATGGCCTATAAACAGTGCCAAAATCTTTGAATAGCAATAAATCCATTTCTCACACTTTCAAACTGAACATATGATAGAATCGAAAAATTATTCAATGAAGGTACATACTTCATATCCTCCAAAACAAACAATCGTATCCTGCCATCCAAACAATCAAATTTTACGCGAATATTTTGAAAGATGCATTAATAGTTTTAAAAGATGTGCAGATAAAAGTGTCCATTGAGTTTAAGTTCTTGTTCTTACCTTATCTAAAGTAAGAATAAAAACCTGCATGTATTTACATACATATATATTTATGCATATATATATAAATTGATAGAAAATTGAAAATTATACCTTAATAGTGTCGAAATAGATACATTACTCCATCCAAAACGATTTTGAAGGTTGAGAATAAGTAAGCTCGCACTTAGTCGTGTCAAACGACTTCCTTCATATATATGCTTTAGACATTCCTCTCGAAGATATTTCTCAGTTTTAGAAATAGCAATGCTCTCACTGTCATTTTGATACCAATCCTCAATAAAATCTGCCACGCCATCATCTTCATCATTGTCACACAAATCTTGTACTTTATCGTCTTTTGAATATAGATCTTTCAACTTTGCATATTGCACAGATTAGTTTTGCGTAGCCTCCTCATGGAAGCTTCTGATAAATGAGGTCTTACTGGTAATTGTGAATGCTATGGAGGAATATCATCAACATCATACGTTGGAATCTACACATATAAATAAAATTCATTAGTATTTCATAAATGAATAAAAAGTAAACTTTAAATAAAAAATTAAGTATATAACTTATTAAATATGGATAAAGAAATTTTTATTCTCTCTAGCTAAAAGGTGCTCTTGGAGGTCTACGCCATCCATAATTCACTAATAGTTCATCACCGGCATGTAATGTAGTAATAGCATTGGCAACTATGTATCTTGATACATCTCTACTCATGTATGGTGATTCATGACTATTTGCACGCTCCTCAAATGTGTAATAAGTCCTTGAACTATTATGTAACCCTCGACTACTTTTTATTAAACCTACTATATTTCCATGTGTGTAAGGTCTTCCATCAATATATAATCTTTCATTTTCTGCATGTGAAATCCTTTTACTAGTAAGGGATGTTGCATTCAAGCATATTCCATAAGTACTCATGCTTTGAACATAACGTGAAAGCCGATGCCAATCTCCCCATCCATATATAGGACCACAAAATGACATAAGAGTGACTTCAGAGTTCGGAGGCACATACAAATCCTCTACAATAAAGAGACCACGACCAGCATTAGTAATAGTGGATGAAGCAATCATATAGCGATTACCCCAAAAGTTGAAAACCTCTCCATCTAAAGGAAGTGGTCCTCTATTCCATCCTCCATATCTTCTTCTATCATATGTTTGTACTAAAGAATGATCACGAGCTGGCAATGGATAATCTCCAGCCGTTTCATTCTCTAAACCAGGAGGTAGAGGATTTCTAGAAACCTCTGCTTGTAATTGATGAACAGCAAGTCCATGACGTGTACGAGGTATATTAACATTATGAGAAAAATTATCATCATCATCATCATCGAGCAAGTATTCCTGTATATCAACAATAATTTGATTTTATATATGGTTTTTAAATAAAAATAATGATATTAATATATATAAAAAATACATACCCAAGCATTATCACATTGACTAGGTGATGGTGCATGCTCAAAAGTACCATACTCTGCCTCATGTTCAATACATTCCGATCGTGGTCTTCGATACGTGCCATAACAAGAGTTACACCAACATATAATATGCTCTTCATAGTAAAATTCATCATAATTCCTATCGGAGGACACATGTGAAGTCGTTGCATGGATAGGAGGTGGTGGAGTACCCTCTGATTGATCAGAATCTGCACATAATAAGAAACAAAAAAAAATAATGTATCCATCAAATATATTTAAAATTAAATGTTTGATATAGTTATAGTATAAAGTCGTTGCACGATGAGGAGATGGTGGTGGAGTTCCATCTGATTGATCAGAATCTACAAATAATGGTATTTGATATTAATAATCTGATTATCTACATACACAAAAAATTCGCATATATATATTTACACATACACACATATTCACATATACACATTTATACATACACATATATTCACATATACTCTACACATTATTGTGGGATAAATGCATGTATTTTGTATGAATGAGTGTATATGCATGCATGTGTGTGTACGTATATATGTGGATATCTATATGTGTGTTTATGTTATATGTATGTATATGTGTATATGTATACATATATATATGCGTATATGTTTGCATGTATATGTGTATGTGGATATGTGTATGTGTGTGTATATATGTGTATGTATTCTGATTTTTTTTTCCGTTTGAGATTAAATTAACAGGAGATATTGTATGGTCAAAAAAAATAAGAGGCGAGCTAACATGAGTCGTGGCAGTTTTTTCGTAGACAGCTACGCCTTCAGGAGTCATTTCCTCAGCAGAAGGTACACAAATTAATAGTTTATATTTATAATTTTTATATATTTTAGTAATTTTTTACATTTAATTTATGTATTTTTTTCGTTGAATAAACAGGCTGTTGCAAAGAAGAGAGTGGAGTCGGGCCACACATCGCACCTAGGCCAAATGGGCCATAATGGTTTTGTAGCTACATTTGTAAGTATATGTGTTATTGTGAGTATATTTTTTATTTTAGTTAAAATTCAAGTAACTAATGTTTTTTATTTGTTTCATTGCAGCGGAAGGATTATGGCCGATATCCTACGAAAGATGAGATCGAGTATGCTACACATTTTGGATATCGGTGTTTGAGCGAGTATATGCAAGATCATCCTAATGCCTTTGTGAGTATTTTTAACTTTTATATAATTATTTTATTTTTATGAATGGTTTAATTGTTTTATTTATTTATGTTTGTTATATGTAATACACGAGTATTATGGAGAGACAAATATGGATGAGGTGGAGAGACAGACACAGGAAGGACGATCTCGATCGTCACAGGGTGATCATGATGATGAGGATAAGGAAGATTAGGATGATCATGATATTGCTGATGATGATGGTCATGATGATGATGATTAGGATTTTAGTTGATTATGACATTGGATTATATGTATTTACATTGATATATATATATATATATATATATATATATATATATATATATATATATATATATATATATATATATATATATATATATAATCTATATATGTTTCATTTCAGTTATGTTTTGAATTGTGTGTATGGTATTAAGTAATGAAGAGTTTTGTTCTATTGATTGTTATTATTGTTTATATTAAGCATGTGTTTTAATACTTTAATTATATAATTCATTCATATGTGTGTACTTAAGTGTATATGTATGTATGTGCATGTGTATGTGTGTGTATATGTATGTAAATCTTTTTATGTGGTTGTAGAAATGTTTGTGCATATGCATGTGTATATGTGTGTATGTCTAAGTGTATGTGCACATGTATCTGTGTGTATATATGTGTGTGTATGTGCATATGTATATGTGTATATGTGTGAAAGTGCATCTTCATTATGTATAAGTGTATAAGTGCATATCAATAAGTGTGAGTATGCTATCTAATGAAAATAACACAATTCAAATGATATACAAAGAATAGAAATTGTACTTACAATAGTTATCCATACTTTTTGCTTGGTTAGCTTTTTGAATAACCTGCAATAAAGAGAGAGAGAGAGAGAGAAAGAGAGAGAGAGAGAGAGAGAGAATTCAAAGAGAGAAAGATGTAGAAAGAGAGAAACAGAGACAGAGGGAGACAATAAAAGAGAGCTTAGGCAAAACAACAATTCTGCATATACTTGCTTTAGCTCGTAAGCACAGCGCAATTGCGAATGTTGGAGAGCTCTTCGATCGGATGCATGAAAATGCCGATCGAAGAGCCTCCAACGTTTTAATTTTTGTCCGTCAACATACCATCGTGTAAATGATGCTATTCGTCGTCGCATAAGCGACACTTTTTAGCGTCGCTTATGCGTCCGCAAACTACCGTCGCTTATGCGATATAAAAGAGTGTCGCTTATGCGATGTAAAAGAGCATCGCTTATGCGATGTAAAACTGTGTCCCTTATGTGAAGCTTTTAAATGTGTCGCGTTAGCGACGCTCTATGGGAGCGTCGCACCCCGTCGTGCCATGTCGCGAAAAACGTCATTCACTTCGTCGTTTAATCGACGGTCCGCGTGTGACGCTAATTACGATGCATGCTGCAATTTTATAGCGACGAAATATTGTCGCCTTAACCGTCGCTATACACCCGTATTCATTGTAGTGAATGATCTCTTCCTTCTCGACTATCAAATGAATCTCTGAGTCCACTAGAGATGGACTTTCTTCTACATCTATGTTCTCAAAAATTTGTTTACTACGTGGAGTGACTTGTAAAACAAACAGCCACTCTCGTTCTTTTGAATCTGGTATAAAAACAACTTGCTCACAGTGTTCGGGAAGTACAAATTTATCCCTTTCATCTGTCCATAATCTTGTGGAGTCGACTTGAAGCAAACCGCTTTTATCCCGTCTCACTGTTGCGTTTCTTCCAGAGGTGACTACTTTGAACCATTTCACATCAAAAACAAAGTAATCAAACTTTCTGAAAGATAGTTTCAAGATGTCTTGAATCACACCACAATAATCTAGCTCGCCTTTTAGAGCATTATCATCTCTTGCACTCGCTCTACTTTTTTGCAAAAAATTCACCATCACTCCAGTATCAAAAGTAGACCTATTTTGATCGATTCGTGCGACTCGAAAGTGTCATCCATGAGACGATAGTGCACCGTATTTAATATACTCCCAATCACATCCTTTTTGCGAGTTCTTCTTCTTCTTTAGAGATATCTTCAGCGGCCTTTGCTTGTGAAACCGCTGTATATAGCCATCTGCTCATTGGAAAAGGTGGAAGAGGTCGAAGACATGGAAGAGGCAAAAATCTAGTGGAACTATTTCTTCAAAACTGAGCTCTTTCCTTTGCATTAGTTTCCTTGGCAAGCTCATACCTTTCTAACCACTTTTGCATAGGCTCAGAGTTAACTATGCAAAACTTCATTGCCTTCTCTCTGAAAGCTGCATCCATTTTTCTTTGCAATCCTTTACCTTGCGGTTCATCACCTATGAGACGAACATCTTCATCATCGCTCCATAAGCGAGGCATTTCGGGATCCGACATACGTAGAAACTCAGTTATGAATACAAGAGATTCTTGTACAAGCCATCCCTCTGCCATGCTACCCTCTGGACGTGCTCTCTGTCGAACAAACCCTTTTAATGTCTTCATAAAGCGCTCTAAGAAGAACATCCATCGACTATGGACAGTTCCAGCTATTGCAACTTCATCTACCATATGAACCAGTAAATGAAGTTGAATAGTGAGAATACTTGTGGGAAAGTATTTCTCTACCATACAAACAGCCTCAATAGCATTGAGTTTCACACTCTCTATGCTATCTCTATTTATCTCTTTAGAAGATATCCACTGTACTAAAGAACTAATTTTATAAATGGTTCTTCGTACATCCTCTGAAAGACAATCTTTTAGGGCTACAGGGAGCACAAACTCTAAAAAATTGTGCCAATCATGAGACTTGAGTCCTGCAAGATCGTCATTTCGTGTGAAAACAGTCTTTAGACACCTCATGCATCCAGTAGGTGTTTGAAACTCTGAGATTGTTTTCTTCACTTTTTGCTCTTCCATCCTGCGAAGCACCCAAGGAGCTCTTGGTAATGATATTGTTCCATTGGGCTTAGTAATTGCCCACAACTCTCGCATACGACCTCGCTCTTCTAAGTCCTCCCTTTGTGCTTTTCTTTCTTTCTTTCCGATCAAAGTTTTCCAAAGAATCTCTCCCACATTATTAAAAATATGCATCGGGTCCACCAAATGATTGATCAAAAATTCACTCCAATAAGGGAGTTCATGAAAAATGGACAACCGTTTCATGCCAGCAACTGGATTTTCTGAATCCCACAGTTGTTTCCAATCGCTAGCTTTCATTTAGTGTTGTGCTTGTGGACCAATTTGTCCTTCACATAAAACATGTCCATCAGGCAAATATCTATGATGTCCTTCATAGACAGTTTTATGTAGTGCTTTGGAATAGCGTGCTTCGAGTCGTGGTCCGCATAAAGGACAAGCATAGTAACCCGAAATCGATAAACCTGAACATTCACCATAACCAGGCCAATCATGCATTGTCCACATAAGTATGCCTTGCACTTGCACGTCTCGTCTTCTTATAGGTTGAGACATGTCACGCACAGTAATCCCATCCCGTAAAATGTGCACTTCTTCCACAAGTGGTGCAAGATATACATCCATGTTTTTTACCTTATACTTACCTGGTACACTAAGAGCTAATAATAAATGACCTTTCTTTGTGGCCAACCATGGTGGGATATATAATTGACCAAACATACAGGCCATGTACTCCATGAAGAACTGTGTAATCCAAATGGATTCACTCCATCCATAGCTAGGCCTAGACGTATGGACCGAGGCTCACTAGCAAACTCTGGCCACTTACCATCTATGTGCTTCCAAGCATCAGAGTCAGCAGGCACTCTCATTACATTATCTGTAGACCTGCTCTTTGTGTGCCATGACATTAGCTCAACTATAGATTTGCATCTAAACATGTTCTTAATTCATGGAATGATAGGAAAGTGGCGAAGAACCTTTGCGGGGATTGCTTTGCCTACGTCTTCTCTAAATCTATTTGCTCCACACTTTGGACATACGTGGAGATGCTCATACTCATTCCGAAAGAGAATGCAATCATTCGGACAAGCATAAATTTTAGTATAATCCATTCCAATGGATTGTAAAAGTTTTTTCGCATCTCCACACGTTGGAGGCATGTCATTGCCCTCTGGCAAAAATTGATCTTTAAGAAGCCTGCAATAAGCAATTAAAACGATATTAGTAAATAAAGTTATTGTGATACAACAATGAAAGCCAATTTGTTCTCCACTTACCTGAACAATTCAGTGACACTACTATCTGACCATCCATAAATGGATTGCAGATTGAGCATCGCGAGTGATGCATGTAGTACAGATATCTTTGCTCCATTGTAAAGTGGTAAACGAGCTAGTCTTCGCATGTTTTCATATTCTTCATCGACTTTTGATCGTGGAATTTCTATTGTGTCCATGAAACTCTCGACACCTTCTCCACCATCATGATTTTCGTCCATCTCATAAAATGCTTTAAACATCTCTTCCATATGTTCATTCTGTGTAATATTATTAGTACTTGCTTGTACGTCTAAGTCCTTTTTTGCTCTCTTTTTTTCCACGAGAGGTTACCGGTGCAATGTCGTTTGGATCCATCTGCTCACCTGGGGGACCATGCAAATGATAGCGTAGGTTCTCCAGTCGACTCCTATAAAAGGATCCATACTCTCTAACATGTGCAGTACAAATCCGTCGTTTCCAATAAAATTGATACTTGCACTGTGTACAAGGACATGCCATTCTCTTTTCAGGATCCAAAGAAGCCATCTGCTACAATATGGACATTTAAGAACATTTGTTTTTTTATTAAACCTAAAAATCATACTCTTAAAGACTTAAACCTGAAATACTAAACCTAAATACTTAAATACCTAAAAAAACTTAAAACCCTAATTTTAAAACCCTAATCTATATAACTATCCTATTTTATCTACATATTTGGATTTTTTCTTAATTGATCCTATTTTATATATATATATATTTATTTATTCAGATTTTTTTCCTCTTAATTGAGTAATATGTATGCCTAAACCTTAAAACCTAATTTTAAAGATCTAGACCTAAATTATGTATATTTCTATACACATGTGTATATACATGTATATATGTATTATATGTGTATGTGTATGTGTGTATATATGTTATGTAGGTTTTAAAACCCTAAAACCCTAATCAAAATGACCTAGACCTAAAACATGTATATATATGTATGCATGTGTATATATATGTGTATATGTATATATATGTGAATATAGATAGGTGTATAAGTATGTGTGTATGTGTATGTGTATATATATATTCACTCTATTCAAAATGATTAAAATTAAACCTATTTTTATATATTTAATCATATATATTTCATTTATTTATTTAAAACACTAGTTCTTATCATATTTTTATCTATATAATTATCCTACTTTATATATATATATATATATATATATATATATATATATATATATATATATATATATATATATATATATATATATATATATATATATATATATATATATATATATATATATATATATATATATATATATATATATATATTATTTATATATTCAGATTTTTTTCTTAATTAATCCCATTTTTATATATTTTATTATATATATATTTAATTAAATTATTTAAAACACTAGTTCTTTTTATATTTATTTATGTATATAATTATCTTATTTTATATATATATATTTATTTATATATTCAGATTTTTTGTTACGTAATCCTATTTTTATATATTTAATTATATATATTTAATTATATATATTTAATTATATATATTTAATTATATATATTTAATTATATATATTTAATTAAAACCCTAATCTTAAAAATCTAGACCTAAAATATGTATATTTTTGTATGCATGTGTATGTACATGTATATATGTATTATATGTGTATGTGTATGTGTGTATATATGTTATGTAGGTGTTAAAACCCTAAAACCCTAATCTTAAAGATCTAGACCTAAAATATCTATATTTCTGTATGCATGTGTATCTACATGTATGTATGTATTATATGTATATGTGTATGTGTGTATATATGTTATGTAGGTGTTAAAACCCTATAACCCTAATCTTAAAGATTTAGACCTAAAATATCTATATTTCTGTATGCATGTGTATTTACATGTATGTATGTATTATATGTATATGTGTGTTTGTGTATATATATTATGTAGGTATTAAAACCCTAAAACCCTAATCAGGAAGACTTAGACTTAAATCTGAAATACTAAAACCTAAATATTTAAACACCTATAAAAATCTAAACTCCTAATCCTAAAACCCTAATCATATTTTATATATATATTTATTTATATATTCATATTTTTTTTCTTATTTTTCTTTATATTTTTTCTTAATATAAATATAATTGAGTTATATGTATGCCTAAACCGTAAAACCCTAATCTTAAAGATCTAAACCTAAAATATGTATATTTTTGTATGCATGTGTATATACATGTATATATGTATTATATGTGTATGTGTATGTGTGTATATATGTTATGTAGGTGTTAAAACCCTAAAACTAAATCTTAAAGATTTAAACCTAAAATATGTATATTTCTGTATGCATGTGTATCTACATGTATGTATGTATTATATGTATATGTGTGTTTGTGTATATATGTTATGTAGGTATTAAAACCCTAAAACCCTAATCAGAAAGACTTTGACTTAAATCTGAAATATTAAAACCTAAATACTTAAACACCTATAAAAATCTAAACCCCTAATCTTAAAACCCTAATCATATTTTATATATATATATATATATATATATATTTATTTATATATTCATATTTTTTCCTTACTTAATCCTATTTTTATATATTTAATTTTATATATTTAATTTTATATACTTAATTATATATATTTAATTAAATTATTTAAAACACTAGTTCTTTTTATATTTATTTATGTATATAATTATCTTATTTTATATATATATTTATTTATATATTCAAATTTCTTCCTTACGTAATACTATTTTTATATATTTAATTATATATATTTAATTATATATATTTAATTATATATCTAAGTAAAACCCTAATCTTAAAAATCTAGACTTAAAATATGTATATTTTTGTATGCATGTGTATGTACATGTATATATGTATTATATGTGTATGTGTATGTGTGTATATATGTTATGTAGGTGTTAAAACCCTAAAACCCTAATCTTAAAGATTTAGATCTAAAATATCTATATTTCTGTATGCATGTGTATCTACATGTATGTATGTATTATATGTATATGTGTATGTGTGTATATATGTTATGTAGGTGTTAAACCCTAAAACTCTAATCTTAAAGATTTAGACCTAAAATATCTATATTTTTGTATGCATGTGTATCTACATATATGTATGTATTATATGTATATGTGTGTTTGTGTATATATGTTATGTAGGTATAAAAACCCTAAAACCCTAATCAGAAAGACTTAGACTTAAATCTAAAATACTAAAACCTAAGTATTTAAACACCTATAAAAATATAAACCTCTAATCATATTATATATATATTTATTTATTTATATATTCAGATTTTTTTCTTATTTTTCTCTATATTTATTCTGAATATAAATATAATTGAGTTATATGTATGCCTAAACCCTAGAACCCTAATCTGAAATATCTAGACCTAAAATATGTATATTTTTGTATACATGTGTATATACATGTATATATGTATTATATGTGTATGTGTATGTATGGGTAAATAGCTTAAAAACCCTAATCCTATTTTTATATATTTGATGTAAAAAAAAACTTCTAAATAAAAAATTTATATATTTAATTATATATATTTAATTAAAACACTAGCTTATGTATGTGTATATATGTGCATGTGTGTATGTATGTGTGTGTGTGAATGTATGCATGTGTGTATATGTGTATGTGTGTCTATGTATGCATGTGAGTATATGAGTATGTATGTACATATGTGTGTGTATGTATATTGTGTAGATGTGTGTGTGTATGTATACATGCATGTGTGTATATGTGTGTATGTATGCATGTGTGTATATATGTGTGTGTATGTATACATGTGTACATGTGTGTGTGTATGCATGTGTGTACATGTGTGTGTGTATGTATACATGCATGTGTGTACATGTGTGTGTATGTATACATGCATGTGTGTGTATGTATACATGCATGTGTGTATATGTGTGTATGTATGCATGTGTGTATGTATGTGTGTGTGTGTATGCATGCATGTGTGTGTATGTATGCATGCATGTGTGTATATGTTTGTATACATATGTGTATATGTGTGTGTGTATGTATGTGTGTATGCATGTGTGTGTATGTATGCATGTGTGTATGTATGCATGTGTGTATATGTGTATATGTGTGTATGCATGCATGTGTGTATATGTGTGTGTATGTATGCATGCATGTGTGTATATATGTGTGTGTGTATATGTGTGTGTATGTGTATGTATGCATATGTGTATATATGTGTGTGTATGTATGTTTGTATGCATGTGTGTGTATGTATGCATGTGTGTAAATTTGTATGCATGTGTATCTATGCATGTGTGTATAGGTGTGTGTATGTAAGCATGCATGTGTGTACATGTATGTGTGTAGGTATGCATGTGTAAATGTGTGTAGGTATGCATGTGTAAATGTCTAAATGTGTAAATGTGTGTGTGTATGTATGCTCTATTTTCCTATCTCTATCTTCCTTTCTTTCATTATTCTTTATCTCTCACTTTCTCTCTCTCTCTCTCTCTCTCTCTCTCTCTCTCTCTCTCTCTCTCTCTCTCTCTCTCTCTCTCTCTCTCTCTCTCTCTCTCTCTCTCTCTCTCTCTCTCTCTCTCTCTCTCTCTCTCTCTCTCTCTCTCTCCTCTCTCTCTCTCTCTCTTCTCTCTCTCTCTCTCTCATTTCTCTCTCTCTCTTTCTCTCTCTCCTTCTCTCTCTATCAATAGAGAATAAAACAATCACTTACAAGTATGTCCCTCTTTTGGATCGTTGTCGTCAAAGCGTAATGTATGTCGCCTATCGTCCAATTCCAAACAATCGACGCCAAAGAACTTCTGCAACATCAAAGAAAAGAGAAATTATAAAACCTAAAGCATAGAGAAACACAAATGCTAACAGTACGCTCAACACTTACCAAGATGTGAGATCTAAGCTAAGAGAGAGTGTGTGTGTGTAGAGAGAGAGATTTGTGTGTGTGTGTGTGTGCACAAGACAATGCAGGTCCCAATTTGCTTCGTGCACGCAAGTTCGACAGAAGACAAACAGTACTCAGACACGCGCAAAAATGTGAAATTTTGCTCTTGGGTTCGCGATATATTTAGAATTCGGCCTCGGTATATGCGCCGGTAAGAGCATCGATATACGCATCGGTAACTTCTAGTAAATAACCGACACCTATACCGACGCTTATACCGATGCATATACCGATGTATATAGAAACACATATACCGGGGGCTGTGGGCCACACCGACGGTCCGTTTAAAACGGTCATACCGACGGTCCCTTGACCGTCGGTATCTCTAAGTGACATTTTCCAACGCCCATACTGATGCCGAGTGTGACCGTCGGTATATGTAGCATCGATATGCCCCTCATATGTTGTAGTGACATATCAATTTCTTCTACTCTTTCTCTATATATATGGTCTTCTAATTTTTCATAAAGAAAGCAAAGCAATGCACGAAGTTCTCCGAGTGACCCAGTCGACACGTGGAAAACAACGCCTGAATAATTAGCCTTCTGAAACATAAACGGGCATCGCACAGAGTCTTGTTCTTCGTGCACCATGCAAGAACATGAAGCACATTCAATCTCCAGAAGATTTCGTAGGCGTGCAAACTCGGCTAAACGCAAGGAACAACCTCGACTCCTCATGCGCGTGAGATCCACATGCTTCTATGCTCTAGGCACCTATTTGGAGCCGACTAGGTGTGTGTGTGTGCATTTAGAGTGGCCTTGATTACCGGGCATGAGATTCTTAGAAGAGAGGGTTCCTGCGGCTCTAGTTCAACTTCTCTTGCTCCACAGAATGACGACATCGGAGAAGAAAAAAAGACGCGAAAAAGAAACAACGCATATTCCCAAGAAGCTATGAAGCTCTCATACCAATTGTGAGAAAGACTTGAATGATGTGTGTGTGACTCTCCTCCCATCCATATATACCCTCTTGTACTCTAAAAATAGCAATGATATACCACAAAAAATAGCAATGATCTAGAATAGTCTAGTGTGAACATGTGGCCATCATGCAACACATATTCCCATTACTGTGAGAAAGACTTGAATGATGTGTGTGTGACTCTCCTCCCATCCACATATACCCTCTTGTACTCTAAAAATAGGAATGATATACCAATAAAAATAGCAATGATCTAGAATAGTCAAGTGTGAACATGTGGCCATCATGCAACACTTATTCCCATTACTATCAAAGTAGTTCCCAATACTACCAAAGTACCTTAGGGTATCCCCCAAGCTTGGGACCTTGGCTAGCTGGTGCTTGTCCTTTGCACACATGGATTGATCAATGTGGATCAAATAGAGTGATCCCTATGGATCAATGATCCCTGTGGATCACATGCAGTGATCCCTATGGATCAATGTCTAACACTCTCTCCCCCTTCTAAAGATCATTGTCCTCAATGATCAATGAAGGAAAGTACTTGCAAACCAGAGCTTCTGATTCCCAAGTAGATTTAGTAAGTGGTAATCCTCTCAAGGCTACTAAATAGTTCTAGATGACACAATTCCTGAATCGCTTCTGTCTCCGATCTAGTATCCTGCCTAGGGAATGATCTGTGCTTTTACTTTCTTGCAAAGAAACAATACCTTCTATTAGATTTTCCTCCCTAGAAACATGAAACACTGGATGAAATCTACAATCTGGAGGAAGATCTAATCGGTATGCAACTTTACCTAGCTTTTTAACTATCTTCCAAGTTCCACAAAACCTTGGTGATAGCTTATTACACTTCCTTGTAGACAGTGAAGTAGACCTAACTAGTACCTAAATAAAGACTCTCTCTCTTGCCTCTAAGGATCTAAGAGATCTTTTCCTATCAGAGTATTCTTTAACCCTATCAGCTTCTTGCTGCATCTTGGCTTTAGCTATTTCTAAATTTTCTTGGACATTTTCTAAGAACTCCAAAGCACTCGGACATTTATGTGACATACTTATGGTACTGATAGCATTGGGACTCATGCCAGAGTTCATCTCAAAAGGAAATGCAACTAGTGCCAAATACTATCCCAATCTATCTATCTCTCAAACATATATGCCCTCAATATGTCCTCTAAAATTGGTTGACTTGCTTGGTCCTGTAAATCTGACATCCCTATCTGAAACTATGGATATCGACAACCCATGCAATCTGAAGACATGCTGGATAAACAACTCTTCTACATGTGGATCAAATGGACTAATCCCTGTGTCAAGTTTCTATCATCTCCTATGTGGGTATGAACTGATCCTTGTGGATCAAATGGACGGATCCCTGTGGATCAAATGCACTGATCCCTGTGGATAAAATGCACTGATCCCTGTGGATCAATGTCTACAATCTATCTACCACAATTAGGATAGTATCCCACTTCCTTTGGGTCCGTAGTAACCCGACTATGAAGTCCATGGATACACTATCCCAATCGTGATCTAGAATCTGTAAAGGATACAAAAGACGTGGAGTCTTTATCCTTTTTGCTTTGTTGACTTGACACATAAAGCTTGTTAAACATAAGTGTGGACATCTCTGGCTATCCAAGCCACCAAAATGTTCTTCTAACAAGCTGTATTGTCTTGTCAACACCTCGATGTCCTACACAAGGCACATCACAACTATCATGCATGAATTTTCTTCTCAAATCCTCAGAATCTGGTACACAAACCTTTTCTTTCCGTCTAACTATTCCATTCTCTTCGGAGAAACTGGAATACGGAATGGACTTTTTTGCTCTGTTAGGCAAAGAAACAGCTGAAATTATCACGTCTCCTATAAAATAGAGTCATCACTGTTGGCTCAAATGTGGATCTTCCACCTGTGCTTCCTTTATCTCTTAAAGCAATGAGCTTTCTAGAATTGTAAAGCTCATTTGATGCATTATCCATGATAATGCATCATCAAAACTATATTCTCTTTGCTCTTCTAAACAGGATTTCCATGTGAAACTCGTGCATGAGCTGAGCCCAACGAGCCTGATTGCTGCGACGATCTGGATGACTACAAAAATACTTAAGTGTATGGTGATCTGTGTATACCTTAAAGTCTACACCGTAAAAATAGTGTCTCTAGACACCACTGCATACACCACTACATACAACGCTTGCATTTATTAGACAAAGCAAGCTTGTCTCCAGTAGGGAGTGCTTATACAACAATGTAAGGTGTACAAGTAAGAAAGTGACTTCGAAGTGGAAGACAAGTTGAGAAGCAAGTTTGATGTTTGTATTTATAGTGCATCATAAATAGTGACTAAGTAAAGTGATCAAGTTTGAGCATGAGGGTAGGCAACTACTGATGTGTGGAGAATCAGATCTCCAAGAGATATGATTAGTAAAAGCTACCAACTTGCTTAAACTTGATTGTGAGTTTATTTATTTTCTTTACTTTGCGCATTCGTCATGTAGTATGATGGATTCATGTAGTCATGGAGACTCTAGTTGGAATGCTTCAACACTTTCAGCGAAAGTGAGAGCCGAATTCAAAGAGTTATCCTCGAAAGAATTACAGAAAAGGGCTGATTAGACCTAGCTATTCACCCTTTGTAGCACCAGTTCTTCTAGTGAAGAAGAAAGATGAATCTTATAGGATGTGCCTCAACTACGGAGTACTCAATAAGATTACCATCAGACATAGATATCTTATGCCCAAGATTGATGATATGTTAGACGCTCTAGGTGGAGTCGTTGTATTGAGTAAAATATATTTTACACATGGCTACCATCAGATCAGAGTAAAAGATCATAAGAAGACTCAATTAATCCAAACAAGGTTCCATTGTTTCTTCTGAGGATAGAGTATAGAGGGCATGTGGTATTAGCTGGCCTACTCCTCAGGATGAGGGGCAGCTATGGACATCTCTAGGACTTTCCGGTTTTTTCGGAAATTTTTCTCTTCTTATTCATCGATAGCAGTGCCAATGATGAACTTGTTTCAAGGCAAGGTTTCTTTGCATGGAAGCAAGAGTAGCAAGATAGTTTTAATGCTCTGAAACAAGTTTTTTTAGAGGCTCCTACACTCAGAGTGATCGATCCACAGAAATCCTTTGAGTTAGAGATAGATACTAGTGGCATAAGCCATATGCACAGTTTTCAGCAAAGATGGCAGCCTAGTGCATGAACAAGAGTTGTATGCAGTGGTGTATGCACACTCTAGAGACACTATTTTTATGGTGTAGACTTTATGGTATACACAGATCACCATACACTTAAAGTATTTTTGTAGTCAGCCAGATCTTCAAGGAATCAAGCTCGTTGGGCTGAGCTCATATAGGAGTTTCACGTGGAAATCCTATATGGAAGAGCAAAGAGAATATAGTTGATGATTCATTATCATAGATAATGTCTCAAATGAGCTTTACAGTTCTAGAAAGCTCATTGCTTCAAGAGATAAAGAAGGCACAGGTGGAAGATCCACATTTGAGCCATCAATGATGACTCTATTATAGGAGACGAGACAGTTTCAGCCGTTTCTTCCCCTAGTAGAGTGAACAAGTCTATTCCATATTCTAGTTTCTCCCAGGAGAATGGAGTAGTTAGACGAAAAGGAAAGGTTTGCATACTAGGTTCTCAGGATTTGAGAAGAAAACTCATGCATGATAGTTATGATGTGCCTTGTGCAAGACATCCAGGTGTTGAAAAGACAATACAATTTGTTAGAAGAACATTTTGGTGGCCTAGATAGCCATAGATGTCCACACTTATGTTTAACATGCTTTATGTTTCAAGTCAACAAAGCAAAAAGGATAAAGACTCCACATCTTTTGTCTCCTTTACAAATTCTAGATCACAATTGGGATAGTGTATCCATGAACTTCATGGTCAGGTTACCATGGACCCAAAGGAAGTGGGATATTATCCTAATTGTGGTAGACAGATTGTATACATTGATCCAAAGGGATCAATGCATTTGATCGATAGGGATTAGTGCATTTGATCCACAAGGATTCGTCCATTTGATCCACAAGGATCCATCCATTTGATCCACAAGGATCAATGCATACCCACATAGGAGATGATAGAAACTCCATGCAGGGATCAAACCATTTGATCTACAGGTAGCGGAGTTGTTTATCCAGCATGTCTTCAGATTGCATGGGTTTTTGACATCCATAGTTTCAGATAGGGATGTCAGATTTACAGGACCAAGCAGGTCAACCAGTTTTAGAGGACATATAAGATTGGGATAGTATTTGGCACTAGTTGCATTTCTTTTTGAGATGAACTATGGCATGAATCCCAATGCTCTCAGTACCATAAGTATGTCACAGAAATGTCCTAGTTCTTTGGAGTTCTTAGCAAACGTCCAAGCAAATTTAGAAATAGCTAAAGCCAAGATGCAACAAGAAGCTGATAGGGCTAAAGAGTACGCTGATAGGGAAAGATCTCCTAGATCCTTAGAGGCAAGAGACAGAGTCTTTCTTCAGCTACCAGTTAGGTCTACTTCACTGTCTATAGGGAAGTGTAGTAAGCTATCACCAAGGTTTTGTGGACCTTGGAAGATAGTTAAAAAGCTAGGTGAAGTTGCATACCGATTAGATCTTCCTCTACATTGCAAATTTCATCCAATGTTTCATGTTTCTAGGGAGGATAATCTAATAGAAGGTATTGTTTCTTTGGAAGAAAGTAAAAGCACGGATCATTCTCCAGACAGGATACTAGATCGGAGACAGATGCAATTCAGGAATCGTGTCATCCAGGAGTATTTAGTAGCCTCGAGAGGATTACCACTTACTGACTTTACTTGGGAATTAGAATCTCTGGTTCACAAGTACTTTCCCTCATTGATCATTGAGCACAATGATCTTTAGAAGAGGGAGAGAGTGTTAGACATTGATCCACAGGGATCACTACATGTGATCCACAGGGATCATTGATCCATAGGGATCAGTCTATTTGATCCACAAGGATCAATCCATGTGTGTGAGGGACAAGGGCCAGCTAGCCAAGGTCCCAAGCTCGGGGGATACCCTAAGGTACTTTGGTAGTAATGGGAACTACTTTGGTAGTAATGGGAATAAGTGTTGCATGATGGCCATATGTTCACACTAGACTATTCCAGATCATTGCTATTTTTAGTGGTATATCATTGCTATTTTTAGAGTACAAGAGGGTATATATGGATGGGAGGAGAGTCACACACACATCATTGAAGTCTTTATCACAATTGGTATCAGAGTGTCTTGGCTTCTATACGGTACACACAAAAGTACAGAGCGCAGGTCGATGGTCTGCACATCCTGAAAAGGTCACCAAGTGAGCCACGAAGAGACTTCTACAAGTCATCAGACACCCGTGGACATCACATTGTTTGGCAAATCTTGCTAGATAAATGCATTGCCCACACAGATCGTAGAGATTTTCTCCGCTCGTGAGCTAGAGGATACAATCCCCAATTGATTCTGTAGAGTTATGAAACCAAGAATCCCAATTTTCCCGGCATTGCCTACTTTTAGAGGCAACCTATGATAGATCGAAACGCTTTTTGTTTAGTAGCAGAAACGAAGAGTTTATATATAGCCCCCGTGCTTGGAATCTTGCATGTGGGATTAAAACTAAAGATTGTGTTGAACAAGATCTTGATTGCCATATGTATTCCTTTTGATGGCCTTATCTTTGTATATGGGATAAACTTTTTTGGCGCGTCCCCATGACTGGGAAAAGGATTACACACATGTCATTATAGATGACTTCCAAGTTTTTGTTTTGTGCTAAAAGCTTGGCTAAGCCAACTCTCTTCACCAAATTGGCCATATCTTGATCCTCCAATATCCAAATTTGGAGATTTTTCTTGCTATGGATAGCCCTTAAGAGTTCTTTCCAAAGAGTGGATGCAAGATACATTTTGCTTCAGTTCCAATTATTTTTTTTAGAGTATCAAGTTTGTCGTTCGCCTTCAACAACCCTCTTTCGAGCATCATTTGAAGCAAAAACTATTGGGAAAAACTTGGAAAGCTATTTTGATGGTGTGTGGACCATATTCAGCACCTATACACACCTCCAAATTACTTTTTGAACCTCGAGATAATCGTTGCTCTCTTTTTGCATCATGTTGCATATAAGACATGCAATTTTGCATAGTAATTAGACCATATGCATAGTTTAGACGTGAGTTCGTATTCTGCGGTGCATGTATTCTTCTTGCAGGGAAAGGTAAGTATTTTCATGCAGGTTAGCGAGGAGAAAAATATAAATTTGTCAGGGTGTGTATCCCCTTTCGGTCCACTTGTAGTTATATTATGCTTGTCGGCATTGTGAAATTTGTCAGGGTGTGTAATCCCCTTTTGGTCTATTTATAGATAGATTGTGCCTGCCGGCACTATTATCACGAAAATTGCTTGTCGTAATTTTTACGGTTTTCAAAGTTACATCGTTATGCTGCCAAAATTTTTAGAAAATTAGTATGCATATGCATGCAAGCATATAGAGCATACTAAAAGTTTCTTATTTCTTCATGTTTCATTGAGCAAAGGCTTATAATTGTTTCTTTTCCACTACCACTTACTTGTTTTGAGTATACATAGAATATTTGAATAGATAATGATCAAGATGAATGATTACTAGCAGTTTGATCAAAGAATCCTAGAAGCTTATGGATATCTAGTAGATATCATTGAATGGAGAAATTTATCAAGGATAAGACCAAGGGAGGTCTTATGACAAGGATAAATGTTATCAAAGACATAGGAATGAGGAATTTAATAGTTTCACAGTCAAGAATTCGAGGATTTCTAGTTAGAACCTAGAATAGAGGATAGTTCATTCTCAAAAATTTCATGATCAAGAAAGAATGCAATTAGCATTATGATCCAAAGGAATAAAGTCAGGCTTTAAAAGGAAAAGATTTTAAGCAGTGCATTTAGAAAGAGATAAGAATTTTCACGTAAAAAAGAATTACTCTTTTTGTAGAAAGGACAAGTTGAGAGAGGGTTAGTTTTACCATGGTCTCATGAGTTAGAAACTTAGAGATAAGAGGTCTCAAGGTAGTTTAACAGCTTGGAAGAGCATTATAAGAATGCCTACAATTTTTAGGTGCTTATAAATTAAGTATCTAGTTCATGAGTAGTTCCTATAATTCGATAGCTATGAGTTCTAGTGCACATTTCTATGTGTATAGAATAAAGAAGTTTATTTCACAAGAAGTATAGACTTTAGATTTGTGGAGGGAACTACCATAACTTTGTGACTTTTATTGATAAATTTTCTAGGGAGGCATGGGCGTATCCATTCAAATCAAAGTCCAAAATGTTTATTTCCTTCAAAGAGTTTCTGGTTTTGGTTGAAAATCTGTCAGCATGTAAAATGGGCACCCTCCATTGCAATCGAGGGGTGGAATATATGTCTTCTGATTTTAATGCATTTCTAGCTGAACCTGAGATAAAACATGAGTGTACAGTATCATATACACCTCAACAAAATGGAGCTACTGAAAGGAAGAGCATGTCAGTCATGGAGGTTGTGAGGTGTATGGTCAAGAATTCGGTTTTACCACATAGTTTCTAGCTTGCAGCTATTTTGTGTGCAACATATGTACTTAAGAGGTGTCCCACTAAAGCACTATAGTCTATCACTCCATATGAGGTTTGCCATGGTTGCAAGCCATTTGTTGCTCACCTACATGTCTTTGGTTGTTTGGCATATGCATTAGTTCTTGAACAACAATGCAAGAATTTGGATGATATGTATTTTTGTTGGTCATAGTTTGGAAAGCAAAGGCTATCGTCTATATCACCCATAGAAAAAATGCATTTTGGTTAGCCGTAATGTTGTTTTTCTGGAAGATGCTATTCAACTATTACTTTCATGTACTAAGAGACATCAGTTAGCTCCAAAGATAAGCATGATACTTTGCTTCCTCTTTTTATAGGTGGATATTCTAGTCTTGGTCCAAATGAGGTAATTTCCTAGCCTTTACATGTTTCATATGCTGATGTAGATCATTCCATTTCTGATGTAGATTTACATGATGCACTTGTTGATGAGAGAGCTAATATTGAGGAGGCAAAAACCATGCTAAAATGGTTGGTTCAAACTTTTTGAGATAGAAAATTAGATGCATCTTTATCATATTATACTTGTTATGGCTCTCATAGTGCTTCTTTTGCATCATATTGCTATGTTATGGCTGCCTCTAGTCTTTGTGACGAGAATGAGCCTGTTTCATTTGACAAGGCATAAAATTTTGAAAATTGGATGGCTCCTATGCAATTAGAATATGATGCTATTATGAAAAATGATACCTAGTCTTTATGTGACTTGCCACCTCGCAAGAAGGCCATTGACACTAAGTGGGTATACAAGCTTTATGGAACAACTCACATGTATAAGGATAGACTTGTTGGAAAGGGTTATGCTCAAGAAAGAGCCATTGATTTTGATGAGACCTTTGCTCTACATGCCAAATGACTACTATTCGTAGCACTTGTGCACTTGTAGCTCATCAAGGTTGGAATATACATCAGTGGACATTAAAACAACATTTCTGAATGATGTCTTGCATGAAGAAGTGTATGTTTTTTAACCTCGTAGTTTTGTATAGAAAGGGAATGAAAACAAAGTGTGCAAGTTGAAAAATGCATTATATCATTTGAAGCAATTACCACATGCTTGGTATGAAAAGATGCATGCCTACTTGATTGCACAAGGTTTTGAGAATAGTCCAATCAGAGAACCTTATAAGTTAAGTGTGCAAATGATGTGTTTCTGATCATTGTTGTCTATGTTCATGACATGCTAGTCATTGGTCCTCATGAGAAGCATAATGCTGATTTTAAGGCCGACTTGCATGCCTCATTTGAAATGTCAGATTTTAGGCATTTGCATAATTATTTGGGCATTCAGCTTATGCAAGTTTATGGCGGAATAACTTTGTATCAAAAAAATTTATTGACACTTTATTGGAATGTTTTGGCCTTGAAGATTACAAACCTATTACCACTCCTATGGAAACATGTTTACTGTTGGGTCTTGATGATGTTGCAGATGCATTTGATGTTGTTCTCTATCAGCAGGCTATTGGATGCTTGATTTACTTATGCATTACTTGGTGGGATATTCAGTTTTTTTTCTCATAGGTGAGCAAGTCTATGCATTCCATAGGTGTCAAGCATTGGTAGATGGTTAAGCACATCTTTTTCTACTTGAGTGGTATCCAATCACTTGGATTATTTTATCCCAAGGGGGATCATTACCGTGATATTTACATGCTTTGTTTTTACTATAACTCGGTTGGTTGCTATGACACTCGTGTGTCCACCAATGGTTTTTGGTTCATGCTTGGTAGCTCATGCATTGCTTGGTTGAGCAAGAAGCAGCCTATTGTGGCCACATCTAGTTGTGAGGCTAAGTATATGGAAACTTTCACAACTACCATTGAGTGTGTGTGGCTGAGATGCCTTATGGCTGACTTGGGCATTGGTAAGTCTTTTGCCACCACCATCTTCATTGACAGTCAGAGTGCATTGACAGTTGAGAGGAACCCTATGTTTCATGATTGCACTAAGCAACTTGAGATGCAATATCATTATGTCAAGGAGACATTCTCTACTAGAGAGATCATTTTCGCATATGTGCCTGCACAAGAGAGCATTGCAAACCTTTTCACAAAGGCTCTACCTAGGGAGAAGTTTGAATCTTTTCACAAAGCTTTGGGCTTACTTCCTTTTGTGGATTGATTCCACATAGCTTGACACTTCCTTAAACATGAGTGCTAATTATTCACTACATCACTCCCAAGGGGATTTTGTTGATATATTTTGGTGGTGATGCATGTGAACATACTAGGACACTTGGGCACTTTTTTCCCTCTTAGGAGGTTTTTTCCCTTACTCCCATATCCGTAATGGGTCATGTATCTTTGCACATTGTCTTGGTAATACATTAAGTATTGTGTATTGTGATCGAAGCTTCTTCTTCTTCCTTGTGTTGTTCAGATGCTTTTGTAGATCTCAAACTCCTACATGCCAAAGTTATCTAGGCAGTGCCTATAACAATGAGCAAAGATTCTCTCTCCTCATCCCAAGTGCATTCCTAAAAGAGAGGTCATTCACTCCTCACATCCCCTTCTTATTGTGTAAAGAAGGGCACCAATTTCATTTTATGGAGTCAAACTAGGTATTTAAACATGCTATATGGGATAATTTCTTAGTTGCTCCTTGCTCATCCATGTTTTCACAAAATTGGTCTCTTTTATCCATATCTATCCATAAGGAGCTGAGAAAAGAGAAAAATAAGGTTGAATAGGAAAGTCAAAAGAGAGGAGGAGAAACAAAGGACTTGGGATGAAGAAGAAAGAACAAGAGGTAGAAGAGAGGAGTTTATTTCCCCCTCATGATCATATTACTACACATACACCTCAAACTCTCCTTCTGTGTGCATTTTCCCCCTATCTTTCATGTGTGCTTTGATCACATAACAAGTGAGAAGAAATAAGACAAAAGAAGAAGGAAATGAGGGGATGAAAATATAGGGTAGGGAGAGGTTTTCATGTCATCTATGGAGAAGAAGGGGGAAACCTTCAAGATGAAATGAAAAGACATCCAAAGGGTGCATATACACCTTAAGAGAAGACACCCTAAAATTTCATATATTCCAAAAGAAACTCCCAAATTAATTTGAGAAGCATCCAATATGTTCCCTTTGAATATTGTTCGTGGTGGTGGCCACTAGTACTCATTCAAATTTGGATGTGTGTTTTCCTTTTCTTGAGTGGAAAATTTTGGAGACTTTTACTTTAGTAGAAAGCTACTCTTGAATCTCTCCAATGATCTAGAGTTTAGTAGAAACAAAGGACATTTGAATTTTGTTTAAAAGAAAATAACGTTTAGCTATCATGACTTCATAGTTGCAAAGACAAATTTAGTGATCTTCATGATGATCTTTTGACGTGCGATCAGTTCCAAATGGAGCATGGAAGTGTATCTCCACTTTTAGCTTTTGTAGTTAATTCTTTGGAAATTTTTTTGCAAGGCTTAAGAAAAGTCTTGTGTTATAGTTTATATTATTTTCTCTCTCTTAAGTTGTTATTATTGCACAAACTATAAGTGCATTTACTTATTGCATTGGACTCATCCAAAGGGAACCATAGTGATTGGATGTATTCTTGATGAGGAGCCAAATAATGCCCATCTCAATCTCCCAGTGGATGTATTTATTTTTTAGGAAAGGGAATGGGTGCATAAGAGGGGATGCACATGCACATACAACTATACCACTCACAACACTAATTTTGATCCATTTCACATTAGATACGTGCCACCAAAAATGAAAAAATATACTATGCACAGTGGCATACATTATTGCAAACAAATAAGTGCATCATGTGGATTAAATATATCAACATGTCCGCTCATCATAAGATAGCTAAGAAGGAGAAGATGACTAATGATAGGATATCCAAGGGGAAGGAATAAATCAAAGAATAAGATACAAAACTTTTCAAGTTTCATGAAACTTAAGAAATTTTTAGACAATGGAATTTAAGATGTAGAGTGTACACATGTGTTAAGGTAAGTCTAGTGCAAGTTATTTCTTAAGATTAAAAATTGCAAAGGATCTGATAGTTGGCCTTTCTCAAAAACTATATACAAACTTAAGAATAAGGTAAATATGCAACTTTGACAAGAATATAAGATTATCTCAAGAGTAGCAATGGATTAGTACCTTCAAGAGGTCTCAAAACTAGACATGAGACCACATAATATCAGAAACAAAAATGAAAATATTGGTCTTTGATATCACATGAGTCAATTCGTGAAGCAAACATTTCTTAATCATTATTGAAACAAATTAGATAAGACTGGTTTTCTTGAGAGAGCACTAATGTGTGCTCTAAAGATGAAAGTGATTATTGAGGTCACAATAGATCGTACTAGCTTCATGACTTAGAGCAATGATTCCAAATAAGAAACAATGGAGTTGTTAAAAATGTAAATTGGATCAAGGAACTACGAATTCAAGGATGTGAAGGGGGTATAATAAAGTATGAGGATGTGTAAAGGGAACCTACAAAAGTAGCTAGATTTGATCTTAGTAGTTAATACTAAAAATTTAAGTTATAAAGATATCCAATGATAAAATGATCATTTGAAAAAAGTTCACTCATTTCAAGAGTAAAGAGGAGTCATTAGATTCTATATTTTTTAAGAGTACATTTTTGATAGATTGCATAGGAATTCCATTTTGGATGGGAATTCATATTTGGTTTATTTCACATGTGACACATGGATTGAAAAAGGACCCAATAGTATAGAACAACAAAAATGAATTCCCTTTGAAATTTATTTTATGGCCGAGGAGAGAAGGACTCATCATCCATGGAGAGTATGTAAGAGATTATTTACACAAGAAAACATAGGAGCAATAGCAGAGAATAGAACAAATATAGTGGATTTTCTAAAATTCAATACTAACAACAAGGAAAAAGATGAGGGAATTGTCCATTCTTGCACTCTCAAGGAAGATCTTGAATGGTGATCCAAAAAAACTCTAGATAGGGAGTTCCAAGGTACATTATTCTAGCTCAATTTGATACCTAAGGTAGTGTAGAAGTCATGTATATATTTCTCAAGACCCTGGTAGCTCCCTCTCTTACAATTACTTAGATGGTCCGATTTGACCTTCTTCAAACATCCAAGTTGGGATTTCTATGCATGAATAGATTCTCCTCATAATGTGGACCTTAGAAAATCTGTAATACAACATACAATCATGAGGGGTAGACATTGTTAATGTGCTAACACCACCTTCAATGTTTATCAAATGCTAAATCAAGTAGACCTAGGTCCTATGCCTATCTGTTGAAAATGCTTATTGATGAGATACTCTTTTCCAAGTGCATTAGTGAATATGCCAACACAATTTGCCTTTCTTGGAAAATTTCCGAGCTCCAGAATGACATGTTCTATTAACTCACAAACATAATAGTGCTATACTTATATGCTTGTGTGAGCATGAAATACTTGGTTCTTTGCAATGGGCATTTCAACTTTTATTATCACATTTAATTGTACTAAACATTTGTGATGGAAAGCCTATATTTGCAAGAACTATCCTTAACGAGACTAAGTTTAAATAATAGGCTTTGTACTTTAATCCAATGGAAGAGAGTTCTACAGTTGGTTGCTTCCGATTGACCCAAGACAAGATAGATGATCCAAGTGAGAAATAATATCCAAAAATAATATTCTAAAATCACAACTTCCTATCGAATCTGAATCACAATACCCTTGAAGAGTATCACTTGTGATATAAAGATTACTAAAATCCAAGGTTCCTATAATGTACCTTAGTATATGTATGCTTGCATAAAAATGCCACGATAGGAGTCCCAACAATCTTTTTTACACATATACACATGCATACACATACACACATAGGAATATACATGCATATACACACATACACATACACACATATGAATACACATGCATAGACACACATACATATACACATACACATACACACACATAAACATACAAACACATATACATACACACTCATAGACACACATATACACAGACATATACATAGACACATAGATACACACATACACACACACATACATATATACACACACACATAGATATATACACTCACATGCATACAAATGCATGTATACACATGCATATGAATATATCATACAAAAATGCATACACACATACACATGCATAGACATACACACAAATACGGTCACATAAACACATATACATACACACACATACACACACGTACACATACACACACATATACATACACAAAAACACACATACACACACATGTGCATACACACACATAGACACACACACATACACATACACATACACATACATGTACATACACACACATAGACACACACACACACATACATCCACAGACATAGACACACACACACATACACATATACACACACATATTCTCACATTCATAAATACACACACATGCATACACATGCATATGCATACATATGCATATGCATACATACATACACATATGCATACATACACTCACACGCACATGCATACACATACATACACACACATATACATGCACACACATACACACATATATATACACACACACATGCAAACACATATACATAGACACACATATACACACATACACATACACAAAAATATGCATATACACATAGACACACACCTATTTACTAACATACATACAAAATGCATGTATACACATGTATATGCATACATATCTACATACATGCATAGATGCATATACACATACACACATATACACATGCACATATGCATACACACACACATAGAGTGACATACACATGCATACAAATACACACATACACATACATATACACACATATACATACATAGACATACGCACATACACATTGACACAAACACATACACACACACATACATATATACATGTAGATGCACATGCATACACATATACACACACATACACACATGTATATATACATACATACAAGTAGATGCACACACATACACATGTACACACATATAATCACTTGCATACATACACACACATGCATATGTATGCATACAAACACACGTGCATACACACACAAATGCATACATCTTAATACATACGCACATATACATACACATGCATTCACACATATACATACACACATACACATACACACACATGCATACACACACATACAAATACACACATGCATACACATATACACATACATATATGTGAAGAGAGATGGTGGATGCAATCCAAAGATGAGTAGGTGTTGCTACAACCAGCTTCACACCAGCCAACTGAGACTTCAGAGTTGATTAGTAGACCCTTTAAGCTTTATAAATCCACCAAAATATCAGCCAAGTACTTTCGAACATGTATCCCAAAATTTTAAGTCAAGACAGACTAGTTGCGAAATGACTAGCTCCCAAAACTTGCTATTTTTGGACATACACCTGCTGGAAAAAATGAACAGTGCTCTCAACCTGGAGAAAATTAGAAAAATTCCTTTTGGGAATAGCAAATAGACTTAGCAAGCTTCCTAATCCAAGTTAAAACACTTCAAATGATGGACTGAGCACTGAGAAAAAGATTTATCAATTTCTGGAACATGCCCACCATTCTCGGGGCTCTACAGAGATAGACCAGTGAGCAGTAAAATGCCGATATCTCCAAAATTATAAATCCAATGATCTTGAAAATTGATATGCAGAAACTAGACAGTAAGATCTATCCAACGCTTGTTAAATCACTGAAAACAGATCAGTAGAACTCGAGATATGACCTTCTGAAGGTACTGCTCTGAGTGAGTGTAGAAGAGAACAAAATAGAGAAGTGAATGATGATAAATGTATAAATTCATATATGATTACAACCACATTGTCAATGAATCTTTGCACAATGGGAGTATAATGATAGAGCTATGGATTAAGCTCTTCAATCTCTACAAAATGACATGAAGTGGTCACGTACAAGGCTTGCTAATCGCCTCTTCATTCTTGCTCCTTTTATAGCTATTCTTGGAGGGAGTTTTGAATTCGAATTCGAATGGCTCCACCTAAAAGTGATCCCCAAAGTTATGAGATATTCCCTCAGCTCAAAAATTCATGGGTTTTGGTAGTTAGAGCCACGAAATTGCTTTTACATCATGCATGAGGTAAGCCATCCTTTTCCTTTTTCTTTTTTCAATTACAAGAGATAAAAATAAACTCTTTTACAAGAGGTGTTCACATGACTACTCATGTGACTTACAAATGAGGATGATATCAAATATATCAAGCATGTAGGCTTGGGTAAAATGCACCAACAGCTCCCCCTCAAGCCTAACATGCTTGACCTTCAAATAAGTCTTTAATTGTCCTTGATTTCCTGCAAGCCAATCATCAACTTGAATCTACTTAATTTTGTACCATCAAGAGCTTTAGTCAACATGTCGGCACATTGCATATCTGTAGAGACATAGGATAGTTGAATATCCTTGCTCATTAGCTTCTCCCTTACGTAATGGTAGTGGACTTCAATATGCTTGGTTCTAGCATGGTATACCGGATTAGCTGCTAGATGTAGTGAGCTTGTGTTGTCACCAAAAATATGAGGTGTTGAAGAATGAAGTCCAAGATCTGTGTACAAAGACTTTAACCACATGATTTCTTGAGTTGCATTAGCCAAACCTCTATATTCTGCTTTAGTAGAAGATAATGCCACGGTTGGTTGCTTCTTTGATGACCAAGAAATGATTTTTGAACCTGCAAATGATATATACCCTGATGTGCTTCTTCTATCATCTTTAGATCCGGCCCAATCTGCATCTGAGTAGACTTTTAGCTCAATATCTGAAGTATATGAATAGAACAAACCTTCATTCATAGTCCCCTTTAGGTACTTGAGGACTCTCTTGGCCGCTTCCATGTGTGGTCTTCTCGGCTTATGCATAAACTGACTCAATATGTTAACACTATAGGATATATCCACCCTTGTGAGTGTTGCATAGTTCAAACTTCCAACCAAGCTTTGATAGCTTGTGATGTCTTCAATTGGCTCTCCTTCATAAGCACTAAGCTTATGATTTTGCTCCATAGGTGTACCTGCACACTTGGTATTTTCCATCTTGAACTTGACAAGCATGTCATGGACATACTTCCTTTGTGTGATGTATATACCTGAATCTGTGTAGATCAACTCCAATCCAAGAAAATAAGTGAGTGGTCCGAGGTCACTTATTTTGAACTCCTCCTTCATTTGACTCTTTACCTGTTTGATTCCTTCAAGATCATTGCCTGTGATAATAATATCATCAACATACACACATAAATAGATCACTTCAGATCCATTCCTCTTTATGAACAAAGAGGTATCCGCCTTGCTAGCTTTGAATCCTTGGTCCTGCAAATTACTCACCAATCTGAAATTCCAAGCTCTTGGAGCTTGCTTCAATCCATACAAAGCTTTCTTTAGTTTGCATACATAGTTAGGATGATGTGCATCCTCATATCCAGGAGGTTGTGCCATATACACTTCCTCAGAAATCCATCCATTCAAGAAAGCATTCTTTACATCAAGTTGATAAAGATTCCAATTTCTAGATGCAGCAAGACTAATGAGAACCCTAATTGTAGGCATTTTTGCAACAGGAGAGAAAGTCTCCTCATAATCAATACCATGGGTTTGAGCAAACCCTTTAGCAACTAACCTTGCTTTGTGTCTATTTATACTTCCATCTAGATTCCTCTTGATTTTGTATATCCATCGAGATCCGATTATCTTCATAGATGGCTTGTTAGGTACAAGCTCCCAAGTGTCATTCTCCTTCAAGGCTTCCATTTCTTCATCCATTGCATCTCTCCAAGCTTTCCTGCTTTGTGCTTCTTCGAATGTGGTAGGTTCTTCATTGATTGAATCCTTTGCAATGTAGATTGAGTGCTTGGTGACCAAAGAAGTATCATAACCAAACCTCTCTAGCTTCTTCTTCTCCCTTGAAGACCTTCTAAGTGGTTGATGTGAGCTCTCGGGTCCATATGTAGCATCCTGCATCTTTGCTTTACCTTTGTTCTTCCATAGCTTTAGTCTTTCCAAGTCTTCTAGGTCAATCTCCGAATCACTTTCTTCAATCCGCTTTGGCTCCTTTGGTTGAAGTGATGGAAAATCTTCATCCAAGTCATATGGCAGCTTCACTTTCTTGTCATCATCAAACCATGATTTGTTTTCATCAAAAATTACATGTCTACTCACAGAAAATCCTTTATTGGTTGGATTGTACAATCTATATCCTTTTTGGTTTTGTTCATAACCAATAAATACGCACTTCTCTGCCTTGGGATCCAATTTCCCTCTTACTTGAGAAGGAATGCGAGCATAGGCTAAGCATCCAAAGATTTTACAATGCTCTAGACTAGGTCTTCTTCCATTCCACACTTCATATGGAGTGGTTCCATCTAGTGACTTAGATGGAAGTCTATTTATGAGATATGTGGCGGTCGACAAAGCCTCTGCCCATAGGTAGTTCAGCAATCCCTTTTCGTTGAGCATGGACCTTGCAGCTTTGACAATAGCTCTGTTCCTCCTCTCTGCTACACCATTGAGTTCGGGTGTATACCTTGTAGTGACTTCCCTTTTAATGCCTCTTTCATGCAAGAAGGCATCAAATTTAGAAGAGAAGTATTCTCCTCCACCATCTGATCTGAGTCGTTTCAAAGTCCTACCTGTTTGGTTTTCAACAAGAGCAATATACTTCTTAAAGCAATTAAATACTTCATCCTTGTGCTTCATGAAAAACAGAATGGTCCACCTGCTACAATCATCTATGAAAGACACATAATATCTTGAGCCTGATATAGATGGCTCCTTACTTGGACCCCACACATCCGTGTGCACTAGATCCAAAGGATTTTGATACATATATCCTTTCTTATTGAAAGGTTGTCTATGAGCCTTGCCGAGTTGACAAGCTTCACACTTATAAATCATGTGTTGCCTTGTGATATTAGGCAAACCAAGTACACTTTGGTCCTTGCAAATCTGTTTGAGTGTCCTCTCACCAATGTGAGCAAGCCTTTTGTGCCATATCTCCAACTCTGTTAGAGTTTGAGATCCATAGCTAAACAAAGCTATGTTCTTTGTATCTTCCACTTCAAAGTGAAAAGCCTTCCTGTCTTTTCTCCTTTGGCAATCCTTCGAAAGCCTTGCCTTGGGTCTTCAACATATGCTCCAAATCGATTGAATCTAACCTGCAATCCTTTTTCAACAATTTGTCCAACACTTATTAAATTTTTGGTAATTGTAGGGACATACAAGACTTTGCTTAAGAGGTTCATATTCCCATCTGATGTCTTCACATTACCTATCTTCTCCACTGAGTGCTTTGTGTCATCTCCTATCTGCACTTCATTCTTGTTATGAGGATCTTCCAAATCAGAAAGTAAAGCCACATTTCCTGCTACATGGTTCGATCATCCCGAATCAATGTAAAATATGTGATCATCATCCTTACCCTTCTTCGCTGATAGATTCATAATCAATAATGAATCTTCTTAACTTTGGTCCTCTGCATAGTTATTGTAATCTCTTCTTCCTCTATGGTCACTTTGATAGTTGTTGCTGTTGCTGTAATTGTTGTTGTAGTAGTTGTTGTTGTTGTAGCCTCCATTGTATCTACCTCTATTTGATCCATAGCCACCTCTATTGAATCCTCTTCCTCTTGAGTTCCTCGGGTTCCTGAAACATTCTTCAGTAGTATGGTTGGATAAGCCACATATGTTGCAAGGTTGAGATGATTGGAATCTCCCCCTGCCTTGCTTTCCACCTCTTCCTCTTCCTCTAGCTCTTCCTCTACCTGCAAAGTTTGCTTGGAAAGAGCTTCCTTCATCTTCATTCTTCCTATTCTTTGACTTGTCCTTGACCTTAGCTTTATTAGAATATAAGGCAGAAGTTTGATTACCTCTTGAGGACTCACCACCTTTGCTAATCTTTGCTTCATGAGTGAAGAGTTGGCCCATGAGTGTGTTGAGGTCGGGTACATGCATATCCATGTATAAATCCATGGTTGTTGTGAATGACTCCCACTTGTCGTCTGCTTTGATTCCATTCATGATTTGTCTTATGATTTGCTCCTCTTCAATTACCTCTCCAATGCTTCCAAGTTGGTCGGAAATCTCCTTCATCCTTGTGACATAATCAATCACATTTTGCTTCGGGCTTTTCTTCATTGTTGTGAACTCCATCCACAATTAGTTCTTCCTTGCTCGAGCGTTGGAAGAGAAGAAAGAAGCAAGTGCATTCCAGGTCTCTCTTGATGTCTTGCATCCCTTGACATGAGGTAAAAGAATATCAGAGATTGAGTTTAGAATATAGGACCTTGCAAGTGCATCCTTCGAACACCAATTCGAAAGTCCTTCCACTTCTTCATGTGATGGTTGCCCTTTGTTCCTCATGGTTGGCATTGCTTCATCTCCGGATATGAATCCATATAGATTCCTCCCTTGAAGGTAAGCCTCCATCCTTAGAGACCATGCCGGGTAGTTGTTTCGATTCAATTTGTCAATTGTTGATGGAAATCCATCTCCCATGTTGCTTGACTATGCTCTGATACCACTTTGAAGAGAGATGGTGGATGCAATCCAAAGATGAGTAGGTGCTGCTACAACCAACTTCACACCAGAAAACTGAGACTTCAGAGTTCATTAGTAGACCCTTTAAGCTTCCTAAATCCACCAAAATATCAGCCAAGTACTTTGGAACATGTATCCCAAAAGTTTAAGTCAAGACAGACTAGTTGCGAAATGACTAGCTCCCAAAACTTGCTATTTTTGGACATACACCTATTGGAAAAAATGAATAGTGCTCTCACCCTGGAAGGAATTAGAAAAATTCCTTTTGCGCATAGCAAATAGACTTAGCAAGCTTTCCAATCCAAGTTAAAAAACTTCAAATGATGGACAGAGAACTGAGAAAAGATTTATCAATTTCTGGAACATGCCCACCATTCTCGGGGCTCTGCAGAGATAGACTAGTGAGCAGTAAAATGCAGATATCTCCAAAATTATAAATCCAATGACCTTAAAAATTGATATGCAGAAACTAGATAGTAAGAGCTATCCAAAGCATGTTAAACCACTGAAAACAAATCAGTAGAACTCGAGATATGACCTTCTGAAGGTACTGCTCTGAGTGAGTGTAGCAGAGAACAAAACAGAGAAGTGAATGATGATAAATGTATAGATTCATATATGATTACAACCACATTGGCAATGAATCTTTGCACAATGGGAGTAGAATGATAGAGCTATGGAGTAAGCTCTTCAATCTCTACAAAATGACATGAAGTGGTCACGTACAAGGCTTGCTAATCGCCTCTTCCTTCTTGCTCCTTTTATAGCTATTCTTGGAGGGAGTTTTGAATTCGAA